>CM034301.1:57094418-57694418 GCA_019925795.1 Dendrobium chrysotoxum
AGATCCAGCACCTAAACATATGAAAGATATAGTATATCGTTCATAAGAGACACCAAGATTTTTACGTGGAAAATCTTAAAAAGAGAAAAATCACGGGGCCTAGCCCGTTTGAATGAATTCACTAATGTTTATAGTTGATTACAAATGAGGTCCTTCTTTAGGGGGAAGGCCTTAGCTCGATGTAGCCAATATACATCATATAGAGTGCATTATATGGTGGGAGTTGAAGAATCAGTGTTGATATGTTCGCTTGGTTGGTAGGACCATAGTCGGCAAGCGATGTAGATCAGAAGGACCGTAGTTGGGTGACGATGGTCGGAAGGACCATAGTCGGGCAACGGAGGTCGAAAAGACCATAGTTGGAGGGCGATAGAGATCATAAAGACCGTTGTTGGGTGACACCGGTCGGGGAGACCATAGCTTGGAGATGGTAGTTGAAGAGACCGTAGTTGGTAGGTGACGGAGGTCGGAGAGATCGTTGTCATCGGGCGACGGTGGTCAGAAAGACCTTAGTCATGCGACGAAGGTCGGAAAGACCGTAATTGGCAACGGTTGTCAGGAGAAAATTCAGTGATAATTGGTGGTCGGGCGTATGTCCGATGATAATTGATGACCATGCGTAAGTCGCTAAAAGCCCAGCGCGACAGTCGGGGGCAGGGCGTAATTCCGACGTCAATTGTGGTGGTCGGGCGAAAGTCCAGCAAAAGTTTGTGGCCATGCATAAATCTGACATCAGTTGGTGGCCGGGCAGAAGTCCGACAATAATCAGTGGCCGGGCATAAGTCCAGCGATAGTTGGTGGCCGAGCGACAGTTGGTGGCCGGGCGAAAGCCGGCAATAATCGGTGGCCTGGCATAAATCCGACGTCAGTTGGTGCCGGACAGAAGTCTGACAATAATCGGTGGCCGGGCATAAGTCCGGCGACAGTTGGTGGACGGGCATAAATCCAACGTCAGTTGGTAGCCGACGGAAAGTCTGACAATAATCGATGGCCGGACATAAGTCTGGCGACAATTGGTAGTCGGGACGGTGGTCGAGGAGGAGCTTGGTGGTAAGAGAGATCTCAGATTTCTTTTCCTCTCCTCTCTTCTTTCCTTCCTCCTCTTCCTTGCTTGGTCTCCCTCCTCAATGAAGAATGAGGGGTCTATTATAATTTTTTGGGAGTGGCATGACCAATAAATCCAGAGAAGATTTAAGGGCAAGTTGGGAGTGTTTCCGATGGATGACCGATATTAACTCTTTTTATCATGGACCGTTTATAGAGTATTTGAGTATAATGTCAGAATTTGGCAATCTTAGGCTCATTAGATTTGTCTCGTCAAGCTGCTCGATTCGACTATAAACATGTCACATTTGAAAATCATTTAATTGTCCAATTTATAGTTTGAACCTTTCAAATGCACTTTGGATCCTTGATTTGGACCCATTGAGCTCGGATTGGATCGAATTTGGTGTCGTTGGGTTCGTCTTTTCGATACGTTCAATTCGGCTATAAATTTGTTGAAATCAGAATTCAGATGATCCCGAATTTACTTTTGAAATTTTCCAATTCAACTTTGCTTCGAGATTCATGCTCGATCAACATAAATTTTTTATTATATATCAGAGAGTAAATCTCATCTGACCCAGCGGAGGTCTAGGAAGACTGAAGATTTGAAAAGAAATAACTGGTGAGGAGTCACTTGTGGCTTTTCTCAACATTCACGAGCTTCGAAAGTCATGGCTGGCGCTCTTCTTTCAACCGCAAACTATGTTTCATGTTTCCTCAACATGCTTTTATTGCCTTAGAAGATGACAGGCACGCTGATTTGCTCCCTTGACTTTTGAGTTTAGCGCTTCAATATCATAACTCAAAACATCCAAAGCTTTGTTTTGCCTGCAGGTTTGAAGGAATTGCCAACTCTGGCTTTGAGAACAGATTGAGAAGCTGAAAAGGAGAATTAAATCAAGGAGATCTGTGAGTGCTTCGTTTCCTTGTGCTAAAACAAGCACTGATCACTTTCTTGTTTTTAAACGTAGAATTTGAGAACTATTGCTCTGATTCAACTGTCTAGCTCAGTTCCCATGTCGGCAGCCATGCCCCAAGAAATCATTTAAATCCAATAATATATCTTGCTTCTTCTTCTCTACCTATCAAAATTAATTCATAGATTACATCAGTGTTATTCAATGGTGCAATTGCTTGTTTTCTTTATTAATTCTGGGAAAACTTCATACCTCCCACTTTCTCCAGGACTGATTTTAATTCAGCATACTGCCATTGTTTTGCATCTGCTGTGATTCATCCAGTTTTCTCTCTCTTCTCTTTGCACTTCTGATCTTTTACAAATGGTTTTTCTGCATTTAAATCTAAATTGCCGAGCTACTTAAAAACATAATCAAGTGCCATTGATGAAATTTCTTTTCTTGTACTCATACCTTCGTTAAGATTGGTTGTTTAATTTTATGGGCCACCTTTGGCTTCCCGGTCTTTGAGATTTGAAAACCATCCTCCTAAACTCCCCAGAAGTGATTCCCCCAGTTGATCATTTAAAGCTAAGGAGAACTGGTTAGACAAAGTCTTACCAAATAATTGGAATAAGGTAATGATAAATATTGATGATGATGAGAATCATTTTCCAGGAAGACCATTCACTAACCACCAGATTACCATAATTTTAAATGACATGTTCTTTGTTATATTTCATGAATTTGTCAAAGTTAAGAAGTTTTTTTGGCTGAATGCTTTTAAAATACATGTATTTTAGAATACAGGATAATTTGAATGGATGTATATTAGAAATGCATGAGGTGTGTTGTTGGGTGCAAATCAAATGCATTAAAATTTTTGTTTTGTTATGATATATTTTAAATGCATTTAATTGCGACGGGCGTCGGTGTCAGATGAAAGACAAGAGTGGCTGTAGCATGGGATTTGGATATCATCTAATTTGGGAGAAATTATTCTGTGCGGAGTACGGACGGGAAGAACCATCCGGGTTGTGAGTGTACACATAGTGTGTATAAAAATTTGATACATATTATGTGCATGTCCGGACGGTTCTTCCCGTCTGGACTCTGCACAGAATAATTTCTTCCAATTTGGGCGATGCCTAAATGCAGGAAAAACAAGAGTTTAAAGGCATTTCATTTACTTCAAATCAAATAACAATAAAATTGGAATACAAGAAAAATGAATACAATACACTCCTAATGCTTCCGATAAAACAACTCCAAAATCATTATCTTCTTCTAGCATGTATATTCATTGTTTAAGGATAAAAAGGTTTAATAGGTCCTTATCTACTTGAACTGCAGTTTGATGAGTGCGGTTGATCTGCTCACCTTGTTCATGCAAGGTGACTGAGTCCCAGTAGCATCTTCCCTGATGTTTTCAGCAATCTTCAGGCAGTCATTAACTTCCTGAGTTGTCTCCTCAGACTTCTGAACCGCATGGATCTCAAGTTTGGAAACAAATTCATCATCAGAGTGGAATCGAATCCGTAATCTTGTTTTATAATTATTCTTGCAAAGTGGAAGAGGTTTATATGACAGCATTTCTCATATATAACACGTGATGCAGAATATCTTAGTTAAAATGCTTCTTAGGCATAAATATTTTAATTTGTTAGTTATTTCTAGAACTTTTTAGGTTTCTCTAGATTTTTCTTGCTAGCTTATAAGTATATCAGTTGTAACAAGGAAGTATGAATGAAATTTTTGGAATTGAAACAATATTTTCACTGTCTTTAGGTGTTAGAGCTATTTAGCTCTTAGAGTTATCTTCTTCAAATTTTCTTCCCACATCAACAGGATTATGAGATTAGAAACATCTCCTTTGCTTCATCTTCAACTTAGTTTTCCTGCTTCTCTCTCTCTCTCTCTCTCTATGATTGGTTCGCTTTAATTTGGAAGCAACCCCAAAAAAAGGGCCGTTTTTCTATCATTTTTCACCTTTCTATTTTGGATTTGTGTTGTAATTAAAGGTTACCCTTTTCATGAGCTTGCAGCTTACATGTATGGTTTGAAGTGGAGAGTTCTTATGTTCGTTAATTTATATTTGCAAACTTACAAGCAGCTCATCTTGGTCTGTTGGTTGGGGGCTTTGGCTACCAACCAAAAGGTTACGTATATAATATGTGTGTATGTTTGTCTTAATTGACCTAATGTGTTTATTTAATTTATATTAAGTTATTTTTTATATTATATGCTTTAAAAATTGTGCATATTATATTTAAATCATTGACATTAAATATATAATTATTTATTATCAAATGAAGCTCAATTGAGGCAAAAATGTTATAAAAAGTTAGTGAATAAAATTGAATATATTTTTAATATTCAGATAAATATTTAAATTTGCCTTAAAATATTAAATTTTTTTATTTATTGAGATGCCATAATATTCACTGAACCTATTTATCATGTTTTTTTTTTTTTTCTAATGAAGCTTATGGAAAAAGGTTAAATATAGCTATTCAGGTGAATTTATCAATTTTTAATCTTTATAACACTGAAGAAAATTAAGACCAAAAGGTATCACATGTGGAAGTATTAGAGAAATGACCTTAAACAATAACTGACAAGACAAAAATATAATGAGGGGGATTTATACACATATATCAAAATTTTTTGGGTATTTACATATTTAACACATAATTTATTTATTTATTTATATAACATTCAAAATTTTAACAACAAAAAGCCTTTATCCCACTATGTGGGGTCGGCTACATGAATATTTTTTCTCCATTGTGTCTTGATAAGAGTCAAGCTAAAAAATATTCCTAATACTAACTTATTTAAAATAAAATATGATTTTTAATATATATATATATATATATATATATATACTTTGATATGATTTAGATATTCAAATAATAAAAAAATAAACATTAAATATCTATAAAAGTTTTATGGTATATATATAAATCATTGAATATGCTAAGAAAGCACAAATTTTAATATGACCACAATATTTATGTTTCAATGTGATCCAATGATTGAAATTGGCCAGAGCAAAAGGGAAAATGTGAGCAACTAGATAGTCCACTTTAATCTATTAGTTAGGAGTTTAGGCTTATAATCAAGAAATAATGAGTTTGAGGGGCTTTGCAAATATGGTGTATGAATTTGTGATTAAGGCTTCGTTTGATACGGCTTTTTTGCTGCTTCTTAAAATAATTTTCTAGCACAAAATTAGAATTTTTGTCCTAAAAATTAACTTTAAGAAGCATTACAAAAGCCGTCCTAAATGAAGCCTAAATTTGCACAAAATTTCACTCCCTACTTTCATAAAGGCTTCACTGAGTAAATCGAGAACAAAATTTAAGTACCATAAAAATTACAATGAAGAAAATTACAGCTCAAATTCCTCAACTACCATAAAAATGTTTCAATGAAGATGCACGTATGCTTTACATGCCAAACTATATACATCCATTAAGGGAAAGGAGAAAGACTGTCAAATCTCATTCAAGTTGCTTGATTGGTTAAGCTGTTGAGATGGCAAACCCCAAACTGAGAGAGAGAGGGAGAAAAATTCACCAGCTGAACTCAGTTTTCTGAAGTTTTTCCACCATTGCTGCATGTTTCAGTCCCTCAAGATGATATTCATAAACTTTCTGACTGTTCACCACAACATTGCAGAGAGTGCAAACCCTAACCTCATCAGCATATGCTCCTGCTTCAAGAATTCTGCTTCTTTTTGTCTCTAGATCAACTTCAGCCTCTGGGACGGCGGGCTCTGCGGCCCTCTTTTTGTTGGTGTCAAACTTTTCATTTTCATCAGATGCGCTCTCCCCTGTCCCAGCAGGCTCACTTGCCTGAGCTTTTGCAGCCTCGCGTGTGATGCTATCTTGCAGCTGCTTTAGTTTTTTCTTGTGTTTTTTACCCTCGTTGTGAGAATTCAAAACGTCTTGGCTATTGCAATCTACTTTGCAGACCTCACAATATGCTGATTGCACAACTTTTGTGGCCTTCTTCGAGTTCTTTTTCTTTATTTTTCTAGATTTTGGTGGTTTCCCTGGGTTCTGAAAGGTGTCAAAAGCTACAAACGATCAGGGGGAAACTTATCATATCAACAGCATCAAAACATTAAAAATAAAAAGCAAATAAGAAGATACTATATTTCAAAAAAAACAAAAAAAAAAAAACCCTAGTTTTCGTACCATAGATTTAGGCTTTGTTTGGGATAGCTTTCTAAAGCAACATTTTAGTACAAAAATTTCTAGTTCAAAAAATTTTTGTACTAAAATACTGCTTCAGAAGATAGTAAGTAAGCCCTCCCAAACAAAGCTTTAAAATCCATTAATACTGTCAACAGGTTGGGATTATGTTCAATCACGCCTGTTTTAGTAATGTAATATCCATTTCAAATTGGGGTTTTTATTAAAGTGCGGCCTAAAAATATGATTTTATTGTTATACCATGATTACCATCCTACTTTTTAATGGCAATCATCATAATCTCAAACTTAAGCTAATATCCACTCAGACAACTAGCATTACTTAATTTAAGCTTGGTTAAGTTTACTTACCCCAAATTTAGACTCAGGCATGAGGAGTCCAGGACTTGCTTGTTCTGATTGATCACACCCAGTAAAATGATTTGTTTTGGGTAGATTTCAAAAGCTTAAGTTGACCCTATGCCATCCAGACTAATTGTTTTTATGAGGTCGATTTTAAGGATTCTACGAATGGCCGGCCAAGGCTGTGGGTAAAATGCAGCTCATCTTGGTTTGTTGGTTAGGAGTTTTGGTTATCAATTAAGAGGTCTTGGGTTTAAATCTTGCGTATGTGAATTTGTCTTAATTTGCTTAAATTGTGCCCCCAAAGAAAAGGGTTGTGGGTAAAGTTTATTTATTTTAATATCACGGTAAACTTAACAACCGTATTTAAAATAATAATAACAATACAATATTCCCTCAGTTATCACCAAATAGCAAAGGTGACACTTTTGTAAGAGTTAATAATATTAAAGCTTTGCATGGCATACCCAAGAAATTCATTTTTTATTTTTAAATTTTTTGCTTAATCTCTACCCACACACTCCCCATACCAAACGTCTATAAGCTGTGGCAAGGAACATGTTAAGCATGACTAGACAATAAGTTGTATGCTAGTTTGAGTACGACTCTTCATTGATGAATAAAAGAAATCCCGCAGTTTAAATTTTATTTCATACAAAAGCCAAGTGAATGCAAGTACAAAGAACTAAAGCAAACCCCATTAGTTATGTGAAAGAGATGATGATGTGGAAATGGAAAAGAGGGTACGATCGCAGGGACTGAAGAGAAAAAAGGGCCAAAGATATGGTGATGTTTTTCCATAGAGACAGGGAAGAAATGAAGTTTATTATTGGTTGTTATGCGTTTCAAATTATAAAATTTGAAAATGCTCTACTTCCCCAAAGCCTCCTTCCATAAAGCTCCCAAATTCATGCCAAAGCTTTTTTAGAAAATTATAGAAGTAGAAAAAAAAAGCTGCTTTGAATTTTATTATTTGATTCTATACAAAATGTACAAGTATATATTCTCCAAAAATTTTATAATGAAAATAAATCAAAGCTATTTATAAAAAAAAATCCCAAAGATGGGTTGACAGTTTGAAGAGGAAAAAAGAGGCACACGAATTGCATTCTATTGATTGACTTGTGGGTCCTATAATTATTTAACACTTGCTCTCAAACTGAAATATTGAATGATATAAATCTACCATTTAAAATTTTTTTAAATAATTTTGAACATAGGGTTGCAGAGTCCTTTGATAAGAATGTCTGCGAGTTAATTTTCTATTGGCACATATGGAGTACAAATCAACCTACTTTCTAGAATCTCATATATAAAATATTTATTCACATCCATATGCTTGATACGAGTATATTGTATTGTATTATAAGCTATGCTAATGAGTGTTTTGTTGCAATCCGGGAGCCCGGACTTATGTTTTGATGATAACAAACATTATTGGACTTTATCTAGTTTCTCCTACTTGTTATTATTGCATATATTTTTCTGTTTGTACTACCATTTCAGATACTACATACACCACACAACGCTAAATGACCAGGACTCAAGGTTGGGTAGTATAGGAATAATATGATTGATTTCTGCAATAGTTTGTTCTTTTATTTTTCTTGAGTCAATATATTGTAAAAGGTGTATGATATTAGCTCAACAACCATGTACACACATACAGGGGAGTGAAACATAAGATTTTTTTTTTTCCTGAAGGTAGCATTGGACAATCTATATCATACCGTACGATATATTTATTCAGAAGTTAATTAAAACATTTAAATTAAGAAAATAAAAATTGAAATTAAGTTGAACTAATCGTACTATACAATTTCAACTGTATAAGATGATCAATTTATATTTAGAAATGCTTGCCGCCATTTATAATTAGGCAATATTTTGAAAATTGAAATTTGTTTTAATCATACTATACGAACATTACCGTACGATATTTGAAAATCTTGCCTAATTTAATCTCTAAGATTAAGCAATCGAATCAGAAATTAACTGTGCTTAATGATCGTACTGTACGAATTAAGCTTCGTATTGTACGAACCGAGCGGCATGCAGGACGATAATTAATCTCCAAGGGTTCGTTTAGGACGAACTATTATTCGATTAAACTAATCATACAGTACGGCCTTATGATCGTACTAGACGATTAGTTGAATAAGTATAAACTGATCGTATAGAGAAACAATCATCCTAAAACATTTAAGGGAGAATTAAACTAGTCGTACGGTATAATCCTCATATTGTACTGTACGAACAGAGACGACTTAATTGAAAATTAGGATTTTTCTTGGAGCCTTGTATTTAAACAACTCTTATTTTATTTTGAAGAGTCTTTGGCAATTAAGAGGCTTGAGTCTTCTGTGAGAGAGAGTTTGAAAAATGAGCTTTGGGCATGGGAGAGAAAAGTGTGTTGAGAGAGAGAGAGAGAGAGGGAGAATAGCCTTGTGAGAGCAAGGGAGTGTTTGAGAGAGAGTTTTCACACGGTTGCTCCGACCATCATCCACCTTTGTCCTCCATAAGTCAAAATTTTACTTGTAGGAAACTTCGGGAAGAACCTCTTGGAGTCAAAGGGCCACCAGCAACTCCATCGCACCGATAGTGAAAGGGATTCAGCTGCTCCGCCGCACTGGGTTAGTAGTAGAGATTTTGTAAGGGCTACTCCGTCTTGCTGTGAGGGAAAAAAAGAGTCACTAAGAGTTCAGTGCAATACTCGGAGTGGAGGGCTTCAGAGAGTGGACGTAGGTCAAGGTTGACCGAACCACTATAAATCTCTGGTGTGTTCGTTCTTATTTTTACTGCACTTTAATTTCTTGCAATTTTACTTTCGTGCAAATTCGAGTTGAGAATGTTGAGCATCGTTTGGATTTAATTTTTATTAGAAAAGGAAAATATAAATTTGAAAACAAAAAGAAGAAAAAAATATTTTCATATTTATTTTTCTATAAAATCAAAACAAAATATAAATTACATTTGATTTTTCATATCATTAGCTTCCGCATTACAAGATCTATTTTTGAACTTAAGTTTTAAATTTGGTATTAAGTTTTTTCAAAAAGGATTTTTAAAAAGAATTTTTGAAACACTAATTCACTCTCCCTCCCCCCCCCCCCCCCCCTCTCATTGGTATACTATTGTAGTTTAAATGGTCTAACACCCACAGATTGAACTTTCATTTTGAAAATTGGATTAGATCAGCTGATTCGACCAGTTCAACCACAAACCAGTTAGGTTGACGGCTCAGTCAAGTTTGAAAACTGGATTTGTTTTGAACAGGTTTGAGCCACCAGTTCAACCAAAAAATCGTCAAACTAGTCCCAGCTTTGTTGAACGGGCCAATTCTATAAATATTATTTTTTATTTTAATAAAAATTTTAATAATAAATTTTATTTAATTATTTTTTTTAATTTTAAATATCCATTTAAAGGCATATGTAAGCAAATTTAACCACAATATATAAAACATCACAAAAATTTGTTACTTGTTGTTTTTGCTTTACACTATATAAAGAAAACTACTTAAAATTTTCCTATGACATGGGACTAAAAAATTTGTAAGAATTTTGGATAAAAGTTAAACTATGAAATTGGTTTGAGTTGCGAATTTGGGTTGAGAATGTGTATAATTCATAAAAGTTAACATAACTTTTTTTTTATATTATAAAATTTATACAACGACATCATGCCTTTGTCCCACAACGTGGGGTCGGCTACATGAATCCTTTTTCTCCATTATGTCCCGGTAAAAGTCAAATTCTCGTTTAAATCTAATAAAGAAAGATCATTTATAATATTTTATAACCAAGTCTTTTTAGGTCTACCTCTACCTTTCTTAACATAAGTCAAATCTAATACCTCTACTTCCCTAATCGGGTCATCAAAAGGCCGCTGTTTTATGTGACCAAACCATCTAAGGCGACTCTCTCTAATCTTATCTTCCACTGGAGCTACTCCAACCTTTTCATGTATATGCTCATTTCGTATCCTATCTCTAAGGATAAAGCCACTCATCCACCTGAGCATCCTCATCTCTGCAACACTTAACTTAGTATTATGCTTCTCTTTTAATGGCCAACATTCTGCACCATAAAACATTACAGGTCTCATCACCATCTTATAGAATTTTCCCTTAAGTTTGAGGGGGACTTTTCTATCATACAACAAGCCCGATGCATTCCTCTATTTCAACCATCCAACTTGAATTCTACAGATAATATCCCCATCTATTTCCCCATCACTCTGAACAATAGATCCAAGATATCTAAAACGTGTACTCTTATTAATGACTTGATCGCCCAAAGTCACAATCCCCTCACTAAGTCTATTACTACTAAAATTACACTCAATATATTCCATTTTAGATCTACTCAAGCGAAAATCTTTAAACTCTAAGGTTGACCTCCATAATTCAAGTATACCTTCAACTCCCTCTCTAGTCTTATCAATAAGAAGAATATCATCAACAAAAATCATACACCAAGGTACATCCTCTTGCAAATGTCTAGTGAGAACATCCATGACTAAAGCAAAAAGATATGGGCTTAAGGCTGATCCTCGATGTAATCCAATCGAAATAGGAAAATACTTGGTCAAACCACCTTGTGTTTGAATACAAGTAATAGCTCCTGCATATATATATCTTTAATGATTTGAATATAAGCATTATTAACTCCTTTCTTTTCAAGAACTCTCCATATCACTTCTCTTGGAAGTTTATCATATGCTTTCTCTAAATCAATAAATATCATATATAGATCCTCCTTATTCTCTCTATATTTCTCCATCAAACCTCTCAATAAATGTATGGCTTTCATAGTAGACCTACCTGGCATGAATCCAAATTGATTTTGAGAAACATTAGTATCACGCCGCAACCTACGCTCCATAACTCGCTCCCATAGTTTTAGAGTATGACACATTAACTTAATTCTTCTGTAATTCGCACAATCTTGTGCATCACCTTTATTCTTAAAAATAGAAATTAACACACTTATTCTCCACGCATCTGGCATCTTTTTAGCCTTCAAAACAGTATTAAAAAGTTTGGTAAGCCAAGAAATTCCTTCATCTCCTAAGCATTTCCACACCTTTATTAGAATATCATAAGATCCAATAGCTTTTCCACCCTTCATTCTATTTAAAGCCTCTCTGACTTCGGTTTTACTAATACGCCGATAAAACAGAAATCTTTATTTTCATTAGGGTGCTAAAGTCACTAAAGTCAATCGTATTTTCACATTCTTCATTAAAAAGATTAGCAAAATATCTCACCCACCTTTGTTGAATATCATCTTCTAAGAAAAGTATTTTTTGATCATCATCCTTAATACACTTCACTTGAACTAAATCCTTACTACTCCTATCTCTTTGTTTGACTAACTTATACATATATCTTTCTTTCTCCTTAGTATCTAATCTATTATATAAATCATTAAAAGCTAAGATCTTTGTATCGCATATTGCTTTTTTAGATTCCTTGCGTGCCTTTTTATATCTTTTCCAATTATCAGAATTTTTACATTTAAACCAATTTTTATGGCAAATCTTCTTATTTTTTATCTTTTCTTACACATTTGGATTTCACCACTAACTATTTTTATTATTCGGAATTTTTCCCTTTGATACTCCAAGCACTTCTTTTACAATAATCTTAATATCACTAGACACTTTTTCCCACATAATATTAACATCCTCATGCACAGACACAATCTTAAGATTTAAAATCTTACTCTCAAAAATATTTTTATTAATATTCATTAAATGCCCCCGTCTAATCTTAGAATAACATTTTACTTTATTTTTTATTTTCTGCCCCTTTATCTTAAAGTCCAAAATTAATAATCGATGTTGGTACATAAATTTTCACTCGGAATAACTTTATAATATTTACAATTTAAACGATCTAATTTTCTTATAAGAAAATAATCAATCTAAGTTTTACTATATCCATTTTTATAAGTGATGAGATGCTCATCTCTTTTCTTAAATAAGGTATTAGCAATTAAAAAATCATAAGCTAAAGAAAAATCTAATATGGTCTTACCACCTTCGTTTGTCGTTCTAAACTCATGGCCACCATAAATGCTTTTAAAATCATCTACCTCTCTATCAACATGTCCATTTAAATCTCCTCCAATAAAAACTATTTCTTCTAGAGGTATCTTTTGTATTAATTCTTCTAAGTCATTCTAAAATTTTAATTTTGATCACATATCCAAACCTACTTGAGGAGCATAAGCACTTATAATATTAATAATCTTAGCATCAACAATAATCTTTAAAGCTATAATTCTATTAGTTTTTATAACATTATTCTTCAAACTCTTATTTATAATCACACCTACACCATTTTTAGTATGACTCCTACCGAATACTATAATTTAAATCCTAAACTATCAATCTCCTTAGCCTTCTCTCCAACCCATTTTGTTTCCTGAATGCACAGAATATTTATCTTCCTATGAATCATAATATCTATTAATTCCATTAATTTTCCTGTAAGGAAACCTATATTCCAAGTTCATATCCTAATTTTAGTTTCATGGACTAACTTCTTTGCCCACATCCGTCCTTGATGTGAGAACCCTTGCCTATTTAACACATCACCCAGGCGCCGATGCAGCGGCCCTTGCACACTTGTCACTGTATTCAAACCATATAGAGCGTCGCTTCCAGGGGACGCCCTAGCATTATGTTACGGTTCAGCCCAAACCGGCCCAGGAGGGGCCGGTTCAGACATACAGGAGGCGCCTCCTCTAAACCCCACCGCCTAAGCGGGTGGGCCCCATCTCCTTGAGCGGCAATAGAAAAGAGAGAGGGCGGTTTAAGCAAGAGGAGGGCAATTTGAAATTAATTTATATTAGGAAGTTTTTTATTAGGAAGGATTGTACTTTTGGCAAGAAGGTTGGGCAGGTCCCCTATTTGAATTAATCTATTTTCGACAAGGAGGTTATGTTATAAATAGGTATGAGAGGTAAGGGTTAGGGCATGCTTGATTATTATTCTCTTGGAGTCTCTTGGGTATTTTGGGCTCTAGACTTATCATCTAGAGATTGGGAGAGAACGATCCTCCTCTCGAATTGAGGATCAATTGTATTTTTGCTTTATGTTTGCTTTGCTTTGAATTATCTAATAAAATTTACTGTTTTGAGTTAATTCCATTTGTATTTTTTTATTCTTTCTCGCTGTCTTTTATCAATTCATTGCTAGAGTTGCTTGCAAATTCAAGTATTTCCGATAGGATTACTTACGAACTCAAGTATTTCACATCACATTAACATAATTTTTTAAAGGATTCATGTTATAATTATTCGACAAGTTTTACGCTGGTTGTCGACTACCTAACGCAACTCTCCTCTTTTCTCATCCAGGACTTGGGACCTGACAACGACAGTGCTATATTATAAATTTTATATATTATATTAAATATTATATTATTATTATTCTTAAAAATTATATTTATACATTTATATTATTAGTTTTTTTTATTTTTGAACTTATTTAATACCTATGTGATTATATTAATAATAAATATATAATTATATTCACATTAATGGTTAATCAAACTTCTTAACAAGCTTTATGTTGAGCCTTAATTGAGCTTGCTCATAAGCTTTAATCAAAGTATTTATGTATTCACTTTTAAATTTTAATTACTACATAACTTATATTATATTTAAAGCTATTATTTATTGATTTTAGAGATATTGTGGGATCCTTTATTTATTAGGATTTTTATATACATAACACTTCAAACTATTGAAAATACATATTCAACACCCAAACTATTGTATTTACTAATATACCACATAAACCCCCCTTTTCATCAATTCTAACACTCCATTTAAGCCCCGTCAGAAATTCCTATCCGCCTAACGTCGTCTTCTGTTCGTCGGGCGAAGGAACGTCTTCCCCATTCAAACCCGTCACCTTCTCCATCGATTTCCTGCGAGATTGTCTTCCCCGTCAGAACCCTTCGCCTTCTACATTGCATTGGTCGCATTCCACCGTTTGTCTTTCACAATCGAAACAAATCGAGCAGTCGTCCAGGACCGTGTTCATCGCTCCAGTAAGACCAGCCGTGGACTCGTCGCTCATGTCATGCTCACGAGCAGCATTCCACAGCATTGTCCTGTTTTTTTTTTTTAATGCTAGCAGTTCTGGTAGCCAGACCAATTCTTCTGTTTACATGGCATCACAGGAATTCACGCAATCAGCAAGCCATGTATTAACCAATTTCATTTATCACATGGCATCACAGGATGATCCACAGCAAGGCAATTGGTATTCATTCCAGAGAACGTATTATCCAGCATTCGACGTCAACCAATATGAAGGCAATTTATATTCAAAGATAACTACTTCAAATCATATGTTAATATCACGAACAACAACAGAAACAACGCAAATGCCACAGGGATAAGAGAATATTAGGCATTCAAATGGCCAAAAAAAAAAACCAAACACCCCATCATTGACGAAATGGAGAAGACGAAGAGCAAATCTTGCCGACCTAAGAAGATGCGAGGCGTGCAAAATGCTCGAACGCGATGACTGCGATGGAGAAGGCGACGGGTTTGGACAGGGGAAGACGTTCCTTCACGCGAACGAACGGAAGACAATGCGAGATGGATAGGGATTTTTGACGGGGCTTAAACGAAGTGTTAGAATTGATGAAAAAGGAGGTTTTAGGTGGTATATCAGTAAATACAATAGTTTGGATGTTGAATATGTATTTTCAATAATTTAAAGTGTTATGTATGTAAAAATCCCTTATTTATTTTAATAGATCGTGAATGACTTGTGGCATTTTATAACAAATTCAATTCAAACTCATTCATTACTATCACCATAAGCCCTAAAAAGAAAGATTTGACAAAACCACAACCAACAAGAGAGAAAAGGAGTAGAAAGGGAGGAGAGGTTGCCAATAGAGAGGAGTCTTTTCTGGCGTTGGCATTAGGGATATCATTTATTTCTACAAGGATGTATTGCTAATTTTAGTTCCATTAAAAAGGGAAGTGAGTTTTCAGTCACGGCAAGATGAAGCTCATTTGTACTCTTACAGCAGATAAAGGAAGAGTAATCAAAACAATAACGCCTTTCTATCTACATCTAGCCATCATACTAGTCGTTATTAATGGAAATAAACCGTTATCTATATCCTTATCTCCAATTTTATATGAGATGAAATCCTTAATATAACTCTCATTTGAATTTTCATGAAATATTTGATGTTTGTGTGATGATGGACTCAAGTGAATTTCACCAAATCATAAACTTGTGCCTTAAGTTTATGATCTTAGTTGTGTTTGTTCTCACATCTTTGTTTGATTTTTGCTTAAAATTACAACTAGCATCGAAGTATTAGTACAAAAAGTATCTGAATCTGAACACGGAGGCCGGAAGTTTAGTGGTCAAAACTTCAGGTTTTGGAGGACTATTTGTACTAGACAAAACACTCTCAATCGTAGAAGGGAGTAGAGTTGAAGTCAATCTACCAAGAAGGGTGAGAAATGATGGAAATAAACTCGTCGGGAAGCACCCTTGGCATGAAGTTAACATCTTCAACGAGACCACAATAGCTGGAGTCATGAAAATGCTCTCTGATATGTATGAATAGCCCCCCTAGTCAACAAAATATATCTAATGCACATTTTTGTTAATCTTAGTGAGAAATTGAGCTTCAATCACTAAATCATAACAATAAATTCAGCTCAATTATGAAATTATTTGAACTCCATAAACATCAAGTTTGAAGCTGAAATTCAAGCCTTCAGCTTGCTCTCATCACTATCCAAGAGCTAGGATGGGTTTGTAACAGCCATCAATAGTTCTTATGGATCCTCTGACATGAAGCTTAACGATGTTAGCGCTTTCCTCCTCATTGAGGATATCAAATAACGAGGAAAAATGAAAATATATTTTCTTCTGTTTTAAATATTAGCAATAAGAGAAGGTATCATAACAATGATATAAAGAAAATAACAAAGGGAGATGTAAATCAAAATCTCCTGGCAAGAACAAGCAATTAAATCACGATAGAATCAAGTCTCAAAATTGTTTGAGTGAATGCTGGTACAGTTTGATTTTGATTTTTTTTTTTTTACACTGTAAGTTTCAAGGATCAGCCTTAAGCCCATATCTTTTTTCTTTAGTCATGGATGTTCTTACTAGACATTTGCAAGAGGATGTACCTTGGTGTATGCTTTTTGCTGATGATATTCTTCTTGTTGATAAGACTAGAAAGGGAGTTGAAGGTAAACTTTAATTATGGAGGTCAACCTTAGAGTCTAAAGGTTTTCACTTGAGTAGATCTAAAATTGAATATATAGAGTGTAATTTTAGTAGTAATAGACCTAGTGAGGGGATTGTAATTTTGGGCGATCAAGTCATTACTAAGAGCACACGTTTTAGATATTCAGGATCTATTATTTAGAGTGATGGTGAAATAGATGGGGATATTATCAGCAGAATTCAAGTTGGATGGTTGAAGTGGAGGAATGTACCGGGCTTGTTGTGTGATAGAAAAGTAACCCCCCCCCCCCCCCCGCCCAACATACTTAAGGGAAAATTCTATAAGATGGTGGTGAGACCTGCAATGCTTTATGGTGCCAAATGTTGGCCATTAAAAGAAAAGCATAATACTAAGTTAAGTGTTGCAGAGATGAGGATGCTTAGGTGGATGAGTGGATTTACCCTTAGAGATAGGATACGAAATGAGCATATACGTGATTAGGTTGGAATAGCTCCAATGGAAGATAAGATTAGAGAGAGTCACCTTAGGTGGTTTGGTCACATAAAACGGCGGCACTCTGATGACCCGGTTAGGAAAGTAGAGGTATTAGATTTGACTTATGTTAAGAAAAGTAGAGGTAGATCTAAAAAGACTTGGTTAGAAAATATTAGAAATGATCTTTCTTTATTAGATTTAAATGAGAATTTGACTTTTAACAGGACACAATGGAGAAAAAAGATTCTTGTAGCTGACCCCACGTAGTGGGACAAAGGCTTGATGTTGTTGTTGTACTGTAAGTTTCAAATTGAACAATTGTTTTATGCTCCTAAATTTCTATATGAAGTTTCTATTATAACTTATCATTTGTGTGAGTTTTTGTGTACCTCTATTCTCTAACTTTCATCTAAAATGATGAATAGTTGTCTAAATTAAAATCTTGCAACTGCAAATCTGATCTTGTTCACAAGATTTTGTACGTCTCACTTTGGATCGTTTCATAAGATTTTAAATCCTATGACATCCTGCATAAAAGACAGTCCTAAATTTTAGCATTCAAATAATTATTATGAGAATTAACAAAAGAAAATTCATTCCTTACAAGTAAAAAATAGTATAGATAAAGGTCTGTATTAATAATCCATGATACTTTTGTGAACTATAAGCGATTATCTTCTCCAAATAATAAGTCACTGCACCTAGGTCTACCTATTTTTCTGTGAGAAAAAATATTTCTATAAGAAAATACAATTCTTTTATATGCCAATAGAAAACCATCAGACGCATCAAACCTAGCATACTTTGCGCTTCTCCAAATCATTCATATGGTTGAAATAGAAGAACCTGTTCGAGTTAACTCTTAAATGCCTTCTCATCTTTGTTGAGTGCACCTGGGATATTTTGTATTCCTATTTAAGTGCAATGTAGCTAGGTTTTAACCCAAATACACATAACAGTTTAGTTTGGTTAAATTTTGAATTTGTTCAATCCAAGAGTTGGCCAAATCCCATCATAAACTAGAATTTAATATATCTAGGTAGGATTGGAGTTATAGATGATTTCCTTCACTCAACATTGTCAATAATGTCTATAATTGCATCTAGGTCTAAGAAGAACATGTGAGAAATAACAAATTCAATCTATTAAGTGATAAAGCAAGATCAAAGCAATACATCTTTACAATTAACTGCAAAAACTAATCAAATGTATACTTGCTATGCTCACCTTAATGAACAAATTTGTTCCATACACTAATGTTACGGACTTACGGTAATGATAGAAGGGGCACTCTAGTTAAGATTGACTTTTCCACAAAGATTAACTTTCCCACAAACGACTAAAAGAACTGAAGTAATCAAATACTTACTATTGATGCTCATCTTAACCATCTTATTTGCTTGATAGGAAAAGTTTGAATAAGAGGGTGGGGTTTATTGTAACAACTTGGAATTTATAACATTAATATATTGTCTACTTTGGCCTGATAGGCATTCTCTTAATATAACATCCCAAGGAGATCACCATCCAAGTACTTTAATATGAGCAAACTTAATCTTAAAATTCTTGACAAAACTCAAGCTATTATAGCAAAATGTGCCTCAATATTTAAGAATTTAGTTTCATTGTATATAACAGATATTACAATATCCCTTAGTCTGGGAACTAAAATCCTCGTCGATGGCTTTACAGATAGCCAAGTACATTCACTGCATATGATTTCAAGGTGATTCTGACATATTTAAGATGTGGCTCCTTCTATGTAGCAATTTGACTCAAATGGTTCAAGAGGTGGATCCCACGATGTAGCACTTTGCCTTCCATAACACTTAGTTCCCATCTTTCATCTAGGATATTGTTATGATACATTTTGTAACAACACAAATTTTAAACTATCGAGATATTATCCACTTTGGCCTAGCAATCTTAAGAAAGTTACTCATTCTAAAAGTCCCCTGATATAAGCAATCTTAACCTAGTTATGTGCTCCACTTCATAGATCTTACACAAACAATCAACTGCAATAACATAAATAGTAGAATATACTATCCATCAGTTCACATTAGCTGCCGCATTTGTTTGGCCAGCAATGGTTATGCCACCACTAGAAGGGACACTCCTACGTGAAAATGAGCTCTGGGCAAGATGAACAATATGGTTTCCCAAGCATAAAAAATCCAAATCTAAGTAAACAGAAGGAAACTAAAACCGAAGTTTCCCTGGAAGAAAACACCTTCTCTCGGCCATCAAAAGTCTAAGAAAAGGCTAAAAATTTAGAAAATAAAACCTCCAATTACGGGCTCACCGAAGCGTAGCCGAAAGGATGCATTCCGTACTGCCGAATCGCCTCCTTCGCAGCAATCGTCTTTGGATCTTCTCCTCCATAATAGTAAACCCCATCGATTGCACCCCCCACCTCCGCGGTGGAGACTCCCTCGCCGGTATAAGGGTATGACGGTTCGGCGGAGGTTGCTGCACCGTCGAGCGGGTACCACGCAGCGGCAACGAGTTGGTCGGCGTAGCCAGCACTATGGGGCTTGAGTTCCTCTACTTTGACGGGCGATTGGATCGAGTTGTATTGATAGTCATAGCAATTAGATGTGGGATTGGGGGAGTAGAAGATCGGTTGTTGGTGGTGGTGGAGAGCGCCGCCGTAATTCCATTGGGGAGGCGGCGGAGCTAATGGTCGGATGTTGTTGCCGGCGGTTAGTGGGTCATA
The DNA here is from genome assembly GCA_019925795.1 of Dendrobium chrysotoxum. Classification (NCBI taxonomy): domain Eukaryota; kingdom Viridiplantae; phylum Streptophyta; class Magnoliopsida; order Asparagales; family Orchidaceae; genus Dendrobium; species Dendrobium chrysotoxum. The sequence continues at coordinate 57,114,377 of CM034301.1, forward strand.
CACCGGCGTCGCGTTTTGAGGTCGCATTTGACCGTAATCCATCGGATCTCATTGAGGGGGGAGGGAAGTTTAGCTAAGAGGACATCTCAAGAGAGAAAATTTTAGATTCAGCGGGTAAAGTTAAAAGTAAGAAAAATGAGATGCTTAAAAAATCATACATATAATTTATCACTCGTGTTCTTAAGCATGTAATATTTAATTTTTTATATTTATTTCTATGAAGAATATATCCACAAAGAATTCCAACACAATAAATTATATTAATACTATTATCATATCATCATGTAATTAATTTTATATATTATATTAAATTAGAGCGTTTTTTATTTTCATTTGAATATTTACCAATAATGATATTTAATTATTCTATAAAAACCTTATCTTTGGATTGATCTAATATAATTTTTTCATCCTACTTAACTTCTATCAAAATAATCTCTCATAGTATCTATATGATATGATATCAGAGCTCGTAATCTCCATTGTGTTGATCAGATTTGTCAACTCTAGGGTTAATGATTAGAGGAGGCTCAACAATTTATAAGAGAGCTTGCCCCCACCCCCCCTCCCCGCCCCCTAAAAAAAATCGACTTGACCACAGACGGATTCGCTTCTTCGTGCGGCATAGTGGCAGGCAGCAACTCGACCTCTGCGACACAGTGTCCATAGCCGGCGTCTATTCTTCTGCTTCTCCGATCTCCTGTGAGTGACTTGTATTTCTTTCAAAAATCTATTTATTTTTTTTTAATACTCACTAAATAACCTTGAAATATATCTGTTTGAAATTTATTAGTTTTTGTTTGAAAAATCTTTTTTCATGCATGTTTTTGTTTAATAAATATGTATGTATCTCTGTATTTTTTTTTTGTTTACTGAAAAGTGATTTTTCTACCATTGACCTTATGGCTTTTAAAAGTCAATTATCAACTTATATCATTGATATGTGTACCGATGATGAATTCTCCTCTCTAAACAGTATTGCTGATCTTGCAAAGTAAATTGTTAAGATTAAGAATGATCATGTATATCTTCTGGTTTACAAACTTATTACTTTAGCATTAACATTACCAGTTGCTACTGCTGCAGTGGAAAGAACATTTTTGCAATGATGATTATTAAACATTAATTGCGTAGTAAGATGAGTGATGATTGGCTCAATGATTGTTTGATACCTTACATTGAAAAAGATGCGTTCGATTTGATTTCTAATGAGATTGTAATGCAATATTATAGAAAGATGCAATATAGATTAATAAGCTTGTAATAATTTTCAATTTATCTATTATCATGAAATACAAGATTTTGTTTTGAATTATGTATTCATTTTATTATTTTTATTTTGTCCATTTATATGAAAATTTTGCACCCCTATTGATGATAATACTAACATCTCCACTTCTTTTATTTTATAAATGAATCAAAACTATAACATATGTGTAAACTATTTCATTCTCTCGATGGCCTCACATAGGCCTCTTAACTCAAAACATGTGTTCTCTCTTTGGGCTTCATCAATACCCTCTAAGATCCATCATTATTCACTAATTAAAAAAAAATCAACATCCTTTTAGTTTGTGTCGACAACATTCTCATTACTGTTAGTTCATCATCGAATGTTTCAAATATCTTCACTTCTCTTGCTTGCATGTTCTCCATTAAAGACCTCGATGACCTTCATTTTTACTCTTAGTTGAAGCAATCTCAACCACTTATAACCTACTTCTTTCCCATCATTCATACATTCATAACCTTTGTGAATAATTTTGTATAGATGACATAAAGGAGATTACTAGACCTATAAGCTCCTCTACATATCTCCAACTCAATGTCGTAACCATCGCCATTGGATACACAACACATTGTGGTCAAACCGACGACCTACAAATGAAAGATTATATTGTCTTAGCTAAGAATGATATGATGATTTTATCTTAGATAAAAATTATAACCCATAATCAATGAAGTAAAGATCATTCTCTTTATATGAAAAAAAGAAAAAGAAAACAAATATAGAGCTTCACTCTCCTAAAACACTTACTAGTAGTCAATGTATAACACAACAAGCACCCTCCTCCTAATTCAAAAGCGTTAATACAAATTAAGTAGAAGTATATTGTTGTTAGTATACTCAGTTGGAGACATAATAAGATTGAGCGCCCCGAATGAAAAGGCCACATGATCTGAAGGTGATTGTTGAAATAATTTAGGATGCTCCCTCGCTTATAAGGCGATTATATAACCCCAAGATGTTATGCAAAATGAGTAGGATTGGCACTCTTCTAGAAGTAGATGAACTAAAGTAAGCTAGCAACTAAGACTAATAGGATAACTCTCTTAAAAGAAGGGGAAATTAAATAACCCAAAGTTTTTAGGGATTGAGAGTGATAAAGATAGTCTATCTCTATATAACAAAATAATAAATGTTTTTCGAGGCTTTAATTTTTCTTTTAAAAAATGACGAAATCATCCTAATGAGATATAATTATAAGAGAGAGGTCTAAGCCCATTATCCTTTTTCAAGGGTTTCAGGACCATGTCATATACCATAAGGCTTGAGTAGCCATTCTTCTCCTTTTGTTTTTACTTGCACCACCAAACAGTAAGGAAACAAAAACCTTAAATCAAGCTGCCCGTAAGCTTCACTCAAAAAATCTATTTGATCAACTAAGGCTTCATTTGGATCAAGCTTTCTTAATGCTTTCTAAAATGATTTTTTAGTACAAAAATTTCTAATTCAACAAATTTATTCAACAAATTTTTGTGGTAGAAAGTTGCTTTCAAAAATAGTAAAAAACCTGTCTCAAATGAAGCCTAAGTATATATACTAGAAAGCTGTTTCAGGAAGCAGTAAAAAAGCCGTCACAAACGAAACCTAAGTGGTCTTGGGTCTAAAGCTCGTGTATATGATGTTCATATGAGTTTGCCTTTAATTGACTCAAAAGCCCCAAAAAATAAGAGGCAGCTAATAATATTATTAGTACACCAATAGCTAATAAAAATACTGTCAACCACTAATAATAATAGCATCTATGAGTAGCTTCTTTTAGATGGACGGTTATTATTGAATCATCTCACAAGCTCTTTTTATAAATGTAGTATAGATATATGTCCGAGTCTTTCTGCAACACATTGAGTACATTCTCACTATGTCATCATAGATTTTCTAGAACGATAATAATAATTTTTAAAATATTTGAATCTATTTTAAAATAAATGTAATGCATAAGTAATATTGCACTATCTCAAATAATAAAAGCTTTTTGTAGGCTGGCGGAATATAATAATATCAAATAAACTTGAAAAAAAATTCCTGCAGGACTTTACAATCTGGATCAGAGCTTCCAATCACAAATGAAATAAGGCTGCAATTTTATCAAAGAAAATGTACAATTTTTCAACAGTTGTTATCAGGTGCAGGCAAGTTGAGATCAATGGAATTCGGCTTAGAAACGTTCTGCTCTATCTCCAATCCTACTGGTTGGGGATGAACACCATTAGTACCAGCAGTAGAAACAACAACAGCAGAAGCAGAATTATTTCCTTCAGCCGAATGCGATCTCTTGTGACCACCTAAGGCTTGTCCAGTTGGAAAAGTCTTGCCACAAATTGAGCACTTATGACTTTCAAAATTCTCTGGTGAGTTTCTATTAGTTTGCGAATCACAATCCTGATTAATCAATTCCTGGTTAGCTCCTTTCACCTTTCTGTGGCTTGCTCGGTGGCCGCCCAGAGCTTGATATGAAGGGAAACTCTTGTTGCAGATTGTGCACACGTACATGTTTCTCTTGCGAGATTTATACATTCCATATTCACAATCGCATTGCTTTGATAAACCGCCCTTTCTATCTTCAAGAACAGGAGATCTGATATAGCCATGATCACAATTTTTACTGAAAGATGAGATCTTTGGCTTTTTGAACTGCTGATCTTCATCGTCAGAAGGGCAAGAGTGAACTTTTTTTCCACGAAAAATCTCATCGGGTAAATCTGTGATTGAATGAGTGCCTCTTGACAACATCAACAGACACAGAGCTCCATTCACTACATCGTTCTCGTACTCCGAGGATGAAGCTGGTGGAGCAGAACAAACAGAGATCTTCGTAGCCTTCTGTGATGTCCTCTTCCTCACCGACATTGAAATTAAGGAAACTTCGCTATCAGATTGGCTCGACATTTCCTCGGCTTGCCCATCATAACTTCCCTCGCTCCATAAATCATCGTCCTCCTCATGGTTGAGCTCACCTCTTTGCATCTCAGATGAAGAATTCACTGAGAAGCAAAACTTCGCTTTCTTGGCATGAACCAGATGCTTCTCCTTCTCCGGACACGCATCATCAAACCGTTGCAACTTCTTTGGATTATCTCTCAGGTCATATTTACTGACTGGCTTGTCTTCATCCTCCATGGGAGAGCTCGGCACAGCATGAGTCCTCATGTGACCCCCAAGAGATCTCCCGCTGGGAAAGCTTCGACCACATACTTTGCAAATGTGCTTCTCCATTCCTAGACACAGAACAAATGAAAACAAGGGAGAATAAGTACAAGTAGAGAAGAGAACAGAGAACTCAAGTGAGGCGCGTTGGAATTGCGCAATGTGATCCTCTGTATAAACACCTTCTAAATTGATCTTAAAGAGCCGATTTTGTATTTTTCGATCTGAAAAGAAGTAATCTTGGATGATCCTTTAGCTCCTACTCTGTTTTTATAAGCAATGATACTCCCATCTTTTGCGAGAGAGAGAGAGAGAGAGAGATAAATGGCTGTACAGGCGATTGTGAGGCGAAATCCATGCATGGAAGAAAAGTTAGAAGGAGAAATAGTAGCTGCAATTGTAGTGATCAGAGGATCCTGCGCTTAGTCGGCCTCGATTACGCCACGTAGAACATGAGAACATCTGATGCTTCCCTTAATGGTTGGAAAATGAGAGCTCTCCGTAACAATTTTCCCATTCTATGTTGCTGTCAAACCGGAGAAATGACAAAGTCCAGTGAGCCAGATCAGCTCTACAGCCCATAACATCAAACAACAATGAAAAGCTCGCACCTCCTGCCCATATTATAGAGCATTTTGCCATGCGAGTATTCGACATTTAATGGGGGTGCCATTTGAAGCAGTAAGTCAAGGGTAAATATGAAATTAAGTCATAGTACCCTAAATATCTATCCTCATTAATTTGAAAAGGTTGTAATATATTGTTTAAGATGGCTGCAAATTTCTAATTGCATTGAATTTTATTTTATTTTTTAGTTCTATCAACATGTTTATCTTGTGAAAATTGCAATTTAACCTCTTAGGAGCAAACCTATTCATCTTTCTATATTTTTATCGAAAGCTACTATTCATTGAATAAATGTATCTTAGTAAGAAATTTGTTTGGATTGCTGTGTGCAGACATCACTGGATTGTAGTAATCCGATCGTCATTACAAGACTGTCATCTCTTGAACTTTGTTGCCTTATGTTAATCCATGTTGACAAGAATGTCATCTCTTGAACTTTGTTGCCTTATGTTAATCCATGTTGACGTCTACAATCATCAAAATAATATCGATTGTTGCAAACTAATCCTGACAACCTTTGTCAGTCGCCTTTGTCGACCATCAATCGACATAGACATCCATCATCATGTATTGTTTCTCCCTTATTTTCAACTACACCAATAAGATGTAAAGCTGATAATAAAAACTTTATAATCTCGTCTTTTCTAATTATGGGAAATGATCAGTTCTGTAATCTTCAAATAAATAGTGAATTATTTCAACAGAGCTGAATCGTATTATTTTTTCCCTTACTAGATTATTCATGTAAAAATTATCATATCTCATGTGAGTTTTTTTTATCTATGTATGTGCGAATCTTTGTACAATGCTATGAATAAACTTTCATTCTTGAATACGTCCCAAAAAGTTGCCTTGATGGGCACGAATCTTGATGCATATCTGAATTGAAAACTTCCAAAATTAAATTTGGGGCTATCCAAATTTTAATTTCAGTAAGCTTATAGTCAAACTGAATGTCTTGAAAAGACGAACCCAATGACACAAAAATCGGTCTAATTCGAGCCCAAATGGGTCCAAATCAGGGGGCCAAAGCATATTTTGAAGGTTCAAAGCATTAATGAGATGATCAAGTGATCTATGAAAATGGTATTCTTATATTCAAATCGCGCGGCTCAATGAGACGAATCCAACGAGCTCAAGATTGCTTAATTGTGACATCATTTGGGCTTACAAATGCTTGGCAAACGTTCTATGATTAAGGGGATCAATATGGATCGTTTGATGGAGCTCTCTGAATTTACCTTAGATTTTATCCATATTTACGGGGCATACCACTCTAAAAAATTTATAAATAAACCCCCAGTCCCTTCATGAAGGAGAGGATTGGTTGAAGATTGGGGAGAGCTCTAAGGCTTCGAGAATCCTAGAGCTCCACCCGAGCACAACCGCAAACGAACTTCCGTCGGCTGACTGCTGACCACCGCCCGGCCACCGACCTATCGTTAGACCATCGCTCGACCGTCTATCTCCGTCGGACTTTCGCTCGACCATAGTCGTACCAACGTCCGGTCGCCAACCGACGTCAGACTTCCACCCAACCATCGTCGGACCACCGCCCATCCGCTGATCTTTGTCGGACCTCCATCCGATCGCTAACCATAGTCGGACCACCGCCCAGTCACCAATCTATTGTCGGACCACTGCCCAGCTGCCAATCTCTGTCGGACTTCTACCGTATCATCATCAGACTATTGCCCGGTCGCCGACCGTCGTCGGACAACCGCTTGCCCGCAGATTACCGCTAGACCACTGACCGCCGTCGGACCTCCGCCCGATTTCCATCAATAAACCACTCCAACCATTGTCGCCCATCAAATACAATCCCTCCAACCACTGTCACACGTTGACTACGGACCCTTTGACCACCGTCCCCCACCGACTACTATCCCTCCGATCACCATCGCTTGCTAAATATGGTCCCTCAGACCACATTCACCCACCGACTAATGTTTCTTCGACCATCATCACCCTTTGATTACGATCCCTCCAACCTCTATTGCCCATCGAGTACAATCCCTTCACCCTCTATCGCCGGCCAATAGTAGTCCCTTTGACCACCATTTCCCGCCGACTACGGTCCCTCTGAACACCTTGGCCCGCCAATAATTGTCCCTCTAACCATCTCCTGCCAACTATAGTCCCTCCGACCATTATCATCCGCTAACTATAGTCCTTTCGACCACTGTAGCCGACCACCGTCGTCTGCCGACTACAGTCCCTCCAACCATCGTTGCCCTTCGACTATGGTCCCTCCTACCATCATCGCCTATCAACTACAATCCTTCTGACCACTATCGCCACCGACTACGGTCCCTTTGACCTCTATAGCCAGCCGACTACGGTCCCTCCGACCTCCATAGCCCGCTGACTACGGTCCTACCGGCACTAGGAACATACCAATACTCTCTTGAGGATAACTCTCCACTAGATTCTTCCAACTCCCACTATGTAATGTGTTGTATCTAATATATATTTGCTACATCGAGCCAAGGCATTTCCCTATAATCATTTTAACTGGGTCAAGCCTGTGATTTTTCCCCTCTTCAGGATTTTTTACGTAAAAATCTGAGTGTCTCTTATGAATCTTGCACCCCTCTTTCTTATATATCTGTGTGTTGGGCTTTCGTGTAAAGCTTGGATGAACTCTATATCTCTCTATTGCCGTGAATGTTCTAAAATGCAACAGTTTGGCACCATTTGTGAGAAATGATCCTTAGCTGGGGGGGAACCTTTATTGCAACCTAGAAAGGTTATTCACGTCAACGTCCTAGGCACGGTTAAAGCGACGTAGTCTCTCTATCATGATCTATTATCAAGTCCAAAAAAGAAGTCCTTCAATATTGAGTGCAACATCACTGCAATAGCAAATAGACATTATTCTATCACCTCTTAGCTATCAGCCATTGTTGCATCAGTTCTATGGGAACAAAATTTGGACTAGGAGGCAACCTTGATTGCAATCTCAAATACGATTGTGGTCAAGCCAATCCCTCCACTATTTTACTTATCCAAAAATAATTTTACTAGTAACCATTTATTGCAAAGTTTCTCACAAATACAAGAAGGTTTCAAGTGAATCTTAAACTCTATACAGTCTCCAGCTGGACTTCTACGCCTTGGACAAGGTCATTATCTCAACCTTAAAAAGGCAATAACAATTTAAAAATATACTAATCTTCAACTTCGATTCGGGATACACCTGGCATTCGCTCCCTCCCAATTAAGGTATAATCGATCCTAGGGGGGATTTGATTTGGCCTATTTCACACAAGTTAACGCCATCAAGTAATGCTTTAGTAAATAACATCGAATAGGTTAAACATCCTTAATGAATTTATCTCGACCTCTTTTATGTAGGTTAACGCTAATGAGCAACACTTTGATAAACAACGTTGGATAGGTTAATCATCCTTGATGGATTTCTGTCGACCTCTTCCGTACATATTGACATCATCGAGCAACACTATGACAAATAAAGTTGAATAGGTCAAATATTCTTCGTGGATTCTCTCAACCTCTTTCATATAGGGGTTAATATTATTGAGCAACGCTCTGACAAATAATCTCAGATAAGTCAAACATCCTTGATGAATTTCTCTTAATCTCTTATATATATGTTAACGTTATCGAGCAAAGCTCTAACAAACAATCTCAGATAAGTTAAACATCCTTGATGGATTTCTCTAGACCTCTTTCATACATGTTAGTGTTATCAATCAATGCTCTAACAAATAATCTCGGATAATTCAAACATCATTGATGAATTTCTCATGACCTCTTCTATACATGTTAACATTATTGAGCAACATTTTGACAAATAACCTCGGATAAGTAAAAAATTCTTGATGGATTTCTCTCGACCTCCTTCATACAAGTTAGCATCATTGAGCAACACTCTAACAACCAATCTCTGATATGTTGGACATCCACAGTGAATTTATCTCAACCGGTTAACATTATAAAGCAATACTTTGGCTAACAACCTATCAAGCAATACTTTAACAAGCAACCTTGGATAGGTCAAACATCATTGGTGGATTTCTTTTGACCTCTTTTATACGACAGTTTGGAGCATCTCCTTTAATTCCTTCTTAAAGCAAAGATCAGAGCCTTTTTCACCATCAAACCTTCACTCAGTAGGCACCGTTAGCGTGTCGCTAGACTAATGCCATTGGCACACCACCCGACCTTCTCAATTGTGTTGTCCACTATCTACCCATGTTAGCATGTTTGCTTATTACCTTTAATAGAGTATAAACTGACCATCATCGCCCGACGACTACGGTCCCTCCAACCTCTATGACCTCCATCGTCCGCTGACTATGGTCCCTTCGAACATCGTCGCCCGCAGACTATGGTTCGTTTGACCACCGTCGTCTGCCAACTACAGTCCCTTCGACCTCCGTCGTTCGTCCTCCAATTACGGTCCTACCGATCAAACGAATAGGTCAACACTCCCTTGAGGACAACTCTTATACGTCCAGCACACAAACAAAGAAATGAAAGATTTTAGATAACACCAAAGGCTTTTTATATGGAAAATCTAAAAAGGGAAAAACCACTAGGCATTGCTAGCTGAAATGATTCTATTATATATAAGTGAATTAAAAAAATTGGCTAGTCCCTTAACTTCGAGACCGTGAAGTTATAAGAGTATGGAGAATTTACATAAGTCAAGATGGTTTTGGGCTGAATGACCACTGGTTTTATGGCAGTGGATCGACAGAGGAGGTCCGATTTTAGCGATTGGCCAACAAAAGGATCGACGATGACGGTTAGAAGGTGAAAGTTCGATGGCAATGCTCAAGCAGAGGTCTGACGGCGGCGACCAAGAGGCAAAAGATTGACGGGTGTGGTCGGGTGTTGAAGGCATCTACAATTTGGTGGAGGTTCGACGCTGTTGGCCAGGCGGAATACTTGCGGCGATCGATTGGTCAAGGCGGTGCTAATCAGACAGATGTCCGACAATGGTTATTGGGCTGCCAAAGTCCGGAGGTGGAGGTCAACAATGACGGCCAGGTGGAGGTTTGACAGCAAGAGTCCGATGATAACAATCTAGTGGAGGTCCAACGACAACAAACGAGCTCTCTCACTCTATCCCAAAAAAATTTATAGTGCACAACAACATTAATTTTAAATATTTTTTCATTTAAATTATATTAAATATGTATATATAGATAAGTAATAAATGTCAACTTACGGGTAACTCTTAAAATTTATATTTGTTTCTAATGAATAGAGGCAAATCTAGGAAGAGCTCATGATAGATAAATTACTATCTTGAAATTTTTTTTTTTTTTTGACATTTGGCAAAAATTATTTTCTATTTCACTTCTAAGATCATAAATGCCTCTTTGCCCACCTTCAAAAATATATATATATATAAAAGCAAGAATTAATATCAAATAAACAATTGAGTAAATGGATACAAATTAAAACAAAGTCATACTGAAAGCTTAATTTTCCATGTTTTAAGAGGAATGTGATGCTTTTGAGGTGCAATATGAATACCAGTTAGATTTGTTATAGTTGAATTGAACATAGCTTCCACGTACTTAACTGGATATATAGGGATATAAACTTTACAATCATCCTAAAGAAGTAAGCTCATTGGGTTTCATCATTTAATTCAACTCAGAAATGCCTTTGCAGCTAACTCACAAAATCCTTACTTAACAAGAAGATTACTTTTCACCTTGACTCTTTCCGAATGATCAAAATAATTTCCAATATATTACAAAGTTATTTTGATCCTTCAATTTTTTAAAGATGAACTAAAATAATCCCAAAAAAAACTATTTTGATTCTTTTTTGAAGAATTAAAAGATCAAAATAATCCTTTAATATAATTAAGATCATATTGATCCTTCACAGAGCCACGATATCATTTTGATTATTTTCTCTTACTTTTAATGAACATTAGAACATAAGAAGAGCAGCTCAGAATTCTTATTAAGATTAAATAGTGATGAACATTGGAAATCAAAACCTATAACAGACCACTTGAATTTCTGAAAGCTCCATAACAATTTTCCTGGACTCAGGAAACAATGACAAGAAATTAAGAAATGATGAAGAAAGGTAAAGAACTAAAAATACAAGGCTAAAAAGGAACTCCTTCATCAAATCATCAGGATTACACAATCATGAAAGTATGACCGCAATATTTACCTTAAAGACCAGGCTTTTCCTAATTGCCGACATGGATTTACAAAGAAAGATCTATAGCTTTGATCTGCCAGACTGAATACAGCCAGCATTTTCAGAGGTTGGGAGCTTGAAGATTCCATAAAAGCGCATGGTTAAAGCGAGTTCACAATAAAATTAGCTGAAGCTAGAACCATTTCTCACATCATTCTCCCTAGACGCCTTTCCCAAACACCTCTTCGAGTACATTACAAGTTGGAAAGAAATCAAACTCTTTCTCATTTGCTCTAACATAGTTGATTTCCCATGGTTTTGAATCATGATGGCCATCAATAAACTCATAATCCGCAAAACCAACCATACAATTATTTCTATGTTCCGTGTGCAAATTCTCTTGATCCCTCTCTACACAAGAGTCGGAAACATTACATGGCCCCTCGAAGGAAGTACAGGAGTCATCTTGAACATCTTGATCCAAGGAACAATCTCTAGAATTTCCATCAATGGGCTGCTTGCAAGGTGGCATTGGTTTATATCCTGTGGATCCAACGGACGCACAGTAGAATCCTTCATCCTCAGTTCCAACAAGATGCTTCTGATACTCCTCTTCATCGTCAACCTCATCGTCAAAATCTAAATCTTCGGAGGCATCATCGTTGAGAGTAAGACTATTCCCATCGTTAGGTGACTCCACTACTGAATCCTCTTCCTCTTCCTCCGACATTTCAAATTCACCATCACTGCTCTCTTGCCACTCATCATTGTCACTATCCACATTCAAAGGATTCATTCGGTTTTGGTCAGCCCTCTTCCGTAGTATGAATACATTGAAGTAGTAACTAACAATTTCTTTAAAACTTCGGGATGGAAAAGTGCGAGGGAGCATGGTCCAAAAGTTTCGGCCTAATGATGCTGAATTTGACAACACTACCATATGGAACGAATTCTCCTCCTCTTCAGTCCATCTTTGGGCAACATCCTCTCCCATGTCGGGAAATCCAAGTTCTATGAAATTTTTATTCCCCAGTGCCCCTTTAAGCTTTTCCCGAGCTTCCATCACATGATGCCTAACACATCTGATGGAGCCCTCATCACCGCAATCACAATCTTGTTTAGGGCAACATACACGACTCTCCGCGGGCATAGAGTGAAGTCCAGGCATAGGAATAACACAAATTCCGAGCCATTTGTCTGCACTGACTTCATTGCTCTCAATAACAGGCAATGTTGGTGTCACATTGCTTCGTGCTGAATGAGCTGCAGAGAAACCAAACTGACTTCCCGGTCTCCCAAAATCCTTGGGACTCCACTGCGGAAGATCTGCTTGGTGATCTAATCCAATAGGGACAAATCTTCGATGAGAATACTCCGAAAGTGGGGAATGAACATCTTCCAGCAGGTCCAAACCAGCTCTATGGAGATATTCATATCCTGGAAAGAATGACAGCCCAGCAGGCTGGCCTTGCCTGTTATCCACTTCAATTATATTGCATGTTGCACCAGGCAATAACAAATTAGTTGCTGCGGGGCTTTCGCCATTAGCATTCACAACAGATGCTGCTATTTTCCATTCTGGCTCCTCTGAAACAACAAAATTATCATGTGCATTAATTAAAAATTATGCTGCTTACTGCCATTAATTAAAGTACTACATGTAACTATCCAAAATGAAAAGAAGCATAGGCACAAAATCCAAAGCAGTATGGGGTTTTTTTTTATATTTTTATTGAAAACTACCTGAAAAAGATTTTTCTTCAAAAGTAAAATTAATAGGAGAATTTGAATTTCCCGCAAAGTGTCCCATCTTTCCTGCTTGATCCTCTTTTTTTGCACGCTTATTCACCAATTCACCACATACGATGTTAGAAGGACGTTTACCATTCTCTGATGCTTCAGTTCCTTGGGTGCTTTTTCCAGCCTGTGAAAAGTTAAGGGCACTGTCAAGGACACTTGCAGCATCCCCCATAGGTATATTAGAAATTCGCTTCTTGAACTCCATGTCAGCAACGCTAGTAGCTTCAAAAAGTTCCTTTTCTCCATCTTCAGATAAAAATACGATCAATCGAGTAGGCAACTTATACCTTCATATCATGCTAAATAAATATACTTCCTATACCTGATACTTGATATTTCCCATGCTCAAGCTTATCAAGGGAAACTTCTGCAGATGATCCAAGATGTACAGCAAACTCCAATTGTCTACCATGTTCATAGGCAAGCTGATAAGGATCATCGGGAACACAAGGGTGCTTGCTGTACATCTTCAGCAAGGAAGCACGAAATACAAGTTAATATACAAATGATGAGAGCATCTAATTCAATAATAGCATCCCTCAAGTTCATAATAAGACTCCCGAATGAACAGCATTGCATCAAAGCATTTGTAGATAACAATTACAGATTAGAAGAAAAAAGGTTAATTTACACAATATACATTGAACATAATCATCAAAAGTTACGCTGGCTATGAATTAAGAAGACTATTTAAAGAGTTTAAGACGCAGATAAATGATATAAGTTAGCTACAAGCCTATGGATGTAGTCATCGTGACCCTCCTGGACACAATGATTGGGAATGAAAGGAAGCCTCTACGCCACATAAAGGGATACAAAAGGAATGATACAATTGGTTATCCAAATCATTTATCTTTACCAATGAACCATTTTCTTGATGTTGAGGTTTTTTCAAAATAGATACCACTTCTACGTAGGTGAACAAATAAACAAGATGCTCTAGCTAATTGATCAATAGCCCTCCTCATAAGTATTTCAAAATTGAGAATTTCATATAAGGAAATTTATCACATAATTCCAAATGGCAACTCTCTGATCCATTTATGCTAACTGGTAAAAGATTGTTATTGCCTAGAATGATATTACAAAAAGTTATCTGTGCTATTATGATTTCTGATCTTTTCTGAGGTGAACATGTTGATATAGTAAAGAAGTACGTCTCTTGCTCACCTTGAAAACTCCACCCATATCCCTTGTCATATAATCAACTGAATTGATGGAATCCTTTTGTCGTGATCAATACGGATAAAGGATTTGTGGGGTAGACAACTAGTTTGTTCTGTGGGTTTTTGACAAGTTCTACAAGTTCAAGGACTCTAATTTCAGCAAGAGAGAACCAACACAAATATTTTACGAGTTCCTCAAGTCAAATCGGTGGGCCCATTGACTATTTTTGTTTGCATTAGAAAGTATCAAAATTGATTTAACATATGAATATCGCTAGTATTACAAGCAACTTTTTACCATTGAATTATAGAGTTTACCATTGAATTATAGAGTTTACAATTGACCGTTGGGCATGAGGAAGAAGGAAAACAACAAATGCAGGCTTCGATGCTGACCATGTTCACTCTTTAAGATGTTCGATTGAAAATGTGAAAGAAAAAGGGCTGGTTCCTTCTCAATTCATAACCATTATCTTATACGGGTCCAAATAGAACTTGTGAAGTGAGAACATTTACATTTACTTTATCAAAGTTCATTAGCTTAATCTAAGTGCGATTCAATTCATACAAAAACTCTTTGAATTCTAAAAATACATCTGATTTTTAGCCAATTAAAAACTGAAATATCCAATATTTTCAAAATAAGAGGGACTTTTATTGTTCTAAGTTATTTAAACAAAAAACCTGGATGTATTTATGTCCCTGTGGAGTGATCCAAAGAATGATCGTCCTACTCATGGCAATGACTTGATAAAGATCCATATTTTTAGCCTTGCAATGATATACAAACACGGCTTAACTAAGTTGCAGTGGACATACAAGCTGCTAGTTAGAATGGTGCTTCGCAATCTCCTTTGGATCTAATGCAGCTGCTAAAACATATGCATCAAACGCACAACTTGCATAAGTAACTTGTTACAGTCGAAAAGTGTGTTATTAGTTTTAGTTATATAAACACATCAAACCCTGAACATGGGAAGCCCTACTTTCTAAGATATACAATGAATTCATCCGTGTCATACGGTGCTTATCTCCCATCTTTGAATCCATGATTTATTTAGTTTTCTAAGTCTTTAGCTCTCTGAAATTAATAAGCATGAATTTACATAATTTATAGTCATTTCTTTTTTACAGGATAGAAAAATAAAATGCTATAAAACAGCCTAAAGAAGTAGAATGATCATTCATAGCAATCCAAACCCTCCAATATGGGAAACCGGATTGCAGACTTTTGAGGCTGAAACTTGCACTAGAAAAAAGATACAAGGATAAATAACTCATAATCTCAATCCGCCTTAGCCTAGCATAACCCAAGTTCATATTACAAATGTATTCAATTAAAAAGATCACTAACCCCAACTAGAAAAACCCTCTCACATCCCGGTTGATGAGCAAAAATAGATGATGTGATTCATGTGAATTTGTGATACATTTGCCTCAAGCTAGATTCTTAAATAACTGGTGTCTTTGTTCACCTTGTTCTACACATTTGATAATTGGAATTCACTCAGACAATCTTTTCTTGTTGTGAATATTTCAGACAAACAGTATAGAATTGCATCATCCAAACTTTTGCAACAATATGCAGATTTCCAAGCTGCCTGGATAATTTCATTATAAGTTGGAGAGGAAGGATACATAGTTATAATGATGACCATGCTGCTTCTGTGTAACTCGTTTAATTTACTGTCACAAAAACTATACTTAATAATTGATATGGCAAGCAATATCAAAAATAAAGTTTCCAAAATTTGACACTAAGAGCACAAAAAAGTCACTTAGCACTGCTAACAAGGAAAATAAGTTGGTCTTTCACGAAACAACCAAGGAACTAAAAGAATAGGGGGATGTTTAGTTGAATGCCTTAGGACTGTATTGTATTCATTTTCACTGCATTCCAACATTAATGGTGTTTGGTTTGGAAAAAGAATGAAATGCAAAATAAAATTTTGGGGTTATTGACATACTCTAAAATCCATATTTCCAAATCAGGCACATTCTAAATCCTATGTTCCAGTCACTCGCAGTTACAAATATACTTTCCTAAACTCATCTTCGATTGATGCCTCTCCCACCATCTAGTCAATAAAACCATCTTGCAATATATTCTCTCCATATTTACTGAGCATCAATTTTTATATTCACATTTTTATCATAATTAACTCAGTTACTATTGAATTCATTTTTCCCAAACCTTGAAGTCATGTAGCATAGGCGGTCCAATTTTAATGTAAAAACATCTATAGTTAGGATGTCATGACATTTTCTTCTCACATAATACTCCTATTGCACTTCTTAGCTTTAGCAACTCTAATTTAAAACCATAAATAATTATCTAAAATATAACCACATTCCATTTATAATACAACAACAACAACAACAACAACATCAAGCCTTTATCCCACTATGTGGGGTCAATTATTCAACAAAATTTTATGCTGGTTGTCGACTACCTAACGCAACCCTCTGCTTTTCTCACCTAGGACTTGGGACTTGGCAACAACAGTGTTGATCTTTCAACAATAAAACCTAAAAATTGTCAATTCCCATACTAATTGGCATATTATGTATTCAACTTTTGTCTTACAATGCCCATTCTAAAAATTTCTTCCATTTACCATGATAGGAGCAGGATTGCTCATGCGTTGATTAGGACTTTTGTCAACTTTACACTTATTAAGTAGAAGTTTCACTTGTCAAAACTATCACCTCAAAATAGCATGTATCAAAGCATAAAGAGCCATTATCAATGGCTAAGTAAATTGGTTTATGCAATATTATCAACATGAAGCAAGAAATCTTTACTAAAGCCCTATTGCAGAACTATATATATACAACAACAACAACAAGCCTTTATCCCATTACGTGGGGTCGGCTACATGAATCCTTTTTCTCCATTGAGTCCAATTAAAAGTCAAATTCTCATTTAAATCTAATAAAGAAAGATCATTTCTAATATTTTCTAACCAAGTCTTTTTAGGTCTACCTCTACCTTTCTTAACATAAGTCAAATCTAATACCGTTACTTTTCTAACTAGGTAATCGAAAGGCCACCATTTTATGTGACCAAACCATCTAAGGCGACTCTCTCTAATCTTATCTTCCACGGGAGCTACACCAACCTTTTCACGTATATGCTCATTTCATATCCTATCTCTAAGGGTAAAGCCACTACAGAACTATATATATATATATATATATATATAGAGAGAGAGAGAGAGAGAGAGAGAGAGAGAGAGAGAGTACTAGCCTAAATGATTTGAAAAATAAAAAATTTCTTCATTATTCAAATTTTAAAGACTTTTGGAGAAAAATGATTCATGTAGCCGACCACACATAGTTGGATAAAGGCTTGATGATGATGTTGTTGTTGTATTCAAAATTAAAAGACTTTGAATTATAAGTCAAGAGCACATATCTTGATCAATGATTTGATAATTTAAAAAACACTAAACTTCTTGTGAACTTACCACAATCATGTCCGCACCAAACATAAATAAAATGAACTGTAGAAGTGATAAAGATAGAAGAATTTACTATTAATATATTTATCTAAAACAATGTTGGTCCTAATCTAAACAACAAGTTACTATTAAAATTTAAAATGTGATATGATTGTACAGAAGTACCACATCAGGCATTGGCATTGCCAACAAAACAACTATAATAATCAATGAATTTGCACTCAGCTAATTACAATAATGTAGATAGAAATCCAATTCTTAAATTGCATTTTGCATCACAAAGGCAAAAAAATAATGAAAAATAAATAAATCAAAAAGGTTTACGCTTTCTATTTTATTTGATCAAGGCCTCACTATCTCACTCTTTGTGTGTGTGTGCATATATAATTTATATTATTTCTCAGTTCATCTTTCGTAATGTGTGTGTGTGTGCGCGCTCCCCCAAAAATAAGGAACTTAATATAAACAAATATTAGAAGTTAAAATGTGAAAGGCTTTCAGTTCTGTGCAAAAAAAAAAAAAGAACTAAAATTGAAGCTGGTCATTACCTCTCAATAGCTGCCCCCAGAAATGCCTCAAGAAAAAAAGGGGTGGGCCCTCCACAAGCGACTGGAGTTATATCCTCAAGAGATGGATCGATGCTGCGACCGACAATATTTTAAATAAAAACAACTAGAAGATTTATCTACCCCCAGAACCCCCAATTTGTCGGTCAACGGCCCACAAGTTCGTCAATTTTCAAACCCCTAGCCCCAGGAATTGAAAGTCAACGGAATTATAGGAAAAACCAAAAAAGTAATAAATAAAACAATTTAAGCCAACGATCCAAGGATTAAAATTGTAAATTAGAAGTCCCCCTTACGGATCGATCGATAATATCTGCAAAAATAAATCTCTAACGCTGACGGAAAGATCAAAAGGGTCACAAATCAGAATAAGCAGCGGATGGACAAAACGAATAATAAAGGGACAGTAACAGCAACAGATCTAGGGATCGAAACCCTAGAGCCCGCGAAGCAACCCCCTTTCCAAACCCTAAAAGAAGGAGAAATTCTACAGAGGCTCGCAAAAGGGAAGGGCCGGAACAAACCAATACGGGATAACGAAGACCCAGATCCAACAACCTACTAACGCGATAGATCAAGAAATCGGGGTCGACAGAGGTAGAAAACACGGGAACCCTAGATTCAACCGGGAGGACGGATGATAGAGAAAACCGATATCGATCGACAGGGGTAAACGAGATCGAAAACGACGCGGTTCAATTCGTGGATCGGCCGGCACGAATCGAGGAAAACGGAATTCAGATCGAAAATTTTGGCAATTAATGAAAAAGACCAAAAGGGGCAAAAAAAAGCTCGATTTTTTATTTGGATCCTTCTTATTCTAAAATTTATGAATATATAAAAAAATTCGGCTGCCCGACCCCTAGCAATACCGGTCAATCATGCCACTCGTTAAGATCTAAATGACTATAATACCCCTGTGATTTTGCTATATTAATTGTGGAGACTAGGATTGGGCCCTCTTTTATAATTATTCTTAAGGGCACCAATGGAAAACAAATGAGACTAATTTCAGTAATGAAAAGGCAGGCCGCCGTTAACATTTGTTTATAGCAGCTGATAAAATACACGTGATGCACGTGGCTAAAATAAAATTTTTAAAAACTTCATAATTAATTAATTTTATCATTTTTTTAATAATAACTTAATATGAACATTAAGTTGCATAGCCTCTTAATAGGTAATACTTAGGGGTTGTTTAATCGGAAGTATTATGAATATAGAGTAAATCAAATGTAAAACTTTTAATAGAAAGTAGTTTGTTTGAACTATGTAAAATTTTTTAGTTCATTTTCAACGAATTTGAATGTGTTCGGTTCTGATGAATTTCAAATATGTCGTGTTTGAAGAAGAGTTAGGCTCTGAGAAGTTTCACATAGCCTCTGCCCGTGACATCAATGAACCATTCATCAGCAATGTTTGTAAATCCTTTACAATGTGCCTCATCCATCCACGACAGAGCCTCATTTGTTCGCAAATGTTATGTTTGCATATCATTTGCTTGGCATGTCAAAATGCTATAAATGACATGTTTCCTCTCGAACGCCTCTACGACATTGTAATTAGCATTTTGTTTGCTTCATTTCATTGTAGTGTCCTCCATTTGTGACACGCATCTATGAAGTCCTCCATTTGTGATGCACTTCCTCCATTCGTAACATTCATGAAACATCTGTTTATGACGCATTTGTTCGGCTGTCAGAACCTGCGCCTCTATTCTTAACATTGTTCCAATAACGAGTTGTGATAAAAATTTGGATTTACATTACATTTTACTGCGTACAAAAATGCAAATTAATGAATTATTTTATGACCAATCAAATAAGATAGATATTTCTAACATATTAATTAAATTTACATCCCATTTACACACGCTCGTATGTAAAATGCTTGTAACCAAACAATCACTTAATATAAATGTTATGACCAAAATATTTTAATAACTATATGTACATATTCAAAAAAAAAAATTTAAACCACATCTCTGTATTAAAAATCTATTAAAAATAGACCATTATTGATATCTTGATGACCAAAAAATTTGATGGTTCTCCATATCTAACATGTTCTTCACTTTCCAATTGGAGGTCTTTGGTGAGTTAAATAACCCTACGCAATACAATCAATTATTGCAACATTGGAAATAATATTACTCTTTCTCTTCGATAGTTTGTCATCAACTTATCAAATAATCACCTTCAAGTGATTTATAGATATGTTATACGTCTTCTCAAAAGTCATTGACGTACATGAATCTCTCTAAGGCTTTGTTTGGGATGGCTTTTTTACCGCTTCTTAAAATAGTTTTTTAGTACAAAAGTTTTAATTTGTGTACTAGAAAACTATTTTAAGAAGCAGAAAGAAAGCCGTCCTAAATAAAGTCTGTTGCGGGCTAGAATATATGCGGCGGTAGAGTATTAATCCTACGTCTTAGCGTTGCACGAATATCCAGCTCACACACAGAAAACATAAGATTTTTACGTGAAAAATTCTAAAAAGGGGAAAAATCACGGGGTCTGGCCCAGTTGAAATGATTCCACTAGAACTTGAGCAGATTACAGGGGACTGACTTGCCTCCAAGGGCGATCAGATTACAAGTATCACTCATAGGGTGAAAGTTAGAGGCTTTTGAAGGCCTAAGGTCGCGCTGGCAGAACTTCAGGGTCTCCCGGTGGTATGGCAGAATTTCGATCCCTAGATAGTTGTCGGGGCAGAAGTGAGGACGTTAGATGGTGGTCTGGCGAAGAGCAGGGCCTCAGGTGGTGGTTCGACAGAGTGCAGGGCCTCAGGTGGTGGTCCGGCAGAGTGCAGGGCCTCAAGTGGTGGTCCGGTGAAGAGCACGGCCTCAGGTGGTGGTCCGGCGAAGAGCAGGGCCTCAGGTGGTGGTCCGGCGAAGAGCAGGGCCTCGGGTGGTGGTCCGGTGAAGAGCAGGGCCTCAGGTGATGGTCCGGCGAAGAGCAGGGCCTCAGGTGGTGGTCCGGCGAAGTGCAGGGCCTATGGTGGTGGTCCGGCAAAGTGCAAGGCCTCATGTGGTGGTCCGGCGAAGAGCAGGGCCTCAGGTGGTGGTCCGGCAAAGAGCAGGGCCTCAGGTGGTGGTCCGGCGAAGTGCAGGGCCTCAGGTGGTGATTCGGCGAAGAGCAGGGCCTCAAGTGGTGGTCCGGCGGAACTCCGGCGTCAGGCGGTGGTCCGGCGGAACTCCGGCGTCAGGCGGTGGTCCGGCGGAACTCCGGCGTCAGGCAGTGGTCCGGCGAAACTCCGGCGGTGGTCGAGGAGGAGCGAGGGGGCAAGAGCTTTCTCTTTTTCTCCTTAGGAATATGTCCCTTTTTCAAGAGAGGAGGGGGCTCTATTTATAGATTTTCGTGAGTGGCATGGCCCGTAAATAGGTGGAAGATCAAGGGTAGTTAGGGAGTGGTTGAATGGACGGCCGATCTTGAACCCCTTGATCATGAACCGTTCGCTGGATATTTGAAGGTCTTAACGATGTTGGAATTTGGCGATCTTGGGCTCGTTGGATTCGTCTCGTCGAGACGCTCGATTCGACTATAAGCATGTCACATTTGGAGACCGTTTGGTAATCCAAATTATGATTTGAACCTTCCAACAGCGCTTTAGACTCTTGATTTGGACCCATTTGGGCTCGGATTGGGTCGAATTTGGTGTTGTTGGGTTCATATTTCCAAGACGCTCAGTTCGACTATAAGTTTGTTGGAATCAGAGTTTGGATGGTCCCATAATTAATTTCGGAAGCTTCCAACTTGATTTTGCCTCGAGATTCGTGCCCGATCAAAATAATTTTTTGAGGATGTATCAAAGCCTAAGACTTCATTTGAGACAGTTTTTTCATTGCTTTATAAAGCAGCTTTTTTATTATTTTCTAAAGCAACTTTTTAGTACAAAAATTTCTAATTCAAAATTTTTTTTTACTACTAGAAATTTTTATACTAAAAAATTATTTTAAAAAATAGTAAAAAAGATGTCCCAAACGAAACCTAAATCATATAAATTTGAGTGTCTTGTGTGAGATATTACGCGCTTATCTTCTATAAAAATTCTAGATGAATGTGATCATGAAAAATAGTGTATGGTTGTCCATTTAAAGAAATAGTACACAATTCAATGTGTATCTTTAGGCAGTGTTTGAGAATACTATAATTATATGTAGAAGAAATTATAAATTTACCATGAGAGAAATATATATTTTATAAGATACTAAGAGAATTATAGATTTTTTTTTTAAAGTTAGCTATCAGTAGATTAATAGCAACCATATTCTAATAAATGTGATTTAGAAAAAAAAAATTCTCAAAATATAAATTTTTTAAAAATAATGAAAAAAGTTGTAAACAAATATATATGTAATGCTTGAAAAAATTAATTTATTCTTCTTGATATTTGTTTAATATTATCATTATCAAGTTTTAATTAATAGGAAATGAAATTTTAATCTATTAATTAATAGTGAATAAAAGAAGAATGATTTTACTAGAGGAAAGCTAAAGCAAGGATCTCATTGTTCCTGGCTGTAGAGGGACTATAATGCTTTCTTTTATATGTTTGAGTTAGTTACATTAGAGCATAGCTAGAGATAATAGTGCATCTGGACTCAACAGTAGAGATTGAGCAGTTGATTGAGATGCAATTGTAGAAGTGAATGCCTACTCCATTTGCCAACATAATTATAGTAAGAGAATTACAAGTTATTACCTCCTCTCCTCTTAAATGAAGGATCCAACAGTTGGATTGTTTACTTATTTTGAAGCTTCCTACAGTGGGATGTTGATAAGCCTATGAGAATATCGACATCTTGATCTTGAGTGTTTATATGGATAGTGACAATTTCTTTTGAGGAGATATGACTTTGAATGAAATGATAGCCTATCTTTGTGTGCTTTTGTATGGGCATAGAAGACGGGGTTATCGACAATCACCATAACTGAAGTATTGTCATGGAGTTAAGTTGGGTGTAATGTAGAAATATTGAACTACCATATAAGATGATGCAACCAAATAATGTCTTTGGTGGTTGATGCAGCGACGGCGAGGGCGGCGTTGGCGGGCTTCCTTGAGGTCTTGATTGGTATTCCTTGGCCGAGCGAACAAGAGAGACGAGGGAGGATAGGGATTCCGCCTAGGGCTTCTCACGCGAGAGAGACGGAGACCGAGCGGAGGCTCTTGTGACACTACAGAAAAAGTCGTTGTTACTGGCGAACAGAATCCGTTGGTAACAATGAAAATCCGTCAGAATTCGTAGCTTTCAGACGGATTTATATCCGACGGTAATTCTCGCGTCGGAAAAAAAACCGGCGGAATTAATCCGTCGGAAATATTTCCAGCGGAGTTTCCGACGTATTTCTGACGAAAAATTTATAAAAAAATGACGCAACTTTTACTGCTAAATTTCGTCGTATTATCTGCCGGTAGTTCCGGCGGAACTATCCGCCGGAACTACCGGGGATAATGCGCCGGAAGAAAAACGACGTCCTTTTTATCGTCTAACATTACCGACGGACTAGGCGCCGGACATTACTGGAAATATCCGGCGCATAAGCCGCCAGAATGTTTGATATATCGTATTACCGTCACCATTTCCAGTGAAAAATTCGCCGGAAACCTGTAGCATAAACAAAAAAAAAACCTACTTCCCTTTAAAATTGAATTTCCACAACCTGTAAACAAAACATATACAGAACATGTCCAAAACACAATACAAATGTCATAATAACAGTAGCAAGGAATTCACAATAGCATATTATAGAAAATATCCAAAACAACATCCTCCTCAATTAATTCAGATGTCCATAATAGTATATTACAAAACATGTCCAAAATATAAATACAAATGTCCATATCTGTAAAATAAATAAGAAACATCTAGTTTGAATCTGTTTCCTCCTCAGCTGTTATACTCCTCCCACTACTCATCTGCTCCCTCATCTTTCGCATTTCTTCTAACATTTGAGCTTGTTACATTTGCATCTACTGCTGCATTTGCATCTGCCAATCTGCTTGTGCTTTCCTTACATGTTCTAGCTCAGATGTAAGGGCAGCTATCTGTTGGCTATATAAAGACTCCTCGGTGCTAACTGAAAAATTGGAGCCACCAGATGTCTACCCCTCATATGCATGGGCTTGCGAGCCTAAACCGTATACTCTATCGTGCTGCATTCCTCCTACCACTTGCGACCAAGTGCAGTAGTCAGAATATTCAGTTGATCCACCAGAAGAACCTTCACCTACTGCAGCCTGGCTCTCTCGAATCTGTGTATACTCCTCCTATGAAAGTTAATAAGAATTTAAGCAATTTTTAGATAACATCATAATAATTAAACTTATATACTTACAAATGCTTTTCTCGCACACTCGTCAACCCATTGCTGGTCCTCCTGCCGCTTGTGGGTATGACTATGCAATTCAACAGGAGTCGATTCTCTATCCAGCACCGCTTTCTGTAACATACATATATTAGTATTCTTATTAATTATTAAAAGATTTTAAAATTCCTTACCAAACGTCTTCTGTGCTCAATATGTGGAATATAACCCCTAGTATAAAGGGAATTGCCCAAGCCCCCAACATCAGAAGCTCTATTCTGTCTATTTTGATCCCTCCTCCTGCTATAGTTTGGGCTACTCCAAGCAGCGCTCAACTCTGCCCATACACTCTCATCCATCCAAAGTGGTCGCTGGCATGACTTTTTAAGGTCTATAAACATGTCTCGCATGCGATTCGAGCCACGCTTCTTAAAATTCTTTCTGATTATATCATTATGTTGTGGCAGCCAACAAAACTCTTTCTGTATTTAAAAATATACAATAAAGAATATATATTTTTGTTAGCTTATGTAAATAAAATATAATACATAACATTTTAAAATAATAACAAACCTCAAACTCTCTAAACCACATGTTCCGTACTTCTTTCAGGATTTTCTGCCAAGAAAGATAAGGAGCATCGTATCTGCTCCAGATTATGTCTCGTATCTTATGTGTTGGCTGCTTTGATGGATGAAACCTGAAAGAATTATGTTAGTTGTCAAAAAAATTAATTCAATTTTATTTGCATGGCTGAAATAAAATTAATAAATACGTGTCACCATCAGGTTCAATCAACATGCGACCCTCTATCTCCTGCTCTGGTGCAGCTGGGGTGGAAGGTCCACCTGTCGCAGGCTGAGGTGGTGCTGTAGTGGGCTGATATGGTGGTGAGACGTATGGTGTATATGGATATGGATATGAATATTGAAGAGGGACACTATGAGGAGGTGGGGGTGGGTAGTAGGGGTAGAAAGGAGTACTCTGTGTAACATCAGGGGAAGGTAAGCGTGGGTTTGGTGAGTAGAACGTCTGTGGGCTACTAGCTGCAGAAGTAGGTAAAGGAGGGCTAGGCTGACTCTGGGTAGCAGGCTGAGATGAAGAGATGCTCTCAGAACGTACAAGCCTGTTGGATGAGCCGCCAACTGTAACCTTCTTACGCCTACCAAATATATTCTTTATCAATCCTCTCTGACAGTCATCACCTGAAGCCATCTGCAAAAAATTTTAAGAAATATTAGCAACAGTAATTAAATAAATGCAAGTATAATAAAATTTTAAGTAAACATGAAGCAGTAATTAAATAAATGCAAGTATAACACAAAATTAAGTAAAAATTGAATTTTAATTAATTGTCAAAAATCACTTATATACCTTATGATGATTCACTTTCATATGATGAAACTTCTGTACCACTATCAGATTCGGCATGAATGTCCTCTAGGTTTAAATCTACTTCCTCTAACTGCAATTCACTCTCAGTAGTTGTAATTTAATAGTCCACATCATAAGCAAGATCTTTCATGTTTGACATAAACTCTTCTTGATGTGCTGGTTGTACTGAAGTAATCTTTTCAATAACTCCCCTAGTTTGGTCTTCATAACTACGAGCCAATCTTATTTGTCTTGTATTCTATTTGGGTAATTAGCAAAATAGACTTGGCTTGCCTGACTAGCAAGGATGAATGGATCAAACTTTGAATATCTCCTACCCCGCTTAACTTCTGTTATACTGTAAACTGGATAGATTCTTGTACCTCTATTCTATACTGGATCAAATTACTCACAGTTGAATAGATACATATTATTCCCATGACCAGGATATTCTAACTGTAATATTTCTTATAATACCCGGTAGTACTCAGAATCATCACCTGTATGGGTATTCCCTCTTACACATACACCAGAATTCTCTGTTTTCCTATCTTCACACCAAAACTTTCTTTGAAATGTGTAATCATTAACTAAAAAATTTTGATAACACTTCACAGCTTTATTTGGTCCCCATGCTAGATCAAGTAGCCCATGATATTACAAATTACTACATTAAGTGTGCACCTAGTTAGTAGGTAAAATATCATTAGTATGCTTATTAACTAGTTAAAGATATATTAATTGAAATGAATAGTCAAAATATGTACCGTATTTTTAAACCAAATAGAGAATTCTGTTTCCACTATCTTTTGCACTTCTACTTGTTCTGTTATGTTCAAACCATCAATAAAACTTCTGTAAACATATATTAAGATTTAGATTGAATTCATGAGTAACAAATTTATGAGCAAGCTTATTCATACTTACTTGAGATATGACTCAACTTCATCACAGTTGAGCAAGATACATAAAGTGGCAACTTATATCTCCTTATCAGTCAAATAACGCATTGTGTTAACACCTAAGGGTTCACCATTTTCCTTGAATACAAATAAGTTTGAGGATTGAGCCATTTTTTCAGGTGTAGTGCTCTGACTTGATTGTGAGGCTGTTTCAAAGTAATACGAGTAAAACTGTGTTGTCTCGTACATTAAATATGCTTCACATATTGAGCCCTTAGAATATGCTTTATTTTTAACAGTCTTCTTAAGTTTATTTAAATATCTCTCAAAAGGATGCATCCATCAATACTGAATAGGTCCACCAACTCTAGCTTCATATGGTAAATATACGGGAAGATGCTCCATAGAGTCAAAAAAACCTGGAGGAAATATCTTTTCAAGTTTACACAGAATAAAAGGGATATGCTGCTCTATAAGAATCAGGTGCTCTACATTTAGTTTTGAGAAGCATAAATCTTTGAAGAAGATACTAAGCTCGACCAAAGGCTTTAAAATTTGATCTGGCAGATAACTAAAGGCAGTTGGTAGTAGACATTGCATAAAGATATGACAGTCATGACCCTTCATACCAAATAATCTGATAGTTCTAATGTCAACACATCTGCTTAGATTTGAAGAATATCCATCAGGTACCCGTAAACTCTTAACCCATTCACAAACAGCTCGTATATGCTCTAAAGTTAAGGTAAAAGGAGCTTTTGGTTTGAAAATTTTTTCATTCCCACCATCCTTCAATTCTAATACTTTCCTCCTACAAATCTCCTTTAAGTCCATCATTGTTTTTATATTATCTTTGGATTTATCTTTGATATCCATGACTGTATTGAATATATTATCAAAATTTTTTTTTCTATATGCATCACGTTTAAGTTATGTCTGATCAAGTTTATCCTCTAATATGATAATGACCAAAAATACTTTTTTTAGTCCAATTATGATTGACATCATACCCTGATAATTTGTAATCACGTAATGTTAGATAATTCACTATTGTGGGCATGGACCTTACTTTTTCAAATATTTCTTCACTAGTTAAACTTAGAGGAGGTGGCGACATATCCATTTTATTTTTGACAAAACTATTCTTATTTTGCCTGAAAGGATGACCTGTAGGTATGAACATGTGATGACAGTCGAACCAAGTGTTCTTCCATCTGTGCTTTAAAGTAAATGACTTTGTATATTCCATACAATGTGGACAAGCTAATTTTCTAGAAGTATTCCAACCTGAGAGCATACTATATACAAGAAAATCACCAATTGTCCAAAGTAATGCTGCCCTCATAATGAAGTTTTGTTTGGTGGAGATATCATATGTACTTATTCTCTCTTCTCATAATAAATTCAAATCACCAATTAACGGTTGAAGGAATACATTGATCTTTGCTTTTAGATTATATGGCCCTGAAATGATAAGCGTCATAAACATATAAGGAGTTTTCATGCACAACTCTGAGGAAAGATTGTATGGTGTGAGTATTACGGGCCAACATGAGTAAGGTGAAGCAGACTGGCTAAATGGAGTGAAACTATCTGCACATAAACCTAATCTTATATTTCTTGATTCTGCGACGAAGGTGGGATTTATACGATCAAAGTGTTTCCAGGCATCTACTTCTGACGGATGTGAAATAAAACTTTCTTGCGAGATATGTTCTTTATGCCATCTCATTTATGCAGCAGATCTCATGGATGCATATAACCGTTGCAGTCTAGGAATTATGGGTAAGTAAAATAACCTACTGGCTGGTACTTCCTTCAGCTTTCTTTTCGTGATAGATTTTTGTTTAAATCTTGGTGCATTACAATAACGGCATGCAATTTCTAATTGATCATCTTTATAGAATAACATGCATCCATTGACACAATAATCTATCTTTGTGTATGTCAAACCAAGCTTGGAAATTAACTTTTTAGTCCGATATAAAGCTATAGGAATTATGTTATCTGTCGGATTGGTTTTTTTAAGCAGTCCAATAAATTGATTAAAACATTCACGGGGGATATTATATTCTGCCTTGATACTTAATATCTTAACAACAATGGATAACTCTGAGTGAGTAGTGCATCCTTTTCATATTGGTTGTTGAGAAGCATGTAACAAATCATAAAAATATTATGCTTCTTTATTAGGTGACTTAGGATTAGCTTCTATATACTGTTCAAATTGTGCTCCACTTGCATCATGAATTAAATCCTCAAGATTAAGTCGTACATTTTCTTCCTCATATATAGTAGCACTTGTCGATGGGCCACATCAAGAATTGAAATGTGGTTCATACTCACCATGAGAAGTCTAATACCAATATTCTGGCATGAAGCCTCGATGATATAGATCAATAGTTACATTATCTGGGCTTAGGTGCACCTAATTGTTATATTTAGAATATGGGTAACGAATCATTCTATCTAAGATGAAGTTGGGTAGTTAAGAAGCTGTCTGAATGAAAATATTCACCCCTTTAATGAACTCATCGGTTAATGTCTTTCGTCCTTGCGCCAATCGATTATACATCCAACTTCTTTAAGTTCTGATATCTATAATATAACATACATATAATATAAATATATTAGATAATATTATATATAATATTTATTGAAGAAAGATACAAAGACTTTTAGCCTGCTCGGAAGGCCATCATTTTAATTAAGTGACCAAACCAAACTAGACTAAGGCTCCGTCCAGGATGATATTTAGCATTTCGTGCTAACTTTCACTGCAGCACATAGCTTCGAGTGTATCGATCACCAATTTCTTACTTTCCTAACTTGGTCGTCGAAAGGTTGCAGTTTTATGTGACAAAACCATCTAAGGCGACTCTCTCTAATCTTATCTTCCACTGGAGCTACTCCAACCTTTTTACGTATTTGATCATTTCGTATCTTGTTTCTAAGAGTAAAGCATTCATCCACCTAAGCATCCTTATCTCTGCAACACTTAACTTAATATTATGCTTCTCTTCTAATGACCAATATTCTACACCATAAAACATTGTAAATCTAACCACCATCTTATAGAATTTCCCCTTAAGTTTGAGGGGGACTTTTCTATCACAAAACAATCCCAATGCATTCCTCCACTTCAACAATCCAACTTGAATTCTACTAATAATATCACAAAACTTAAACTCTAAGGTTGATCTCTATAATTCAAGTTTTTCTTCAACTCCCTCTCTAAACTTATCAACAAGAAGAATATAATAAGCAAAAATTAAGCATACACTAGGGTACAATCTCTTGCAAATGTCTAGTGAGAACATCCATGACTAAAGAAAAGGGAGAATATTACCTTCATACCAAGGGAACGTCATCGATGGAGCGAAACCTGTAGTGGATAAGATGAAGGAACGTTGTCGGAGCGTCATCGGAGAAGGAGCGAATTCGTTGTTGTCGAAGGAGCAAAGTCATCGTCGTCGAAGTCCGAACAACGAGGGAGTGTCGTCGGAGCATCATCGAACAGAAAGACAAGCCGAACGGAATGAGCAACTAAGCGTGGGATGGCACGAAATAGGGCCTTTACCGGCGGAATTTCCGGCGACTGAACCGTCGGTAACATTACCGGCGAATATTACGCCGGAAATATTTTGTCGACTTTAAGTAAGCCGGCGTAAAATACGTCGGTAAAGCTGCAGGTAATTTGCAGCGAAATCATTATCGGAAAACACATATTTTTCGGCGCAATTGCGGTGTAATATCTGCCGGTAACTATGCGACGGTGAATCCGTCGAAAATTTTGCCGCAACATTGCCGTCGAAATATTCGTCGGTAATGGCGCCGCTAGTTTCCGACGGATATCATCCGCCAAAAATTCCTACAGTAATAGACAATTTTCCTGTAGTGTGAAACTGAGAGAGGAAGAGAGAGCGACGGGGTGGGGTTTTGTGAATGGAGAGGGAGCAGTTTCCAAACTGGGAGGGAGAGGGATTTCGCCTGGGTCTTCTTGCGAACAAAGAGGGAACATGCCTTGCGAATTGGGAGCATGGGAGGGAGAGTTCGGGCAGTTTTCGAAATAAGAGGGAGAGAGATTATGGGGAGGGTTGGAATCGGCCTAACCGAACCACCTTAGTCATCTCTCCTTTTCTTTTAAATCAAATCAACGGCTTGGATTAATCATGATCTAAACATGAGTTTAAGAGTCAATTTTTATTTTGAATACTTGAAAATTATTTACAGCTTAATTTGGAATAAAAAAATGATGATTGAAAATAATTGTTTTATGTCAATTTTAAAAATTAAAGTAATTTAAGATGATTAATTTTATTCTCCTAACAATGATTTTGATTTCAGTTAAATAAGGGAAAAACAATTTGGGCAAGTCGAACTCGTATCGATCTGAATAAATTGGGTCTGATTAATGTCAATTTTAATGAATTTAATTTTTATTAACTTTAAATGGCTTGATTTGGGTCAAATTGGGAGGTCGAGTCGCTGCTATATCATTAGGCATCCTCCTAAGAGAAGTCCTAGAGACGATGCTTACACTAGGCTACAAAGACCTAGTTACTAGAGTTGATTCTGGGGAAATTGGGCTCGTATAATGAGGTCAACAATTACTAATTTTAAAGATTAGATTAATTTAGATTTTTCATCAACCGATTCGTGACGTTGTGCCACCAGGCTCGAGGAACTAAACTTCCTCAGGACACATAGCCCCGTAGTCCGGAGTAGTCTATCCTAAAAACTAGATTGATATAGTTAGATTAAGGATTTTAATTTTTATTAAATAATTAATAATCACTTAATTTTAAGATTTTCACTCCATTGAATTCATTTGTGGCGTTGTGGCACCAGGCTCGAGGAACTAGGCTTCCTTAGGACACGTAGCCCCGCAGCCCAGAGCAGTCCATCTAAAAAACTTTATCTTTGGAGTGCTTATTATGTATTAAAATATTGGTTGAGTGTTTTGATTAGTCAAATTAGAATTTTCTTGAATTTTATAAATTATTGAATTTTTTGAGAATTATTAGAATTATTTAATCATATTAATTAGCGGGTCCAAAAGTTGACTTTTTAAATTAGAGTTAACTTTTAAGATTTTAGATTTTTAACAAATATTAGATCTTATAATGAGTAGTTAGACTATTAGTTTGCTTAATTTGGAGTTTTCTATAAAAAGTTATGAATTTTCAAAGTTTTCATCTAAATTTGAATTATCGTTGATCGAAAAGTTGACTTTTTGACTTTGACTTAATTCTGGAGATTTGACATTTTTAGAAAATACTAGACTCTAATTGGAGTTAATTTCCTTTGAGTTTGATTGATTTAGATTTTTCTAGAATTCAAACTGATTTAGATTTTTCTAGAATTACTTATGATTTTTCAAAGTTTGCTTAATTAATTGAATTTTAAAATTACTTAATTAGGAAGGTTTTGATTATCTTGATCCAAACTCATTCCAAACTTCATGGAATCACTTCCAAAGGTTAGGGGTGACCCATGGAAGTGTTTCCAAGTGTTTTAAAATTATTTAGAATTCTTAATAAATTTTAATTAATTATTTGAATTAATTATTAATTTTTCTTAGAAATTAAATTAAGATAAAATTAGGGATTATCTGATAAGGCTTTTATTTTTCATGGGTTGAGGGTTCAATTGGGGTCAGTTAGAATCCTTAAAAAGATTTTTTAGATTTAAATTAAATTATTAGTGAATTAATTAGGGTTCTAGGTCAAATCTAAAAGGGGATTTTGGGGCTCCTATTTGATTGACCAAATGAACCCCAAATTCAATAAATTTTGGACCATAAGATCACCTGATCTCAAGGTCCAAACCCTATGAATTTGGTCTCAATTGGGCCTCTATAAGGTGGCTAACCAATCCACCCAAGATAACCTCTAGGTCACCTTAGAGAATTCCTGGGCAACTATCCTAAGCTTGAATTGGGGTGCAATCAGTGAATTTAAACTCCTTAGACTAAGCATAATTAACACACCAAAATTGAAATCCTAAATTTCATTGGAAAGATTATAACTCAAATTTGAATTTAAGGGTCAAACCATGACCCTTAAACCCAAATTAGCATGAACATGCCCTTAAACACTTCAAACAATAGAGAAAAAATTTGGACATGTGTAAGACATGCCCAATTTCACTCTCCCAAAGTCCCAAGCCATGGTGATATCTCATAAGCACACAAATGCATTAATAGCTTAAATATTCAAATGAAAATTAACAGCTACACAGAACTAATCAAGGCTTAAAACTACAAGGCTTTTGAAGATCTTGAGATCTTTCCAATGAGCCTAAGAACATCTAATTTGGCCAAGTGGATTGAGAGATCTGATTTTTTTAAGTTTCCTTAAATTTCTCATGAAATTAAATCCTTAATTACCCAGTCAGCCGTACGATTTCCATGCGGCGCTCTCCGATTGGCGGGGCAATGATTGGTGGTTGACTGGATAATGCATATTAAGCCTTAACTGTCGGATGAAAGATCGAACGATCGAGATTGAACGGCTTTCGGAACCGTGGGATATAATCTGACCTGTTGATTGAAATCAACGGCTAGGATTGTGTCTTCAACCTCCTGCACGAACCCGAAGCCATAGACATTCTCTGGCGTGATTCGAGCAATCCCGCCGACGAACTCTTACGAAATTTCACATGAAGGATCATGACAGTAGGGGATTCCAATCCAACGATGGGATTATGTTGGATTGAAACTTCCCTTCACACTTGACCACTACCCCCTAACTAGGAGCTCAAGAAGAAGATCTCACCGTGGACAAAGCCCCAATGAATGGGTTTTTCTCTCAGGAAGCTTCAGGGAATGAGTGTGAAGACTTCTCCTTCAGATGCCAAGGCTAGAGGATCACCGGAGGTAGGAGTTCGAGCGGAGTGTGGAGAGCTTTCGTCGGAGTTCACTCAAACGGGCGGAGGGAAAAGGCTAGGGAGTTGGAAATCGATAGAGGAAGGCTTAAGGGGCTTTGGGGAATGTTTTCAAAACGCTGGAATCGAATGGGGGCATCTGGACTAAGCTACCCTATTCAACTCATTCTCGCGACCATGGACGACCAGGATGGATTGGGTAAGGATGGCCTCCAGATGGAAGGGGACATCCTCCAAGAGGTCCGTGAGCTTGAAGCCGGTGAGCCCAGGCTTTGGAAGCCTTTGGATGAGGCCCAAGACAAGGGGACCATCGGAGCTAGTTTCCCAGTCACTCCGGTTTCCCCGACCATTGGCTGGGTCAGGTTAAGGTCACTGGGGATGTGGCGAGCCAATGGTGAGATCAATTGGGTATGGAAGAGTTCAATTCACTGGGATGGCTCGGGTTGACCCAAACTTGTACGATTTGGGTTGGTTTGGGCTCAACCCAGGTCAAGCCAGACCATGGGTTGGATGTGAAAGTTGGGTTAGGTCCTGGTACACCCAATGCAAGTGGCAATTTGGTTTGAATTACCCTGAGGGGAGGGATGGCTCGGGTCAATATGGTTTTGACCACTTTGGACTAGCCTAGAGGTTGACCCAAGTTAACCCATGGGCTGGGTTGACTAGGGCAGGTGTATTGGACCTAGGGCTATCCAATGGGGGTTGGCTCAATCCTAAGTGATTTTGACCACTTTGGTTTAGCCTAACTCCTAGCCCTAGTTGACCCAAGGGTTGGGCCAACTAGGGTAGGTGCATTGGGCCATGGGGAACCCAATGATATCATTGGTTGGATTCAATTTGGATTGGATTAGGAAATAGCTCAAAGGAGACCTTTCTTTGGGCACTTGGGTCAAGCCAAGTGGCTAACCCAAGTGAGCCCAAAGCTTGGGTCCTCAAGAGGGGTCTCTTGAGGACCCAATGGGTTATCCCTACAGATCTAAATGGACTTGGAATGGTCTTGCTCAATAAATTTGGAGAGGTTGGAGGTGTATGGGAGATTATGTCCAACTTGGTTGACTTGTCAACCAAGTTGACCTAGGGTCAAAATTTGGGCTTATTGAGTTCAAATTGACCATTTGAACTCAATGGAGGTGGTCTCATGTCAAAAGGAATTCATTTGGCTTAAAATGACCATTTGAATCCTTAAGGGGCATTTTAATCAACCAAGGTTGACTTGGTCAACCAGGTTAAACTAAAGGGTGGGTTTGGGTCTAATGTATTCCTAAAGTCATTTAGGATTCATTAGAATGAATTTTGGAGTTTGATATGGTTATGCCATATTGGATTTTGGGGAAAATACCAAAAATTTCTTTAAAGGGTATTTTGATCATTTTAACCCATAGTCAATTTTGGGTCAAATTGAATTGGAAAAAGTGTAGATTATTGATCAGTAGGTCCTAATGGAGGTCATGATTGTGATCGGAAGGTTTAGAAAGAGTCTCAGGGTCAAAATCCATTGGATGACAAATCCTGTGGCATAGAATATAAATAACTGAAGGTTTTGCAACATTTGGGAAAAGATTCAGTTTTTAGGGTTAAAAGTGTCATATTGAGCCCAAATTTGGAGAGTTGGCCCTAGAGGCATGTCTAGTCAATATGCAACTAATAGACTCTAAATCAGAAGTCATTAGGCTGGGTTCTAAGTGATTTGAAATTTCTCCTGTAAAGGGTTTCAGGACCTTAGTCTTTTGCTCTTGGATTTGGTTTGGAATTTTGGAATTGGATTGGATTTTAAATTTGGATGGTTGGAAAAGACTTATCCATGTAATTAACAATCAAAGAGATGATTGTTGATGATTGGATGAGATTGGAGTGTGATTGAAGGTTGATTAAGGGGTTAATTGGGATTGGAGTGAAGCTTGAACTTGGAGAGTGGAGTTTGGATTTGAATAGGATTGGATTGGATCCTAAATGGGACATATATGATTGAGTGGTGGAAACCGCTCAATCATTAGGTCACCATAGGAAAACCCAGGTAGGTCCCAATGACCTCATACAAAAATGAGGTCAACAGATATGCAAGCTTTCTTGTCTTGTATTTTCACAGTCACATATGGAAATATTTTTATGAGAATAAATGGCTCGTACCACCTAGATTTTAATTTTTATGGAATAGCTTAAGTGAATTAAAAAGAAAAATATCCTGTCAAAGAGTAAATTCTTTCTTAAGAAGCTTTTTATCATGCCATTTTTTAACTCTTTCCTTGTAAATTCTTTTATTTCCATAAGCTTCATTTCTAATTTCTTTTAATTCACTCAAATTATAGCAATATTTTTTTTGACACTTTCAAGATTTGAATTCAATTCTTTGACTTCTCAAAATATCTTATGCTCTAATTCTACAGGAAGATGACAAGCTTCCCAGAAAAATAATTTATAAGGAGTCATACCAATTGGAGTTTTAAATGCAGTTCTATAGACCTATAATGCATCATCCAATTTAATTGCCCAATCTTTCTTATTAAAACTAACAATTTTTTCTAATATCCTCTTCATTTCCCTATTGCTAATTTTAGTTTGCCCATTAGTTTGAGGATGGTAAGCAGTAGTTATCCTATAGAAAATTTCAAAATTCTTAAGGATAGTTTCTATTCTTTTATTACAAAAATGACTTCCTCCATTACTGATTAAAACTCTTGACATGTTAAATATTAAAATAATATTTTTCCTTAAGAAATTAATCACAATTTGAGCATCAGCTTTGGAGGTTGCCACACCTTCAATCTATTTAGAAACATAATCCATAGCTGTTTGATTGAAAAAAATATGTTTTGAAAAGTGTTTTAATTTTCTTTGGGAAATGTTCAATTTCTGGAATTTTAAATTTTATAATCGAACACTTATTATGAATGATGTATCACCTCGAAAGGTGAACATATCGTTCCCTAATAGGTTCTGATTACAAATCTTCAAGTTTATTCTGATTATCATAATCAAACTCAAGGAGAAACAACATATGATCTCAAAGGATCAAAGTGATGTTTAATCAACTATTTGACTATGCTAATCTGAATAGATTGATCATTAATTTTATAATCAAAATTATGATTGTAATTGATATATCTATCCGAAGAAAGAAAATATCAGTCACTATCAATAATTCGAATATGACGATAATGATCGTCAAGTTTGAATTTCCCAAAGATAATCAATTGAAGATTTTAAAAACTTGATTTTGAAAATCTGGTATGGGTTTCTAAATCTCCTACGAGCGCAAGCCCTCGTAGTTAATTACATCATAGGAAAATATAAATTTTCCTACGAATACTCTCGATTAAAATAGCGATACGAACTTTATTTAAGATTTTCAAAGCTTAATATCAAGGAAGGTTAAGGGACTGAAAATTCAACAGGGATTGGTTCAATATTGAACACTTATTTATGGAGTCAAAGGAGGAAGGGTAGGAGGTGTTTTGAGATTCTGAATTACTTTAGAAACACCTCAGACTATCCTAAGTGTTGGGTTTGAATTTGATTGAAAGAGATTTTTAATTCGAATGGTCAATTTTATTAGAAAGTGAGAATTAGATTCCTGAAAGATTGATGTCTCAAGCTTGAAGACATGCTTCAGAACCTAGGTCTAAAATTGGATACTGAAAACCAGTGACCCAGAACCTAGCTGATGCAGTGCAATCTGGACTTACCCCGGCCTGGATTAGGGAGCCAGCTAAACCACCTAAACGCTTTTAAAAAAAAATCATGAGTCAAAGTCTTTTAAATGTAGAGTGATTAGGGATGTTATTTAAGATTGGTTTAAAGAATTGGGGTCGACATCTAGAGCAGATCCTAATTGACCCCTTAACATATGTTGGGTTAAATGTCTAAATAAAATGCAATTAAAATTTAGACTCAATTTTTAATTTGTATCTAATGCAATGCATGCTAGTTGACTCGATGAAATGCTTAAATCAAAATGTAGCAGTTTTAAAACAGGCTTAAAAATAAGTTTTATCCTAAAGATTGCACAACATCCCCTTGGACAGAACTGCACCCTAATAGGTCAGGTGGTCTGCCAGAACCCGCAGGCGGGGAGGTGCCTAACAAGGTAGAGAAAAGTTCAATATGATGCATGAAAAACTCCCGGCGAGTCCGAGCTTACTTCTTAAGAGCGTTAGAGTTTCTATCTGAGCTTAAAATTTTTAATTTTGTTTAAATAGAAAAAGTTAATGACCGTACCCTCACGAGCCTCCGATCGGGTTCCAGGCTAAATCAAAATCGACATGCAATAGCGCCAAATAAACTACTAAAAACATGTGGGTCCTTAATCGCAATCAACATCAAGTAATCAAATCAACATTTAATTAAATTTATTAAATAAATGCTCAAACTGAAAGTCCATAGGCAAGTGCCCTTAATAATACAACCCAGGGTCTGCAGTAAAGTAAAGTGGCCGGGTACCACTGACTACAACCCGGATTCTACTCCTAAGACTCAAGTGATTTTGAGATTTGAGATTCTTCTCGTTCTTCACTTCTTCGTCTCCTTAGAACTCCTTGGATCGTCGGGTCTGGATATCCAAATGAAAAGAAACTCCCCCTGGATAGGGGTGTTATCTTTTCTCTTCGGATACTTGAACTTCATCCTAATTTGGATCTCCAAATGGATAGGAACTCTCCCCTAAGGGATGTTCCTTCCTCTTTGGATTCCAAACTGGATGTTTAAACATCTCAATCTCAAAGTACTTTAAACAATACAACTCAAAATCATATCAAATTACATTAATCAAAATTAAAAATCTAGACTCGATCCTGCAGGGTTATCCTAATAATCAGCAGTTTATATCTGACATCCCAAGCAGTTAATATATTGAAATTAAAAATGCTCAAACCAGCCACACTTGGCCATGCTCTTTTTGATTTAAAGGGGGACTTAAGCAATTTTCTGGAGCACCTGTGCAATTTAATAATTATAATTTTACCCCCTTTAATTTATGCCATGTATGAGCATGGCCACCTGCATAAGATTGAATTAGTATAAATCGTTCCTAACCTAAGGGTAGATCTAACGTACAATCAATCAACTCAGAGTGCAGTAAATAAATAAACAATCACATCAACATCAATTACTTAAATCTAGCAACCAGCATGCAATGAAAACCACGGAAAACCCGGCACACGCAAGTAGCAGAAAAGTAAACACCGGCCTAACCTAAGACTAAAGTTGGTTGTCCTAGCAAACCATCTAAAGTGTGTGAGGTAGGCTGTGTGGCTTTGATATGTCCTAAATAGGATGATTTGATTGAAGTTGTTTAAAGTTCTGGTTGGTTGAAGGCTTAACGGAAGATTTAATTTGAATTTAAATATTAATGACTTGAAATTGATTTTTAAATTTGATTTTACTTGTTTGTTGGATATCACCTTTGTTTCACACCGAGGCCGTGAAGTTTATTTCACCTTCCTTGGGGCTAATTTAATAGCCTCGTAGGCCTGGGTTACCCAGTGGTACCCGATATAATTAAATGATTTGAGTTTGATTAAGGTTTAAAGGTTGATTAAATTTTAATTAATATTGGTTGGTTACTAGTTTTAAGTTCAAATTGATGTTTTCTGGAATTTTTGACAATTTATTGAATTTTGGAAATTTTTGATTATTTTATTCATTTAATTCAAGGGTCAAAATTTAACTTTTTGATTTAAAGTGTTTTCTAGAAATTTAATATTTTATTAAAATACTAGACCTTAATACGATCAGTTAGACAGTAAGTACATTAAAATTGGATTTTTCTAGATTTTATTATGAAGGTTTGAAGTTTTGACTTGATTTTGAACTAGGTTTGACCAAAAGTTGACTTTTTCAAATTTGTTTGATTTCTGGAAACTTAACATTTTTAATAAATATTAGAGCTTAAGATGAGTTGTATGCCTTTGAGTTTGCTCAATTTGGAGTTCATTTGAATTAGTTATGAATTTTTGAAGTTTTGAGTATTTAATGAATTATTAAAATTGTTTAATTAGAGACCCTTTTTGTGATTTGGATCTAAATGACCTCCAAACTTCTTGAAATTAACTCCAAAGGTCAGGAATGACCTAAGGAGTGATTTCCAAGTGTTTGAGAAATTTTTGGAATTTTTAATTATTTTTAATTAATTAAATTAATTAAATATTAAATTTTAATTAAAATTAAATTAAACTTAATTTTGAAGTTCAGTCAAGGGGCTTTTATTTTTATTGATTAAGGGTTCAATTCTGGTCCGTTTAAGGTATTATATGTAATTTTTGGATTTAATCTTGATTTATTATAATTTTTGAAAGGTTTAATGGCTTAATTAAGGTTTAAACTTGATTAGGTTAATTAAGGGGCTTAATGGTCTCAAAAGTCAGTGAAAATTTTCCTTAAGGCTGAGAGTATCACTAAGTTTAAATGGTTGAGTTTCAAGTCAATAGGAAGTGAATCCTAATTACTTGAATTTTTCTAAGTTTTCTAAATGAGTCCTTAATTGTTGTCCTTAATGACACTAGATTTAAATGGGTTTGAATCAAGGTTTCAACTAACCCTTAAACAAATACATGAAATATACACACATCAAACAATCAATCCTAGATCTAGGAGAGCCCTAAGTGTGTGTGTGTGCACCTACACATGCAAAGATTAAGGATGATTGACAAGACACTAATTCGATTAGTGAATAATTGAAAATCAACTATTCACTAATCCTCCCCCATGGTTTCTATTCATGTAGATTCAAGCTATGCTTAAAATCTCAAGAGAATCTCTCAAAATGTTAAAGATTTAATGTACATATAGTTTTAAAATATGATTTTAAAATATGCATACGCATATATATCAACCTATATAAATATAAAAGTATAAGTTTTAAAATCAAATAATTGAAAATATCCTTAAAAAAATATATTGAATACATCAATGAGAGATTCTCCTATACTTTTATTAGGTTTATTTGAAATTAATTTTAAAATTTAAAATACTTAATATAATATTTAATTAGATATTAATTAATAATCAAATAATTCAACTTATTTAAAATAGACTAAACTTAGATCTTAAAATTAATTTTAAATCAAAGTATCTAAACTTTTATAAATTTTGACACCTCATTAATATTTTATTGAATTAATTTGAATTAAACTTAAATTTTAAGGTTTAAGGTTAATTAATGTATTTAAATTGATTTAAAATTAAATAATACTTAAAATAACTCTTAAATTGAATTTTATTAAAATTTAATTATTTCTGAAGTTTTGAAATCATTTAAAAATAAATTTTTTTTTAAAGTTCAAAATACCATTTAAGATCTTAATATAAATATTTAGATTAATACTAATTAAATATCAGAGTGTTTAAATTGCTTAATGTGTTTCAATACAATAACTCAAATTAAGTTTGATTTTATAATAAAAATTTTTAATTTTTATTTTCTGGAAAATTTTTAATTTTTAATTTTTAATATTTAATTCATAATTAAATAACTCTTTGATATTTTAATTCATAAAAAAAAACATTTTAAATCAAAAATTAATTTTAAATCGACTTGGTCAAAGTTCTAAGAATTTTAATATAAAATGTTATATATAAATATTTTAAAATAATTTAAAAGATTTTAAAACAAAAGTTAAATCATTAAAAAAAAATTTAATACATAAAAAAATGGTCTGGCGGCGCCGGCGCCGGCGGACATGCCACGTGGCGCCTTTTCACTGGCGAGCTCAATGCACGCGCGGCGGCTGCAATCATTGGCAATGATTGCGCCGCCGCGCAATCATTGCCACCTGATTGCTAAGGCGGCGGGCCCCACACGCAAGCATTAATCCACGTCGACAGCGCTCACAAGCCGTCCGATCCTCCGCCATTCGAAACAGACGGTCTTGATTGAGCTGGACGGCTGTGCTAACGTTCGGATCAGATCCGCGGTTGATCCTAACCGCGGGAAGACGAGATCTCAACCGTTGATTAGAAAATCAACGGCGGAGATCTCGTACACCCGAAGCAGGTTACGAACAACCTACTAAACTCGTTTTTTGACTCATTCTCACGACTCGATGAATCAAACGTCTTGAAATTTTAAACTTAACTTGAATTGATGAACAGAAACAATGTGGAGTTTGTTTGAAAGCTTGAAACGCACTATTTGAAAAGCTAAATTATCCTAAGTGGTATGACCTAGGGTTTGAGTTTTAAGGAGATATACCTGATGGATTTAGGAAATTTTTGAATCTCTGAGCTTGTTGACTGTCCACGCATGATTCTCCTTCAAAAATCGCGGTCCGATGAGCTCCCAATCGCGTGCTATCTGGGTTGGACGGATTTTGGCTTGAGCTCGCCGGAAAGCTCGTCGCCGGCGATTCTACTGGCCGGATTTGATTGAGGAGATGTGGAAGAGGTTCTTGAATGTTCAAACGAAAAATCGTTTGGGCCTTGAGAGGGCTCAGGTAGAAAGAGAGTGTATCTTTAAGAATGATGGCTCCAATGAGCCTTTGCCCTATTCAGACCTCTCCAAGCCAAAATGGATGGCTAGGATGATTTTTGGGGCTTGCTGGGATGTTGCCAGGTGTTCTGGAGTGGTTAGGAACACATGGGAGAGGACAAGGCAAGGACATGAGGTGTAAAGGGGTTGTCCTTGCCTAACCGTCTTGGGACCATGTGCATTGGATTGATTCCTAATCCAGAGCTTAATTTCAGCTTAAGAACATTCCAGAGAATGTTTAAAGCTGTTAGAATGGTTTTGGATGAAGTGGAGAATGATTAAGGCTAGCTTGACCATCTTTGACTACCCTAAATCATTTGATTTGAATATTTGACCAGTCTAAAGCCACTTGGACTGCTGAAGTGGCAGTAAAGGGGTTTTAGAGAACTGCTTGAATGGTTAGAGAAGGTTGGAATGGTTTAGATTAAAGTAGAATGGAATTAACATAGAGATTTTGACCATTTAATGGTCAATTGACCAATTATTGACTGGTTTGACCAGTCAGTGATCCCTTGAGACTGAGGTGGCATGTAGTGGATGGGTTTGAGCTGGTTGGGTGTGTTAAAAGGGGTTTGAAAAGATTAAATAAGTATTAATGTAAGCCATTGGATGTTTAACTAAATATGCATGTTGACTTTAGTCAAAATCCCTAGGATTTAGCTTAAGTTAAATTTTAATATTTTTTAAGCTCTATAATAGAGTGAGAACAAGGGATTGATATGCTTTGAATGAGTTGATTCTTTAAAAGTCGTTGATTTGATTCAAATGAGTCAATTTTGACTAGAGTTGGACTCAGTTGACTAAGTCAACTGTTGACTGGGTCAATGGGTCCAGTCAAATCCAAATCATTGGGGAATGTGATCAAAGAAGTTTGACAGGGGTTTGAATGCAATCAAGGTTTGATTTAAAGTGTAAAAGCTTAAGGGTTGATATGGTCAACCTAGGTTGACCTAGGATCAAGGGTTGAGCTCGACAAGTTTGATGTGATGAATGGGGTCTGGTAGATGTGGTTTGAGGGTTTAAATGGGTCATCTAGGTCAAATGACCTGTTTAGGTCCTTAATGGGCCTAATGGGTCAACTAGGTTGACTTGGTCAACCAGGTTGACCCAGGGTCAAGGATTGGGTCCAACCAGTTCAGAATAATATTCTGAGCCTACTGGTGGTGGTCTCAAAGTCTGGGGAGGTCGTTTGGTCAAAATGACCTATTTGGGCCTTTAATGGGCCTTTTAGGTCAACCCTGGTTGACTTGGTCAACCAGGTGGGTCCAGGGTCTGGAAATGGGTTCAACAGATTTGAAATGATATTTGGAGACCAATGGAGGTGGTCCCAAGGTCAAAGGAGGTCATTTGGTCAAAATGACCTGTTTTAACCCTAAAGGGGCCTTCTAGGTCAACTAGGTTGACTTGGTCAACCAGGTTGACCCAGGGGCTGGTTATGGGTTCAATGGATTTGGTTTGACGTTTGAAATTTGCTGGAAGTGACTGCATTTGATTTGGAGCTCATTTAGTTCAAGTGACCAGTTACACCCCATAGAGGTATTTTGGTCATTTTGACCCCTGGTCAACTGGGGGTCAAATTGAATAAAAAAAATGCAGTTTAATGCTCAATAAGTCATATTCAAGGGTCTGGAGGTGATTGGAGGCTTTGGAGAAAGCTCCAGGGTCAAAATCCACTGGGTGGCAAGTCCAGTGGCATAGACTGTAAATATTTGAAGGTTTTACAGCCTTTGGATTTCAATTCAGTTTCTGGGGTTAGAGGCCTCAGAATGAGCTCAAATTTGGAGGGTTACCTCTAGAGATAGGTCACATCAGTGTGGAACTGATAGATCTTGAATCAGAGGTCATTTGATAGGGTTTTGAGGTGTTCAAAAATTCACTGGAAAAGGCTTTTAGGACTTAGACCTTTAGCCTTAGGTTTAAACCTGAATTTCTGGATTTAAGCTGGATTTTGAGTTTGAATGATATGATTTGAATTAAGCTTAGATTGAATTGAAGCTTGGATTGATTTAGAGGAATCCTAGGATTTAGAATAGGTCCTAGGGTCCAAATCAGCTTAAGGGAATCCTAGGGTCTAGAATAGATCCTAGGGACTGGAGTCTGGGGAGATCCTAGAATCTAGAAGAATCCTAAGATCTAGGAATCCTAAGATCTAGGAATCCTAAGATTCAAGATCTAGAAGGATCTTAGGATCTAGAGTAGATCCTAAGGTTTGATTTCTAGGAGGATCTTAGGGTCTGGAAGTCCTAGGGCCTGGAATCTAGAATAGTCTTAGGATCTAGAAGAATCCTAAGCTCTAGATAGATCTAGGAGAATCCTAAGGTCTAAGAGGATTATATGATGTAGAATCAGGTAGAATCCTAGGGTCTAGAATTGATCCTAGGGTCTGAAGTCTAGGAGAATCCTAGAATCTAGATTTATCTTAAATTGTATTGATCTGGGGTCAGGATTGATTTGAATTTTGATTGATCTTAAAGTTTGGATTGATCTAAGATTAGATTGATCCTAGGGTTAAGATTGATCCTAAGGATTGGAAAGATCCTAAGGTCTGGATTGGTCCTACTGAGCTCATACAAAAATGAGGTCAACAATAGCAATGAGAATATATTAG
The DNA here is from genome assembly GCA_019925795.1 of Dendrobium chrysotoxum. Lineage (NCBI taxonomy): Eukaryota > Viridiplantae > Streptophyta > Magnoliopsida > Asparagales > Orchidaceae > Dendrobium > Dendrobium chrysotoxum. The sequence goes on from CM034301.1 coordinate 57,159,117, forward strand.
TTTACATGCGATGGCATAAAAGGTCCCATAAAATTTAATCCCCAAACATCAAATATTTTTATTTCTAAAATATAATTCATTGACATTTCATTTTTTTTAGTATTTAATTCAGACTTTCCTCACAAACCCATGTGACTGATCTCAACTTGTCAGGCAGGGTAGCTGGCCTATATTATTGTTCTAATGATGGTTGTCTCTCCTGGAGGAACGAGAGCTGAGAAAGCCAGTCTCGAGCAAAAATGACTCCTTTTGGGATCACATATATTTTAGAAAGTTTTCAAACCCAAAAAGAAAGAATGCCTCAACTGCTATAGATTGATAAAGAGAAAGCCATGCAGCTTAAGAGTTCAATCTCCTACTGGCCTTTCAAGAAGGCATCGATTTTGAGCCGATAAGCTCCACACAAGTACTTGTTCGGTTAAGTATCTTAGGACAATCATCTTGTCATTGATCATATCTTTCTATGTATTCCTTCATATCCTTGAATAGGGTAGGCCACTAAAATCCAACTTGAAGGATTTTAGAAGTAGTTCTAAATTCTCCAAAATATCCCCCATAGTTTGAGTCATGACACTCACTAGTAATATAATTTATTTCCTTATCAGGAACATATCTTCTTATGATTTGATCATTGCAAGATTTAAATAAATAGGGTTCATCCCAAAAGTAAGATTTGGTATCACGTACAAACTTCCTTTTTTAAGATGTAGATAATTCATAAGAAAGTATTCCACTTATAATGAAATTTACAATATCAGCATACCATAGAAATTTGTTTAACTGGAGAGAAAATAATTATTCATCTGGAAATTTTTTATTAATTTTAACATCAACTAATGTATGATGTTCAAGTCTAGATGGATGATTAGCAATTTAATTTTCAGTACCCTTTCTATAAAAAATTTTCGCATCAAATTCTTGTAACAATAAAATCTATCTAACCAATCTTGGTTTGACGTCTTTCTTTATCATAAGATATTTGTTGACAGCATGAACAGTGTAAACAATAACTTTGGTCCCAATCAAATAGGATCTGAACTTGTCAAAAGCAAAAATAATAGCTAACAATTCTTTTTCAGTGATTGTATAATTAGATTATGCAGAATTCAAAGTTTTGCTAGCATAAAAAATAATATGAAAATTTTATCTCTCTTTTGTCCTAGAATTGCACCAATAGCAACATCACTAGCATCACATATCACTACAAAAGGTAAAGACCCATCATGAGTAGTAGTCAAATGATACTTTAGAGTATTGAAAGCTTTACGACATGTAGAGTCAAATATAAAAGGAACATCTTTCACTAATAAATGGCATAAAATGCTTAAACATTTTAAAGAAATCATTTATAAATCTTCTATAAAAACTAACATGTCCTAAGAAGCTTCTAATCCCCTTAACAAAATTGGGTAGAGGAAGTTTTTCAATCACCTGAAATTTACAATGTCTACTTCTAATCCTTTCCAAGATATCTTATGCCCTAAGATAATGCATTCAGTTATCATAAATTGATATATTTTTTCAATTTAACACTAAATTTGTTTTAACATATCTTTTTAAAATAACATTTAAGTGTTCTAGACATGAATTAAATATAGTGTCAAATACAGAGAAATTATCCATGAATATTTCAATATCCTACTCAACTAAGTTTGAAAAGATAGACATCAAGTATCTTTGAAAAGTAGCAGGAGCATTACATAAACCAAAATGCATTCTCTTAAAAGCAAAAGTTTCGTAGGGACTAGTGAAAGTATTTTTATCTTAATTCTCAGGTGCAATAGGAATTTGACGATAACCAGAGTATCCATCTAAAAAGCAATAAAATGGATGCCTTGCTAACCTATCAAGCATTTGATCAAGAAATGGCAAAGGAAAATAATCTTTTATGGTTGCTTTATTTAGTTTTCTATAGTCAATACAAATCCTCCAACCTGTGACAATTCTAATGGGTATTAATTCATTATATTCATTGGATATAACAATCAATCCTCCCTTTTTATGAACACAATAAATGGGACTTATCAACCTTAATCAGTACATCATCTATTTCTCCTTTTGGATAAGTAAAAGATCTATCGGCCAATTGAAGAGTAACAAAAGTGGGTTGAATCTCTCATATATCTAACCTCTTAAAGATGGATAGAGGCATGAGGTTAATACTCGATCCAAAGTCACATAAATCTCTCTCATAAAATTTATCTGTAATAGTTAAAGGAATGGTAAAACTCTCAAGATCCTTAAATTTTTCAGGAATTTTCTTTTTTAAAATGGTACTACATTCTTCGGTTAATGCCACTATTTTATAATCACAAATCTTCCTTTTATTATTCAAAATATCCTTCATGAATTTATCATAAGTGGGCATTTATTCTAAAGCTTCAGAGAAGGGGATATTAATGGTTAATTTTTTAAACACTTTTAAGAACTTTCAGAACTATTTGTGAAGATTTCTTTTGATCAACATCTTAGGGAAAGAGGGTGGTGGTCTCTCAAAAAAATTTTTATAAACCTTTTCAGGTTCTTTAATAGGTTCAGGTTGTTAAGAAGGGATCTTGTTTTTTTTTTCTTTTCCTCTTTATCATCCTTATCCTAGGGTTGGTCTTTCTCTTTATAATGGTCTCCTAACCCTTTTCCACTTCTAAGTTGACTATTATGACATTATTCTATCAAATTTTGATAATGAATCAACCTAGCCAATTGCCCTATTTGATCTTCAATTTTTTTAAGAGCATTAGATTGATTATTCATTTGCATACCTAACTGGAGAACAATATTTTCCAAGGATTCCTTCCTATTCCTTTCATAATATATTTGTTCAAATTCTTTGGGGCAACACTATGGCGCTACATATCTTGGTGCAGTGGTGCTATATCTTTTAAGATCACTATTAACCTTCAATTCATTCAATTTCTTAGAAATAACAGCAACTTGAGCAGCCAAAATGGATAAAGAATCATTTTCATAGACTCCTGCCACTCTCTTAGGATTGACCCTATCAGCAGGCCACTGGAAATTATTTATTGCCATTTTTTTGATTAATTTATAAGCATCTTCAAAGGGCTTTGACATCAAAGAACCTCTAGCTGCAGCATCAATTATGGCTCTAAGGGATTCTACCAATCGATTATAAAAAGTTTGAATTATCAACCAATAAGGTAAGGTATGGTGAGGCATTTTCTAAGCATTTCATTGAATCTCTCCAAACTCTCATAAATAGATTCTCCTTCTAATTGAGTAAAAGAAGTAATGTCATTTCCAATCTTAGCAGTCTTAGAAGGTGGGCAATAAATTCCTAGAAATTTATGGGCCAACTCATTCCAAATGATAATAAAGCACGGGGGTAAAGAATTTAACCACATTTTTGCCTTGTCTCTTAGAGAAAATGGAACAATCTAAGTCTAATGGCATCTTCACTAATATCATTATACTTAAATGTTGCACAAATTTATAAGAAACTTGCTAAATGTAGGTTAGGGTCTTCAAGTCTAAGTCTACTTTCCTAGAAATTTAGGATTTCTTGACCGCTATCACCGAACTTCAGTCTATCGACCACTTAGCTCAATTAAGGTATAGCAATCACTATCGCTCTCACTACAATATTGCAACTATCGTCGCCCAACTATGATCTTCTAACCATTATCATCCCACTATAACATACGGATCACTATCTTTGTCGCCAATAACATCAACGCACTCTTTCACTTATATAGCTAATGCATGTTATTGACATTAATTTTGACCCTTAATTCAGCATTAAAATTTATATTAGACTTCTTAATCTCTAATCTCCCCTTCACAAATGATAAACATAAATTAAATAATCTCTTGAAAATAACTGCAATGTCAAAGTGTTCTTACAATTTTTATTTTGAAATTCATTTTATATAATTCATGATTGCTATATTCTATTAATATCTTTTTTTAATGATGGAGAATAACATTATTTATAACTTATAATAAATACTATTTGAATAGTTTAATTGGATTGAAGACTATAATTTTTCTATTTTCTAAATTTTTCATATCTCATACGCTAAATTTTAGTACATTATTAAAATGTTAGTCTCATTAATTTATTTTGGTAATACTTAAAAGCATTTTCGGGTGTCACGTGGCAGTACGTCGTGGGCGGAAATAACAAAGAGGGTAAGAAAACATGACGCCGTTTTCCTCCTGTTTGTGAGGAGGGAGCGTTTTCGGTTCCATCGCCATCAGAGCTGAGGGCGGAGATCTCATCCACCGGCAGTAGAATCCCGCATCATAAAAGCTTCAACTCTGCCATCAAAGCTTACTTTCTCTCCTCGATCTCTTCGCCCACCGTAACCCTCTTATTTGCTCCTTCTCCCATCTCGCTTCCTCACCACCTCTTGCTCTCTTCCACCGATCTCGGACCAGTTTGGCAATGGCTTCGTACATCTCCGTCCCGTGCCCTAAATTCCCATCCGTACTCCGGAACAGCTCATCTCGCGGGGTTGCGCTGGTGCCCCAGGGCAGGGTTTCGCTGCAGGTATATCGAGATTCTTTGCTTTTATTTTCTTCTTTGTATGGCCTTTTTGGGCGGAAGTACCATTTCTTTATGCAATCTGTCAATTGTTGAATCTATTGGGTTGGAATTTCTAGACTTAGACCTTCTTTGTTGGGATATAATATGCGGGATGTTTTGATTTACTTGGTGACAATTGATGGATGGAGTTTTGTTTTGTAAAATTGGCATGATTTTTTGTTCAAAATTGTATGCTCGCTGCAGATTGGCATTCCTTGGGATATTTTTTATTAATCAATTGTGATTGCGTTGGGAATGGGATATGAGGAATTTGTGATAATTGAGCATTGCTGACTTCGTTGCAGCTTACAGGCAAGGGAATGTTTGGTTTGAGATTGGTTTTAATCAAGTAGACTTGAAGTACTATTATTGATTAGTTTGATCTATGTAGATTAGGCGGGACTTAGCCAATTACGTTTGGTTGGTAACATTTAGTAGAAATTAACCAAATTATGTTTGTATGGAAAGAGGGGGTAAAAAAGTCTTAGCCATGCTTTCTATTTGATTTTGGGATTGAACTAGAATGATTATATCAGGGAAAATTTTATAGATTTAGTTTTTAGATCGTGATTTCTTTAGGTATGATGGAATAATTTGCTCATCAGACTAATCAATAGAATCATCGATTACTGATACGTCACAAAAAAGTCATTCTGATCATGAACAAATCGTGAGGCAAAATTTAGTTGGAAACTTCCGAAATTAAAATTGGGATCATCCGAACTCCGATTTCAGCAAACTTATAGTCGAATTGATCGTCTCAAAAATACAAACCCAACGATACCAAATTCGACTCAATCCAAGCTCAAATAGGTCTAAATCAAAGACTTGAAGCACTTTTGGAAGGTTCAAACTACAATTTGGATTACCAAACGGTTTCCAAACATGACATGCTTATAGTTGAATCGAGCGGCTCGACGAGACGAATCCAACTAGCCCAAGATCGTCAAATCCTGATATCATTAAGACATTCAAATATCCGATAAACGCTCTATGATCGAGGGAATCAATACAGGCCATCTGATGGAGCACTCCGAACCTACCCCGGATCCTCTCTATATTTACGAGGTGTGCCACTCATGAAAATCTATAAATAGACCCCCACTCTACATGAGGGGGACCTTGGGCGAGAGATTGGAGAGAGCTCTGAAGCTTCAAGAGTTCCAACACCACCACCCGGCCGCCGACTGCCGCCGAACTTCAGCCCGATCGCCTTCGGACCACTGCCCGGTCGCCGACCACCGCCGGACTTCAGCCCGACCATCGTCGGACCACCGCCTTGCAGCCGAGCTTCCACTTGGTCACCGACTGCCGCCTGACTTCCACCCAGCTGCCAACCACCACCGGACTTCAGCCCGACCGTCGTCGGACCATCGCCCGACCGATGACCACTGCCAGACTTCCACCCGGCTGCCGACCGCCTCTGGACTTCAACCCGACCTTCATCCGATCACCGCCGACCGTCTCCTGACTTCCACCTGACAGCCGAGTGTTGTCAGACTTTTGCTCGACCTTTGTCGGATCATTCCCCTTCAGCTGAATTTCTGCCCGGGCGCTGTCGGACTTCCGCCCGACCGTCACCAGACCTATTCCTAACTCTCCAAACTATTGTAATTTGATCGCCTCTAAGTCAAGAAACGGGTCAACATTTCTAATTCACTCAAATTTAGTGGAATCTTTTCATCTGGGCGAAGCCCCGTGGTTTTTCCCATTTTTAGAGTTTTCCACGTAAAAATCTTGTGTTCTCTATGTGTGAGCTGGATATGTGCAACGCTAAGATGTAGGATTATAACTCTATCGACGCGTATATTCTAGCCCGCAACAATTACCATGTAGACTTTAGTATGCTTACTTATTATAGACATTTTACTATTCAGACCTTTTACTTAGTAGAGAATGATGTCCTCTTTTATTTTGCATGATATCAAATGCCATCTCATCCAATAAAGTTTCCTCATAAGAGGCACTCCATAATTACCATTATTAGCCTAATTTTCATTTTTAGGGCTGGCTTTATGAATTATCATTTTCTATTTGTTACTGTTGAGTGTTTCCTATAGTATAAAACCCATACTTTGCAAATCATTTTTAACTTGTTTTTATGTTATCTTAAGTATATCCCTTATGCTTCTTAATGTTTTGATAGTAATTTTATCTTTATGTCTCATAGATGAATTTCTACCTTTTGTTGTATATGTTCAAACCACTTAGGTCTATTTTTAATTACTTTAACTTTAGTAAATGTGATTTTAACCATTTCTCTAATATAATCATTATTAAATATATCCTTGCTACTTTTGTCACATGATTATATTAACATTCCAATTTCCACCATGCTCAACTTAACTGTCAATAGTTTTTAAAATCCCAACACTCGAATCAACACGTAGCTAACCTAATTCTGTTATTATAAAATTCCCCTTTAATTTTTCATGATATCCTTTATAAAATAATATTTCAGAGTCTTTTTCTCTATTTTAACTACTAAGTCTTAATATTAAAAATTATATATTACTTTATCTTCTTATAATATTTATTGATAATTTTTAATACCAATTTCATATTATATAATCAATATTTGTTATACTAATTCTAATCTTTTAAATATTTTCTTCATTGTTCTAGTTTTTCACTTATTTTAATAGATTTCCTATCAATTATAACTATGTCATCTGTAAAAAAAAACATACATCAAGAAACCTCACTTATAAATTTTATTTATAAGCATCATCTAACTAATCAAACAATATATGAACTCAATGTTGATCATTGTTGTAATCTAATTATATTGAAAACTTTTTGGTGGCTCTACAACTATATTAATATTGGTTTGTGCTCCATCCTTAATAATTTCAACATGCCTTCTCAAGTTCATTAAAAACTCTATGAAAACCCTTTATATAGTCTCCATACTTTTCGTTTAATTATCTTAACACGTCAATCACATTCATAGGGATTTTTTTTTGGTATTAGACCAACTTGATTCTAAAAATTGATGTAATTTTTTAATTTCATGCTTCATTACTCCCCCCTATAACTTAGTGTAATATCAATTATAATATTCACAACATTAAAATGCAAGCATGAATACTAAAAGTAAAATGAAATCTTAGTTCAAGAAAAGTAAATCTATAGAGATCTAAGTACGCTAATGTTTTTTATGTTGGTCGGTCTCCAATCTAGCCTACATTCATTCTTAAACCTCCATCCTTCTTGTATTCCCCACTACTTCGATCTTACTATCACAAGATCCCCTCCTTCACAGGGTGGTGAAAGCTTTTACAAGATCTTACTAGTGGGTCAAGAGCAATCTAACTTTGCTACCACAAAGCTCCCACATAGTTTATCCCAAGTCTTCGCAATTCCCTCTCTCAAAAGAACAATTCTTTCCTAAGCCGGAGTTTTCCTAAACTTAGGAGGTACTTGGAATTTTTTTTTTCTATTCACACTCTCACAATCCCAAACACAAAGTTTTAATAATACAATAAAAAATTCAAAAAAAAAAAAAAAGCTTGATACAAAAATCCTAAAATTTCAAGTCAAAAATATTACCAATAATGAATAACTCAAGGAGTTGATTTCTATGAACAATTAAAGCACCTCTTGAAAGTTCTTAAAAGATTTTACATTGAAAGCTTAAACCCTCTTATTTCCATTAGTCTTTTGTCTTCATAATATGACGGAATCACTAGCTTTACATATCCCTCATTTTTAATCCTCAAAAGCATTTAAAAAATATGTAAAATTATCCAAAGTCGCCTCAAATGGATATAAAAGAATCTCCTAACGGTTGATAAGATTATCTATTGCTTGCAAAAATTAGACTTAACAATGGCCTATAAACATTAGTGAGAGGCCCATTAATCTCTTAATGAGTACATGTTAAACTTAGCAGAAGCTTGCAACCCTGTAGTGAAAAATTCTATTGGAAGGGCTGATGATAATTTTGTATTTTCTTTGATATTTAAATTGCTTCAAACTATGTAAAATATTATAGACATATTATATATTTATGATTTTAACTTGAAAAAATGTGCTAGTTCAATGGTGATAAGATTAAGATCTAATTTTGACTTAATAACATGATCATGCTATAAATTATTTAATTGACATATAATAAACATTAGTAATCAAATTAAGCATGTTTTGTCAATTGCAGATTATTGAATAATATATAAATCCAATTAAACTTTCGAACACACTAAATACATAATTAACAAATAAATGAAATATTATAATTATGCTCAATTCCTTAATTAACTATTGGCAAAATTAACATATAAACACTTAACCAAACAAATTTATTGGATTAATGAAAACTTAGGATCAAATATATTTGCCGCATGGTTGATTAAGATCAGGGATATAAAAAAAAATTATGCCATGATCACCGAGCAAAATAATAAATAATTAATTTTACATGAACAAATGCAATAAATAAGATAAATTGAAGATTATGCTAAATAAATTCAAAAATATTATAGAATAATTTAGTATATTTGAAATTTGTTTAATGGTTATTTAGCAAATTTTAAATTTTTTTCCATCATTCTTGAGGCTTCATAATGATAAGTCAACTAACAGTCTAACACAATGAAAATTTTCTAAAATATATTTACTAGGAAATCTATAATGATGACAACATGACATGACCAACAATTGGGTGAACCTATATAGAATTATTATGTATTTCCTAATACTGTAAATTTTTTTTCACTCTTTGTTTGAATTAGGTTTCATCTATTTCTCAACTGTCCCATCAATCATCATGATTCTTCTTCAGTAAGAGCTGGCATTGAGTTTTGATTCTAAAACATTAATCATAGTTTTTTTTTTCAATTGTTCCTCTTTTATCATCGGATGCCCCAACCCCAAATGTTGGTCGGAGCTTGATCACCGACATCACTAACTGCTTTAGTGTTATAGGAGTGTGCCTCCCATGAAAGAAATTTTTCGTTATGGAATGATCCAATGGTTTGGACTTATTTACAAAGTTTTTTTTTTTTGGGTTTGGTTTAGCCCAACTTTGCCGTTCATTTGGATGCATACACATAAACACTTATGACACACACTTTATGATGTAGTCTTGTGTCATGATTGATCAGCATTGTCATAAAAAAAAGTCTTTTGGCTTGCCTCATGACCTTTGATAGATTGCAAGTTACCAATTAAGTCAACAAGTTATTTTCTTTAAATGTAAACATGCATTACTAGAATTTATAACTAATTTATAGTGAAAGGATCAAAATAATCCTAGAATTTTAATAAGAAATTAAAAACATATAAAAATAGCAAGCAAAATGAATTGATTTCAACAATTTTGATTCCCAACATGTCACTTTTTGATTGAAAGCAAGAAGATTAAAAAAATAGTATCATATAATATAGATTAAATAAACAGTGAACTATAATACTAAGAGAATCAAGCTTCATGTCACTAGAAGGAGATGACTTCATCCTGAATTTGATAGTTGCATTTGTACTGCACTTGAAGGAATCACACATCCAACTTGCACTCATAAGATGTAACAAAAATAAGAAAATTTTATTCAAGCTTAATTCCTTAATGACATATCTTAAAAGAATGTTTTATAGATCTCTCGTCACCTACGCTAGTATATATAGGTGATATTATGATCATCCCGATTCAAATATAAATTAATCTTACTATTAATTGATGTGCAATTTGAAACCTCTTGAAAATTGCATCCTTTGTCGAGCAACCTAACATGCTTGTGATTAAAAAAAGAAATTAATCCCATAGTCATTCTTTAACTAAGTGCCTTCCATAAACTTTCAAGAAAATCACAACAGCCAAGAAAATACAAAGCATGTGGAAACAAAATCCACAAGAGGAGAGAGACAAAAAATGAAACATCTCAATACAAATTCAATCGCTTGAAAACATAACCAACAGATCCAATATTCTTCATTTAAATCTTTAACATATAATCTCAAAATGATACAAAAGGATAATGCCAACAACCAACACCTAAGGCCACCATCCAAGGAAATCTCATCAATTTGCTCGGTTTGAAAAGATTCGACTTCAAGAATTGAGCTTTAGCCTAAATTTAGTCAACATTGAAACCATCCCAAACCATATGAACTACATAAAACTAGTGAATTAAACTACATACCTCTTTTTTGCTATGATCAATGACACATTCTTAATTCTATAAATGATAAATAAAAGAAGCTAACTAATAAAACAAAACAAATAAGTTTTGCTTAGTTTAATAATTGGTGTGATGCTTCTGACAAAAATAAACACATAATTTCTATCAAATTTTGTTGACTTGGATTTCAACTCAAAATTTAGCATTTCATACTCATCATGCAATCATGACATAAAATATGTGCTTCTTATAAAGTAATCCATGAATTATCATAAACAATTATGTCTCGTTGGTAAAAAAGATATCTTTGGATTCCATGACAACATATGTAGCTATTTGAATTGGAACTAGACATCTCTTAGATAAAATTATCAACACAAGCTATTTTATATGGTTATGAATTTGGTTTATATTTCAAATTCATGTGGTTTAATGTTGTAGACATGACATTCACATAATTCCTGATAACAAATATAATCTTGCAAAGCTTCTCATGGTTGAAATGGATTTGAAACATTCTCTTCCAATTAGGTTCAACCTTAGGAGTAACTATGATGTAACAGATTACATTAAGGAATTATCATTACAAGTAACATAATAATAACTAATTTCTTCATTAAACACTTGAATCTCATTAAAATCATTTATCTCATTACCTACTTCCTCCACATCCAGACATGGGTTTCTGCTTGGACGCTCATTAACACAATAAACAGTTTGATGACACTTAAAATATGCTTGGCAGAAATCTTAGACTTGGGTGCAATGCAGTTGTTTTCTCCTTAGTGTCCTTATTGATTGTAGTATTACTACGCCTAGATGCAACAAATTGAACTTGATAGTTTTGATAAAAAGATGCAGTTTCAAATATCCAGTGACTCTCTTAAACGCAAGAAATTTTAACATTTGTTAGAATCAAATACAAGTTAAAAAGCATATGCAAGTGATGAAATTTGATGAGGATCATCTACCTTTTAATGTCAAATCTCAATCAGATCTAGATCTATAGAGTTTGGTGTTAAGATCTTCAATGATCTCAAAACACAACAATGGTTCTTCAAATTTGTTGACGTATTTAGTTATAGTTTTGACACATCACATTTGCTTTAAAGAATAAATTCATTAAGCGAATGATCACGATAGGACAAAGAAGAATATTTTTCTTTTTGAAGTTCTTCCATTTCGGCCCAGGTGGTAGTAAGTTCCCTTTCAAACATTTCCTTTGTCATTCTTTACTCATCTAATAAACTTTAGTTTGACCACTTAATTTCATTTTCACAAATCTCACTTGACATTCATCAAACATGATTTGTATTCAAAGAAATTGTTTACAGTTAATAATTAGTTGGTTAAAGCTTCAGGGTCAATTTTTTCATCATAAATAGGCACTTCAGCTTGAACTTCTCTAGTTAGTTTATCATTTATGTTCTTATTTTGATATATATATTTTTCATAAGCATTATTTTTAAATATCTTAAATTGTTTATTAAGATGGTTTCTCTGTCTCCTACTAATTTTGCCATTTGGCTCGTCATTATGATTGAATTCTACATCAGCTTCAATAGTTCAATTAATTGTTTTTGGAAAATTGATAAAATTTAATCCATTTCTCGGTTTATTTAGACACCTTGATGATTGGTCCTGCATCTAATTGACTCGTTGACACAAACTAAAGCTCTGATGCATGTGGGATGACTCGTTGATATGAATTTTATGTGGGATGACTCTGGGTTAGGGTTCCTAATGCTACTAATATGATACATAGCATGATTTCACGTCGAGGAAAATGAGATTTTTTTCAAATCTCAAGTTACCAATTTATTCAACTTTTAAACATAAGCATGCTATACTACAATTTAAAACCAACTGGATTTGAAATGGTCAAAACAATCCTAAGAATTTCAGCAAGAAATTAGAAACATATAAAATCAGCAGCAGCAACAACGACAACAGCATCAAGCCTTTATCCCACTACGTGGGGTCGGCTACATGAATCCTTTTTCTCCATTGTGTCATGTTAAAAGTTAAATTCTCGTTTAAATCTAATAAAGAAAGATCATTTCTAATATTTTCTAACCAAGTCTTTTTAGGTCTACCTCTACCTTTCTTAACATAAGTCAAATCTAATACATCTACTTTCCTGACCGGGTCATCGGGAGGTCGCCGTTTTATGTGACCAAACCATCTAAGGCGACTCTCTCTAATCTTATCTTTCACTGGAGCTACTCCAACTTTTTCATGTATATGCTCATTTCGTATCCTATCTCTAAGGGTAAAGCCACTCATCCACCTGAGCATCCTCATCTCTGCAACACTTAACTTAGTATTATGCCTTTCTTTTAATGGCCAACATTCAGCACCATAAAGAGGTATTAGATTTGGAATTTTGATGTGTCACTTTTTGATCAAAATCAAGTATACTAATTAAGTCAATAACAAGCAATATAAGATAAAATGTGCTAGGAACAAAAATATCAAATTAAGAAAAATCATATCTCATGTACATACAATGAGATGAATTCCCTAAAATTATGTATCTGCACTCAAATGAATTATATATCCAATTTGCTTTCACAAAATTGAAATTAGAAAAATAAATTTTATTCCAAAAACGAGGCAGTCAATTTCTCCCAATAGAAATGAAAAAAAAAAACACGCAATTTATTTGACTTTTTAAGTCCTCGACAAACAGAAATGCAAATAAAATTTGAGTTTTACGGTCATTACCAAAAATAAATTTAAATTTTTTAAAATAAAGCATACTAACGTTAAGCCAAAACTGTGACGAATTTAGTAGTTTCCTTTTCAAAAAAAAAAAAAGATCTGTTTGTTTCTTCTCAGAAAGTTTATAATCCTTATAAAAAAATGCTCAAGTAGATCTGAAGCTATGGCACGCTATGGCATAGTTATAGTAGCTAAACTTTTGACGTTATTGTGGGTTATATATTTTTCCCTTTTAACATGTTCAGATGATTTTTACAAAACAAGAGTCAGATTTTAGTATTTGGAACTCAAACAAGGCATATAATTCATATATTTCTCTTTTTTTTTCTCGTCCTGTTTTCTTCATATTGTTATTAATCATTTTTCTTTTCTTTCAGGGGCATAAGGAGAGAAAGTTTCATACTTTGATGGCCAAGGCTCATGAGGTAGCCACCTGTTTTTAAGTTGTGCTCAATTATCATTATCATCTTTTGTTTTATCCTAACAATTTGGTGTTAGCCTATGAAGCACTGAAACTAAACAAAAACATGACATAGAAAGAGGACACAATAATTCTTAAAAACATCTAATATGAATATGGATTGCACATTGACACACACACACACACATATATATATATAACAAAACCTAACTTTCTTTGGAGTTATGCAGATGTCTAAATTGAATATAACAACAATAGAAAAAAAATTTATCATTCTTGATAAGTAGTTGGACTGAATTATATTTAACAAATTATTGCAGTCATAGTTATCAAGGCATTCTTATTGGACTGAATTAATTTATCATCCTTGATCAAAATCAAGGCATTATTTTTGTATGATATGTGTTCAATACCCTCTAAGATGATCGTCTATGCTTCATAGAGGTTAGCTTTATGAATTCTTCAATGCTATTCACATCTAAAGCGCTACACACTGTTATTAATTCTATTTTATAAGTTTCTCAATTTGTTTTACTTGCAAATGTTGTAAACATGTAAGGCCACTGTGGAGGGTTCTTCAAATTCTTTGCCTCTAGCAACAGCCAAGTCAGAAACTCAATCACCTAAGGACGAAGATAACACGGCAGAAGATGAATCCACTATGTCTGATTCTGCGATATCAGCGTTCATGTCGGAGGTTTCAAATCTCATCAAGTAATAATACATCCACTTTTTTTTTTTTTTAATTGTAATCAAACTAGCCAGAAGTCAGTTGGTTGCTCCTCTAACAAGCATAATTCTTGAAATTTTTTCATTTATTTCTTCAAATTTTCTAATGCATCTGACAGAGGAAACAAAAAGTTCATATGAAGACTGTTTAGGGCATGGATGTAAGTTTTATAAACTAATGCCGATATGGATCTGACATGTTGAGAAAAATAATCTGTGAGATGACAATGGCTGGAGGCATTAATTAAATGGTGAAAGTTTTGGGAGAATGCCGTCAATGTGATGGGTTTCATTTCAAGTTAGACTAGGAGGAACCGGTCAGTGGTTTCCATAGATTTCTATGTTTTGATGTCATGCTACAAAATTGTATTTTAAAGTAAGAAGCAGTTCAAATTTGAGCTGCAATGCTTTTTTTTTTGTGAATTTTCTTTGTCTATTAGGCTTTACTTCAAATGGGCATTGCAACCACTAAAATGATTGGGCCAAAGGTTTGAGCCTGAACCCAAATTTAGATTGGGTTGGGTCTGGTTCAACCCATATAAAACATACGTCTTGTTTTGCTGTGGGCATATGGAGTTATCCTCTGTACAAACTAACCCATGAAAGCCATTGAAATAGGTCAGTTTGGTTCTTATGATTACGGTCCTGGATTGTTGGCCAGGCCCAACACATACATGGTCATATTGGGTTTATTAAGTGAGGTGGCTGTGCTCGTGTTCTATACCCTCCCAGTAAATGTATAAAGTTTACTAAGAACAACAGCTCTCTTAAGCATAAACACCAAAAAATTCTAATAAGATGTTGGAACTTGCCATAAGAATGTTCTTCTAATACCTGTTTTTGCACCAAGGGATTTTGAAAACAGCATGTCTATGTATGCGTGAGACAGATTTTACTTCTACCACTCAGACGTGCTTTCTTCTCTGAGTAGGCTTGTGGATTCCAGAGATATCACAGAACTTCAGCTGAAACAGAAGGATTGTGAGCTTATAATAAGAAAAAAAGAGGCCTTACAACAGCTAGCACCTGCTGCTCCTGTTGTCATGATGCAGCCTCCACAAGGCGCTTTTTCAACACAACCACATGTCTCCCATGCCACTCCAGTTCCATCAATTCCTCCTCCTGCAGCTCCAGTTCCCGCTCTTCCTCCTGCAAAGGGCAGCAAGTCCTCACTTCCTCCACTAAAATGTCCCATGGCTGGGACATTTTACCGTAGCCCAGGACCTGGGGAAGCGGCATTTGTCAAGGTAGATACAAGTATGCTATTCAATTAGTAATCATTCTGTGACTTTAAAGTCCAAGCGAATTCTATCTGCTCATCCTCTTGAGAAATTAAAATTGTTCTGCATTTTTAAGATGCAATTTACTCTGTAGATTCGTTTGCATGTACAACTGCAGTGGTAATTTCCAATCATAGTTTTATACAAATTATTCTGCTCATATGATGTATTTTGCTTATTGTTTATGGGTTACATATTATGATTGCCCTCACAAATGGAAGTATGAATTTCTTGATAGTTCATAAAATAGCTTACTGATACTTTTGTTTTGTTATGCAGGTCGGAGATAAGGTTAAGAAGGGGCAGGTTGTTTGCATTATTGAGGCTATGAAATTAATGAATGAGATCGAGGTAACTAAGCTTTCTGAAAACTCCTTCAACCACTTATATTTTTTTGATTATTTTTTTAAAAAGTAGCGAGTTACGCTACCAATAAATCCTAAATAACAATGAACGCATAACATAATCTAACCATGTCTACTGACAGGACAATTAACTATCCTGTAGAATCTTAGAGGAGAATAATGATCTAGTTGCCTCGTTCAGTTGTTTTGTTGGTTTATTGTTGCTTTTAGGATTTGAAGTTTATAATTTAGTTTTTAGGGTTTAGGGTGTAAAGTTTTGAGTTATTTTGTGTTTAGGTTAAAGTTTTAGGGTTTAGTTTATAGGGTTTAGGACTTATGATTTAGGATATAAGATTTATGATTTAGTTTTTAGGGTTTAGATTTTAGGGTTTTAGGATTTAGGGTTTATGATTTAGTATTTAGGGTTCAAGTTTTAAGGTTTTTAGGTTTAGGAAAAAAACTCTAAAAGACTATGTTCAACATGAGGCATGAAATGAATGAGTTATCTAAAAGAAGAAATTATATCTATTTTTACCTGGGATAACAGACTTCTCACTGTATTTTCCTACTCTTTTAATTGGCTAATTTTGCCTAAACCCTAAAACCTAAAACCTAAATTTAATATCTCTATGAAAAAAACCTTTGCATTGATGATGAATGATGATGAAGTTGTTCAATTGGAAATAAAATAAATATTTCTACAATTTAAAACTATCAAATCCTTCCGCTAAATCCACCTCTATCCTGTTCACCGAATTTCTCATCTCTTGTCACCGCCTCTTCTAGATTTGGCGAACCATCGCCGCTCGTCTGACGAGCTTGTGCAGTGACTTCTTTATTATTGAGATACTATTTATGGAGTGCTATTTTTTTGTAAATAATGAAATGTAGGTGTTAAATTTATAAATCAAGTAGTTTGAGTGTTATGTATGTAAACTTTCCTAAATATAATTTCAAAATATTTATTTTCTTTCTAATTTGGAGCTTTATCGAGCATTCAAGTTGATCCATATATAACTCAAAATCAAATCCAAATAAGTATGATCCAAAATTTTGGCTCATGGCTCTATTCACTAGCTTTGAGCCGAGCTCAATCTGAACAAAAAAATAAATTTAATTTTTGAGCAATCTTCGATCTCAAACTAAACTCTCCGCTCTAATTACAAGGCACAGAAAGTAGAAAAAACTTTTAAGCCTTCTTCTTCCCTTATCCTCTCCATTTTTTAAGGGCCCGATCCAAGATCTTTAGGGGAAATGAAAGGTGGTGATGAGGGGTATTAGGCCATAGGCTTGCTAATTTTTTTATTTATGGCATGTTCTTCCTTAATCTCATGTAATTAAATCTAGTCATCCTCCATACTAATTTTGTTTGGCCTTGTTGGTTTGGTGAGCCTTCCTGGTTCCATGTGGCTCAACTTAAACCCCAGCTTAGCTTTGCTTACTTTTGGCTCACCAATTTGAGCCCTGTATAACCCGGTTATCTTTTTAGCCAATCTTAATTCTGAGAAAAACCTCCTGGATCATATTAAATTGCAAAAGGTTTATTAATTGAACTTGATCATCTGAATCGTTCCATCTTGGTTGGATCTTTTCAATCTGTCAGGCTGACCAATCTGGTACAGTAATAGAGATACTTGCAGAGGATGGAAAGCCAGTCAGTGTTGACGCGGTATGCCTCTTTACCCACTCTTTCTTCTTATCAAATGCCTCATGATTCTTACCTTAAACATATTCTTCCAGCCATTGCTTATTATCGGGCCCTGAAGGAGAGGAAATGAATAGAACAACAGCTCAGGCTGAGAACTAAAATTTCCAGATAGGTTTATAATGGCTCTTCCCCTGGTGAAAACTCAGTTGTTTCAGAAGTCCGGTCGTTCTACAATTATACAATGGATGAAACTCTCATGTTGAAAAATCTAAATTTAATGAACAACTGTAGCTTTCTTTGATCTGGTTCTATATGTTCTAGATGTTTTCTACTGTCTGCTACGTTTCTTTCTTTCCAGTTATGGTATGCAAACAATTTTGTTATATGAGTATTGATATTAGAGTGCTGCGATTTGTGAAGACTTTATTAACGGATTTGATTGTATCCAAATGAGATTAACTTTGTTTTTATTTAATATTTTGTTCATGCGAAAACTATGTTTTCTCTATCAATTTCTTAATTATCTATTATATTTTGCACAAAGAGTTAATGAATGTTGAATTTCTAAGAAATTATAGGCTTGGATATGTGACATTTATTTTGAAAATTAGAAATTTAGTAACTTTTGACATTATGCAATTTTAGTATTAATATTGAAGTAATACCCAATTTATGTATCAGAAATTTACAATTAATTCTCAGTGGATTCTCATGATTTTAATATGCCAAATATATATTTCAGAAAAAAAAAGTCTTTAGATATATCTATATATATGAAGCTAAGATTTTATGTGTTATATATATATTATTTTTACTTAACATTTAAAAGTGGAGGAATGCATCGGCCTGTTGATAGAAAAGTACTCTCTAAACCTAAACAAAAATTCTATAAGATAGTGATAAGGCTTGTATACTTTTATGGTATAGAATATTGGTCATTAAAAAAGAAGTATAAAGTCAAGTTAAGTGTTTTAGAGATAAAGATACTTAGGTGGATGAATGGCTTCACTCTTATAAACATGATGAGACATGACTATATACATGAAAGGTTAGAGTAACTTTAATGGTAGATGAGATTAGAGAGATGATTTAAATGGTTTGAATTAGGGGTGTCAAAATGGGTTTTTAGGTCGGGTTCAAGTCTAACTTGAAATTGAATTGTTATTAAATCCCATTCACTTGAACTTGACTCAGGCCTAATCTGGGTTGACCCGACTTGACACGCCAACCCATAAGGCAGCCAAGCGCAAGTGAGTGCGGGTGCAAGCTCATGCAGATGAAGGGCGCAAGAGTGGGTGAGGGGTGAGCCTACGGGTGAGGGTACATACATAGGCTTTGAAAATTCTTAATTTTTTTAATAAATTTTTTTACTACAACAGACAATAATTTTTTCAGGAATTATTATATGTTCAAATCACGAACCGTCTTCGTCAAAACATATATAGTGTAGTGCTTTAATTATTCTATTTTTTCATAATTTTTGGGCATTATTGAAATTACTTAAGAAATTGACACTTGTGAGAATTTTGGGACTGTTAAGTGTCCATTTTCCTAACAGATTTCACCAGAATATTTCGAACATGATTAGCTAATTTATGCATATTTTTTTTGTAATTTTTTAATTCCTAAATTTAAAGATATAAAAGGATTTTGCGATAAAATTGAATAAATTATATAATTATATTAATATTATATTATTATTTTAATATAAATATCTTTAACCTTTATAAGCTTTTATTATTTTTTCCCTTTTTATTTTCATTAACGAGAGGCAGATTAGGGATTTAGCCCAAAAAAAAGAGAGAAGAAAGAAAATTAAAGTCTGGTTTTAAAAGTCTTAGAGTTGTTTTTGTCCATCAGTCCAGTTGAGAAACTTATTCGTTTCGAAGTAAGTCACATTATGCTCATCTCAATTTTCAAAAATACTTAATTTTATCAAAATTTTCGATTAAAAATTTATTTTCATCGGCAAAAAATGGGGATAACTTCGGACTGGTTAAACTTTCTACGCATAACTTTTTATATGTTATGGAGATTATGATTATGCACATTTTAAATATTTTTAAGAAATTTTATAATAGTTGTTTTGGAATTTGTGAGATTTTTATTGAATAGAAAATTATCTGGACTCCGAAAAATAGTGTTGTAGTACGATAAAATTCTTAAGGTATTATTTTACACCATCTTTAATAATTTAGTTATTTTCTGAAAATGTGTATTTTTTTCTAATAGGATTTTCTGTTGCCTATTATAGAAAACTATACAATTTTGATATATGCTCAATTACTCTTTAACTGTTATAATATGATGATATATATGTATATGTGATTAAATTATATTTACTTAGAGTCATAACGGACAACAATTTTTTGAGATTCTATCTGTGTCAGGAAATTTTTTGGTGCCTATAAGGCATGTTCTAGTGGCTATAAGCCATATTCTAGTGCGTACGGGCATATTATGATGCTATAAGCACAAAAGATAGTCATAAGAGGTCAGAATCCTTTGAGATTATGTCTGGATCTGAGAAATGTGAAATAAATTGCTCTATGATATGCATTACAATTTATTTATCCATTCAGTATTATTATTTAAATAATTAGATAAATGATATGCTCTTATTATATTTTCTCAGTACGGTGATTTATTAGACTGTATTTAACTACTTTTAAATATTCAATAAAATTTAATAAAAGAATTTGAAACTTTAGATTGGTATGTGTGACTTATTGAGCTATTGTAGCTAACTTTAATTTTGCTTCTAGTTTTAAAGATCTGAAAAAGAGAAGGAGATTGTTGATTAGCAGCTCAGGAACTGATCTAAGTTTATAGGTATTTTTCTATTTTGATTTTTGTGAAGTCATGACTAGTTTACTATTTAGTTCTGTGCTGTAGCTTTTGCATATAGTCATGTACTATAGTGTAGATACATTTTTATGAAAAGCAAGAAATTTTGTGGATGAGTTTATTTTCAATATTTGAATATTTTAATAGCTCTTTAGTATGTAGTTTATTTAAAATAAACTAGTATAAATACACATGCACATAATGCAAGTAAATAAAATTTAAAAAATAAATAAATAATAAAAATAAAAAATAATTTATTACATTCTATATTAATGATATTAAATTTTATATCAATATAGACATATAACTTTTATTATCCTTGAAATTCACTCATTAAAATTAGATGAAAATTTAAAAAAACAGACTTATGTGTAAGGTAAGCCTAGTTTAAATGCACGTACACATAGTGCACATTGCTAGAATCTTAAAAATAAATGAAAATATAATAAAAAATAATTATGTGGCACTATGATTGTGATACAATATGCAAAATATTATTTGAGTTATATAAATTCATAATCATAAAATTGTTTAAGAACTATTTGAGTTTAAATGTACGTTAATAAAATTTAAAAAATTAAAGAATGTTATAAAGTTTTAACTGTTATTTAATCAATTCAAAAAAAATTATAAAAATATCTAATAAATAAATTTATCTTGTAACAATAATTATGTTCCAAATCTAAAACAAATGAGTTTAAGATTTTAATAAAATAGCAATAAAAATGTAGAAATAAGACAAAGTTGATAATGATGTAATTTAATTCTTCTTTTAGATGAGTGTAATATATAAATAATGTATATTGCATCCATCTAAAAAAAATCAAAGGCTTTAATATTAATCATAATAAAAAAAATTATCTGAATTGTCATGATAGTTTTTTTCTTAATATGTTAGAAGATAAAAATAATTATTATAATTCAATGCCCTTGAAGATAAAACAAAGATAACAATAATAATAATTTTATTTAAATAAAATATATTGAACATATTAATAAATGAAAAATTGATATAATTATTATAAGAATAGTAAACTCTTGATAAGAATAACAATTCATCTATCACTTAACTAAAATATTAATATAAACATTTAAATTTTCATTATTAAGGCTTATATTGTTATTGAAGTAATATGCAAAAATATAAATATAAAATATAATATAAATTTTAAAAATTAATTGTTTAATGTTAAAAATATTGCTAACAACCTTACGAGGGAGTTTAAGCATAAATTATGATATTGTTGGGCTCTATAAAAATATATTGATATGCGTGTTTCAACAATTAAATATTATTTTAAACTGTTATATTCAATAAAGTTAAGAAAATCATGAAACAAATAAAATTTGATATTTCATAAGAAGATGAAATTTTTTAGAGTATAATTCATAAAATATGTGATAAGATTGTGAGGGCTATTTATCACTAAATATAAATATCATATGTCTAAAATAAAAATAAGATTAAGTTGGAATTAAAAGTAAATTTCATAATAAAAAATATAAATTCTGAGTAGAAGTAAAATTTCTATATTAATTTTAAGCTTCTAAAATTATTTCTCAATTGTTGAAAGTAATTAAATTTAGTTAAGATTTACTTAGAACAATCCCAAATTTTTTAATTTCAATTTGAGATCATAAAATTAGGCTTGAGCTACTTCAAAATCATTAAACTAATTAATTTATCAAATATCAATCAAAATCAGAAATAAAACATAAAAATATTTATTTATTAATAAAAATGTTATGGTGGGTTTTTAAATTTATTAAAATCATAAACTTAAAATTACATTTTGCATGAGAAGTTGTAATAGAGAATGAGCGAGAGCTCTTGAATATTATAAATTAACTGTAAGCTTTAAGAAGTGATCTTATGCTCAATTTAATTTGAAATTTGAAGAGAGAAATGAAATAGAATTTATGGAGATACAATGAGAGACGAATAAGATAAATAGGGAGAAGTGGGGATTATATTGGATGTTTGTTAGAAATTTGAAGGGAGAAATTTAAATTTAATTTGTTGGATGATTTTTAATTAAAATTTGATAATAAAAAAGAGCTAATTTAATATAATATTACTTTTCTTATATTGGATGGTTATAATTTAGCCTTTTAAAAAAGAAATTTGAATTCGTTGAATAGTTAGAATTTAACTTTGATATCATTATTTTTATTAGGTATGAATATGAATGAATTGTTGAAAATGATAAAAATTAAAATTAATAATTTAATATAAATTTAAAATCTTAGAATATTAAAATAATTACTTTTCATCAATTAATTATTAATAATATAATATAATATAATTAATTAATAATATATTTCATTAAGTAGTACTTATTCCTTAATAATTATTAAAATGCTCAAACTTTCATAAGCAAAAGTTAAAAAGTTAAAAAGTTAAAAGGTAAAAAATTTAATTTAATTGAAATCTAAAGTAATTAATTAATTAATTATGATTATATTATTTAGATTTTTATTTAAAATTTAATTAAATTAAAATGAATAAATTTTAATGATAGAGATTTAAAAAAATAAGAGATTTATGAATGGTCAGAATTTTATCTGAAAAAACTCAAACCACTTTTATAACAGTAGCATAGAGATAAAATTAATATATACAATATTTTAAATTTTGATAATTGATGTGAAGCTATTAATTAATGAATAAAAAATTGAAAATCTTAATAATTAATAGGAAGCTAGAATTATAATTCATTAAAAGATATTTATTTTTCAAAATCTATTAAATTGTTTGTAAGTTTAAAAAATGACTTTTTGAAAACAAAAATTGAAATAATTAATATATTAATTATTATATTATTTTTATTTTTATTTAGAATTTAATTAAATTAAAATGAATAAATTTGAATGGTTGAAATATAAAATAATAAGTGTTAAATGAATTGTTAGGATTTTATTTAGAAAAACTCAAATTACTTTTATAATAGTAGCATATAAATATAATTAATGTATACAATATTTTAAATTTTGATAATTGATGTGAAGTTATTAATAATGAACATAAAATTAAAAATTATGATAATTGATAGGAAGCTAGAATTATAATTCATTAATTAATATTTATTTTTTAAAAACTATTAAACTTCTATAAATTTTAAAAATGATATTTTGAAAATAAAAATTTTAAAATAATTATTTTATTAATTATTATATTATTATTTATATATTTTTATTTAAAATCTAATTAATTTGAATGGTTGAAATTTAAAGTAATAAGAGTTAAATGAATATTTAGAATTTTGTTTAAAAGAAACTTGAGGCACTTTTATGTACAAAATTTTAAATCCTTGATAATTTATGTGAATCTAATATAATTAATGGATACAAATTTAAAATCTTAATAATTGATGTAAATATAGCGTTATAATTTATTAATTAATATTTATTTCTTAATAACTATTAAACTTCTATGATTTTCAGAAGTTGTATTTTGAAAATTAAAAATTTTCTAATAATTAATTAATTAATTAATACATTATTAATTGACATTTATTCCTTAATATTTATTAAAATTCTAAGTTATATTTTGAAAATTAAAAATTTAAAGTAATTAGCATTCAGTTAATTTAATTAAAGCTGTCAATCAGCATTGCATTCTCTACCACTGCTTACGAATAGGATCATTATATGCATTACAAGCTTCCCACTATCATCTACAAGCAAATTGTGTTGGATGCATATTTTCTACTAGTGTTTGCAAGTGTTCGTGTTTGAAGCGGGTTGTAGATACTTG
Organism: Dendrobium chrysotoxum; assembly: GCA_019925795.1. Classification (NCBI taxonomy): domain Eukaryota; kingdom Viridiplantae; phylum Streptophyta; class Magnoliopsida; order Asparagales; family Orchidaceae; genus Dendrobium; species Dendrobium chrysotoxum. The sequence continues at coordinate 57,183,532 of CM034301.1, forward strand.
TTTACATATGAACTATCACATCATAAGCCCCCTTATTTTTATACTTCTACTGCAATGCTTGTAGGGAAGTCATTATACTTACGTCCTGCCTACTATCATCTTTCATAGATGGCCTGTGTACTTGTTTGCAGTAGTATTAGTTGCATGCTAGTTGTTGGCGTTGACTAAAAGGCATTGCTGCATTCAGTGCCTATTATCAGCTGTCATCTTTATTTGGTCTGTTGTGTGCATGATAGACCTTCTGCTATTACTTGCTAAGGTCACCACTTCAATCTGCAAGCTAACTATTTTTTTGCATATAAGGTCTTTCACAATTGTATGTAGGAGATGCTTGTACATTTTGTGGTTGACATTTGATTGCAAGTCATTCATGTCTGGAGGTCTCCCGCCACGAGTCCCTTGTTTGTTGATTTGTACTTGTTTGAATGCAATGAATTATCATTTGAGTGTTTGCATTGTTAATTTAATTGTGCATTTTAGAATTTAGGGTTCAGTTTCCTATTGTTCGTTTTACAAGTTATGTTCCTTGTCATTTGGTTTAAATCAAGTCCCCTGTTGCTCTTCTAATCTTTGGCACTTTAGTCTGAATTTCAACAGCATCCTGACATCTCCCCCATTTAGGAGAAATTTAGTGAGTCTTAGCCTTCCCGCCACGTCAAGAAATACGTGTACGTTCGGTATCAGATGATACCATAGCCGTAGTCTTCAATTCCACCACGCCAAGAAAAATGTGCGTGGGTCTTCGGCTGTACCTATTTAAAAATGCACAATTATTTTTCCGCAGGCACTGCAGCTCATACACGGGTACTTAAGTTTTGCCCTACTACGCTAAGAAAAGCGCGCACAAGGCTTACTTGTCTTGCTGCAAGCATCTTGACGAGTTCCCTCCCATCGTACTAAGAAAAGCGCGCATGGATGGTTGCTTGCCGCACTACAAGTGCCGAAGACAAGATTTGAGAATTATACCTTTGCGGTCGGGTGCTGGCGGAGATGAAAAAAATCATAAAATGTAATTTTTTTTAACTTTTTTCCCATTTTTCTTCTTTTTTTTTATTATTATTTTTCTCTTCTCCTTTTTTTTTTTCAAATTTTTTCTTCTTTTTTTTTTTTTGCATTTTTCTCCTTTTTTTGCTTTCTTTTATTTATTGTAATAATAATAATAATAATAATAATAATAAACTAATAATATTAACATAATAATAATAATTTACCTCAGATCAAAATTTAACTTCTGTGATCGAGTCAGATGGAGATCGGCAGAGAGATCAGAGAGATCAAGTGGGAGCGGCTTCAGCTAAGGTATCGAATGCGGCAAATTATTAGGTCCGGACACCTGACGGGAGAGATCCGTCCGGATCTCTCTCTGTCTACAGTAAAAGCGCAGTCAAAGCGCAAGTACTGTAGCACCTGCGCTTTGACTGCGCTTTTACTGTAGATAGAGAGAAAACCGGACGGATCTCTCCGTCCGGTGTCCGGACCTAATAATTCGCCATCGAATGCAGGGGTCTTTCAACAGGGAGGCTACAGCTATAGAGCGCCGGTCGGCATTTGGCCGAGAGGAGCGAATGGCTACAGGCTATGCTCGACGGGGTTGGATGTGTGGAGCTCGACGAAGGCAGTTGCGGGAAGAACAGAGCGTGGAAGAGAGCCGGAGTCCGTTGTGAGGCTCGGAGCAGGGAAGAGACGGAAGCGCCGGGTCGTAGTTGGAGCTCGGCCACGGCAACTGGGCCGGTTCAGGCTACGGGATCGGAAGGGTCCCAGACGGCTTGCGATTGTCCGGCTAGCAGAGGAGTCCAGTTGGCTTTGATGGAAGGAATGGGACAAAGGTCGGAGTTGGCTGGACCTTTGTACTTAACCACTATATTGAGTATAAGTGTATAATTGTCCTGGTATATGTACACCAACTTAAGTACAACAACTTAAGCTTTTCACCAACGACAGAGATCACAGAGGTGGTTGTAAGGGACTAGTAAAAATGATGAGATCGGGCATGTGGCCGAGTGGTCGACGGAACACATTCCTCCCATCTCGCCCGGATTCGAATCTCCTAACTGTACCAAAAAAAATAAGAACTAGTAAAGATGAGGTCGTAGCTATCATTGCAGCCACAGAGGCACAGAGACAAATATACGAATGAGAAATTATTTTGTGTGGTCACCGGATTGTTCGGAGGCGAATCAGGATGCTCCACGTCATCTGATACATAGCAAAAAAGTGATGTGATGAGTCCTGATTCGCTTCCGGCTGACGTGCAGTGACCACACATAATAATTTCACCAAATATACAGAGGAGCTGGCTGCTAGATTATGTGAATGACAATAACATTGAGTTTGCTGGCTTTATTTGTATTGCTAACTGTTGCGGGCTAGAATATACGCGGCGATAGAGTTTAATAATTCTTCGTCTTAGCTTTGTACGGATATTCATCACACAAACAGAAGAATGAAAGAACACAAGGATTTTTACGTGGAAAGCCATGAAAATGGGAAAAACCACGGGGCCACGCCCAGTTGAAAGAGTTCCACTAGTGTTGTTTGAAATACAGGAGGCTGATCCGTCCTTCAAATTCAGGACGATCAGATTACAATGAGTATTGAAAGTCAGTTACAAGGCCAAGCAGAGTTCCGACGTCACTTGGGTGTCCGGCAGAATTCCGGCGTCACTTGGAAGTTGGGCAGAATTTCGACGTTACTCGGGCATCGGGCAGAGCTCCGGCGTCCCTCGGGCGCCCAGCGGTGTTCCGGCGATGTTCCGGTGGTGTTCTGGTGGAGTTCTAGTGGTGTTCCGGCGGTGGTCGAGGAGGAGCTATTCCCTCCTACCATTCTCTTCTCTTCTTCTCCTCTTGGCTTAGGTCCCTTCTTAAGAGAAATGAGGGGTTATTTATAATTTTTTGAGAGTGGCATGACCAGTAAATAATAAGAAGATCAAGGGCAAATTGTGAGTGGTTTGAATGGACGGCCGATGTTGAATCCCTTGATCATGAATCGTTTAATGAGCATTTGAAGGTCTTAATGGTATCAGAATTAGGCGATCTTGGGCTCGTTGGATTCGTCTCGTCGAGCCGCTCGATTCGACTATAAGCATGTCACTTTTTGAAACTGTTTCGTAATTCGAATTATTGATTGAACCTTCCAAACGTGCTTTAGGTCTTTGATTTGGACTCATTTAAGCTCAGATTGAGTTGAATTTGGTGTTGTTAGGTTCGTATTTCCGAGACGTTCAGTTCGACTATAAGTTTGCTGAAATCGGAGTACAGATGGTCTTCGAATTAATTTTTGAAATTTCCAGCTTGATTTTTGCCCCGAGATTGGTGCTTGATCAAGATAATTCATTGATGATATATCACTAAGAAAAATAATGGTGATATTGTTATGAGTAAAAAAATTATAGGGAGTATCATATAATTTAATAAAGGAATATTTTAACTGTGGCTAAATATTTATTTATTTTCTTAAAGGTGGTGCACAATTTATTATTATATTAATTTCCCATTTATATTTTGATTATTTCTTTGAAATTTTAGTGTCGATATTGCTTATAAACATGTTATTTTCTATAATGTAAATCAATTCTGATGCTTCTAAAACATTTTATCTCTTTTCCTCTATCTAGAATACTGTGAGTATATATGACTCCAAAAATTCATATGATTTACATGAATATCGAGGAAATCTTTGAATTGAAAACTTTTGAGATTAATATCATGATTAATTGAACTTTGATTTTAGCAAATTTTTAATCGAATTGAACATCTCGACAAGATGAACCCAAAGACACCAAAATTAGCTCAATCTAAGTCTACATGAGATCAAATCAAACACTTGAGCATATATGAAAACTTTAAACATTAATTGGATGACCAAATGATCTCTAAATTTGAAATGCTTATAATCGAATCGAGCAGTTCGACGAGACAAATTTAATGAGCCCAATATCACTCAATTTCGACACCATTAAGGCATATAAATGTTGTATTAACTTGTTATGATCAATGAAATCAATATGAGTCATATGATAGAGTATTTTGGATTCTAGTTCAAATTACTAAAATATTCGTCTAAAAAAACCTATAAATATAGCCCCATTCTCCACATGAGAGTGAGAAAGAATATAGAGAACTAAAGAGTGCTCTAGTATTTTCTAGCTATCGTTATTTACGACCACTACAAGTTGTTGTCACTTTTGACGACGACCACCAAGCTATGATCGTCATCATCTCTTGACTCCTAACAAAATTTAACCTCATTATTGGGTATTAGCTATTCGCCTGTGGACATCATACTTGTATAATCTCTATAGGAGAAATCAAGCTCTGTTGTTGGGTATTAGCTGTCCATTTGTAATATCCACAATTCCAAATCCTAGGTGATTTGGTTAATTTCATATGAAAATCATTGTCCAAATTTACTTTGATTATGAATTCTAACTTTGTTGCGTCCTGGAGTATTCGCGGCGGTAGAGAAATATAAAGCTTAGCGTCTTAGCATTGTACGAAAATTCAGCACACAATCAGATGAAAGAGAGAGAGAGAGGATATAATATTCATATGAGATACCAGATTTTTTACGTGGAAACCCCTGAAAGGGAGAAAACCCATGGGGCCTGGCCCATTTTGAATGAATCCACTAGTATTTGCAGTTGTTTACAAACGAGGTCCTCCGTTTTGGGGAAGGACTTGGCTTGATATAACGAATATAGATCATATAGAGTGCATTACATGGTGAGAATTAATATATACACATTTGCTAGGTCGGCTGACCATAGTTGGCAGACGACGGAGGTCAGAAGGACCGTACTTGGCGGGAGACAGGGGTCAGAAAGACCGTTGTTTGGTGATGGAAGCCGGAAAGATCGTAGTTGACAGACGTTGTAGGTCAGGGAGACCGTAGTCTGAGGATAGAGGTCGGGAGGACCTTTGTTGGTCAGGCGACGGAGGTCGGAAGGACACTAGTTGACTGATATTGCTGGTCATAAAGACCGTAATCAGATGACAGAGGTCGGAAGGACCTTATTTGGTGGGGCGACGGAGGTCAGAAGGACCGTAGTCGGCTGGCATTGGAGGTCAGAATGACCTTAATCTGATATCAGATGTCAGGAGGACCTGAATTGGTAGGGCGACGGAGGTCGGAAGGACCGTGGTCGGCTGGCATTGGAGGTCAGAAGGACCTTAATCTGATGTTAGAGGTCAGGAGGACCTGAATTGGTAGGGCGACGGAGGTCGGAAGGACCGTGATCGGCTGGCGTTGGAGGTCAGAAGGACCTTAATCTGATGTTAGAGGTCAGGAGGACCTGAATTGGTAGGGCGACGGAGGTCGGAAGGACCGTGGTCGGCTGGCGTTGGAGGTCAGAAAAACCTTAATCTGATGTCAGAGGTCATGAGGACCTGAATTGGTAGGGCGACGGAGGTCGGAAGGATCGTGGTCGGCTGGCGTTGGAGGTCAGAAGGACCTTAATCTGATGTTAGAGGTCAGAAGGACCTGAATTGGTAGGGCTACAGAGGTCGGAAGGACCATGGTCGGCTGGCGTTGGAGGTCAAAAGGACCTTAATCTGATGTTAAAGGTCATGAGGACCTGAATTGGTAGGGCGACGGAGGTCGGAAGGACCGTGGTCGGCTGGCGTTGGAGGTCAGAATGACCTTAATCTGATGTCAGAGGTCAGGAGGACCTTAGTTGGTGTTCCGATATAACTTTGAACATCAGGTGATGCTTCGACGGAAGTTCGGACCTCAGGTGGAGGTCTGGCAGAACTCAGGACGTCAGGTGGTGGTCCGGAGAAGAGCAGGGCCTCAGGCGGTGGTCTGGCGAAGAGCAGGGCCTCAGGTGGTGGTCCGGCAAAGTGCAGGGCCTCAGGTGGTGGTCCGGCGAAGTGCAGGGCCTCAGGTGGTGGTCCGGCGAAGTGCAGGGCCTCAGGTGATGGTCCGGCGAAGTGTAGGGCCTGAGGTGGTGGTCCGGCGGAGCAACGGCGTCAAGCGGTGGTCCGGCGGAGCAACGGTGTCAAGTGGTGGTGGTTCGGCGAAGAACAGAGCCTTAGGTGGTGGTCCGGTGAAGTACAGGGCCTCAGGTGGTGGTTCGGCGGAACTCCGGCGTCAGGCGGTGGTCCGGCAAAACTCCGGCGGTGGTCGAGGAGGAGCGAGGGGGCAAGAGCTCTCTCTTTTTCCCCTTAGGAATAGGTGTCCCTTTTCATGAGAAATAGGGTCTCTATTTATAGTTTTTCGTGAGTAGCATGGCCCGTAAATAGGTGGAAGATCAGGGGTAGTTAGGGAGTGGTTTGAATGGATGACCGATCTTGAATCCCTTGATCATAGACCGTTCGCTGGACATTTGAAGGTCTTAATGATGTCGGAATTTGGCAATCTTGGGCTCGTTGGATTCGTCTCGTCGAGACGCTCAATTCGACTATAAGCATGTCACATTTGGAATCCGTTTGGTGATCCAAATTATGGTTTGAACTTTCCAACAGCGCTTCAGACCCTTGATTTGGACCCATTTGGGCTCGGATTGGGTTGAATTTGGTGTCGTTGGGTTCGTATTTCCGAGACGCTCAGTTCGACTATAAGTTTGCTGGAATCGGAGTTCAGATGGTACCAAAATTAATTTTGGAAGATTCCAACTTGATTTTGCCTCAAGATTCGTGCCCGATTAAGATAATTTTTTGATAATATATCAGTTGCCCCCCTATTTTCGGACGTCAAAATTTTTGAAGTCCGAAAATATACACCACAGCCTTTGGGAAATTTTTATACGATTTTGAAACAGTACTAAGACAGTTGACAATTGAAAATTGCCCCAATCTTATCTCTCTCGGGAAAATACAAACAACTAATAATTTCCATCTCTAATAATTTCCATCTCTTGCTCAGCGGTCTTAACATAAGTGATCCATTGGTGTTCAGATAATGATGAGCTGATTTCATTTCCAAATAAGACGGAGCAGTGGTTTTGCAAGTTTGGCATTCTCTTTATGAGATAGAATTTAAATATCTCAAATCCTTACAGTTTCTCATTTCCTCCTTGGAAAGCTTATCTTTACTTCAAGAATTACTGGAACTTCCATCTCTACGAAAAGTCTATCACTCAGCCAGCCTAGAAAGGCGTGCTCGATGTTGATTTTGAATTTTTTTTTAACTGCCATTAAGGCGGGCTGCTCTACTTAGAGGCGGTTAATAAAACCGCATTATTTTTTTCTTTTTTTGTATGTGGTGGTTGCACCACATTTTTTTTTTAAACAGCATGAGGCGGTTCTTAACCGCCTGCTTAGGCGATTTATGGGCGGTTTAGTTAACCGCCCCACCTACTTTTTTTTGTTTCAAGAGAATTTTTTTTTTGAGAGAGAATATTTTTTTTCTCTTTTTTTTAATAGAATTTTTTTTTTGATAAAGACCAAAATGCCCCCTCTTTAACTATAAATAGACTCCTAGTGGTAGGGATTCCTTGCACCTCTCCCTCCTTTTCCTCTTTTTCCTTTCTTCTCCTTCTCCCTCTCTTCTTTTCTCCCCTTCTTCTCTCATGTGAGGCCTTCCCCTGGCCCTGCACAGGCGGTATCCCCTGTGCAGGCCAGAGCCCCTCTCTGCAAGAAGAAGGCTCTTCGCTTCCGTCCTTCTCCCCTTCTGCCTTCCTCTCTTTCATTTGAGGCCTTCCCTTGGCCCGTCATAGGCGGCATCCCCTGTCCGGGCCCAGGGCCCCTCTCTGCAAGAAGGAAATTCCCCCACACTTCTTCTTTCCCTCACGCTGAGGCATTCCCCTAGTCTTGTTCAGGTGGTATCCCCTGAGCCGGTCTAGGGCCCCTCACTGAGCAGGAGTCTTCTCCTCCTTTTTTTGAGAGATCATGCAGAGGTCCGGTTAGTCGGTAGAAATCTGGTAACGGGCGGAAGTCTGACGTTAGGAAGAAGTCTGGTGATGGGTAGTAGTTCGATGACGGGTAGGAATTTAGTGTCGGGTAGAAGTCCGACACAAGTCCGTCGGACGGTAGCAGTCCGGCGTCGGGTAGAAGTTCAGTGTCGGGTAGGACTCCGACTAGGGTCCAACGAAGGGTCAAAGGTCCGACGACGAGTAGAAGTACAGCGTCGGGTAGAAATCTGACAAGGGTCCGGTGACGGGTAGAACTCCGGCATCAGGCAGAAGTTCGACGAATGACCCACGACGGGCAGAAGTCCTTTAACGGGAGGAAGCTCGGCGTCGGGCAGGAGTCTGACGAATGTCCCGCGACGGGTAGAAGTCCTTCAACGGGAGGAAGCTCGGTGTCGGACAGGAGTCCGACGAATGTCCCGCGACGGGCAGAAGTCCTTCAACAGGAGGAAGCTCGGCGTCGGGCAGGAGTCCAACGAATGTCCCACGATGGGCAGAAGTCCTTCAACGGGAGGAAGCTCGGTGTTGGGCAGAAGTCCGATGAATGTCCCGCGACGGACAGAAGTCCTTCAACGGGAGGAAGCTCGGTGTCGGGCAGAAGTCCGACGAATGTCCCGCGACGGGCATAAGTCCTTAAACGAGAGGAAGCTCGGCGTCGGGCAGAAGAGCGTAGGTCAATAGCACCTGCCAAAGATGTGTGACCTTTCTGAGGTTGTTTGTCAGAGCCTTTGCTCGATGATGTTTAACCTGTGTGGAAGGGGTTGAGAGAATCCAATAAGGATGTATGACCTATCCGAGGTTGTATGTCAGAACACTGTTCGATGACGTTAACCTGTATGAAAGTGGTCGAGAGAATCCACCAAGGATATAAGACCTATCCGAGATTGTATGTCAGAGCTTTTGCTCGATGACATTAACCTGTGTGGAAGAGGTCGAGAGAATCCACTAAGGATGTATGACCTATCCGAGGTTGTACGTCAGAACACTGTTCGATGACGTTAACATGTGTGGAAGTGGTCGAGAGAATCCACCAAGGATGTAAGACCTATCCGAGGTTGTATGTCAGAGCCTTTGCTCGATGACATTAACATGTATGGAAGAGGTCGAGAGAATCCACTAAGGATGTATGACCTATCCGAGGTTGTACGTCAAAACACTGTTCGATGACGTTAACCTGTGTGAAAGAGGCCGAGAAAATCCACCAAGGATGTAAGACCTATCCGAGATTGTGTGTCAGAGCCTTTGCTCGATGACATTAATCTGTGTGGAAGAGGTCGAGAGAATCCACTAAGGATGTATGACCTATCCGAGGTTGTACGTCAGAACACTGTTCGATGACGTTAACCTGTGTGGAAGAGGTCGAATCGAATCCCCCTGGGATTGATTTTGCCTTAATTGGGAGGGCGCGAATGCCGCGTGTATCCCAAATCAAGAGTGAAGAATGGTCTGTCTTTAGATAGTTACTGCCTTTTTGAGGTCGAAATTTAGACCCTGCCCAAGGAGTAGAAGTCCAACTAGGGACTGTATGAGGCTTGAAATTTTATTGGAAGCATCTTTACATTTGCTGAGAGTTTCTTGCCTGAAATATCATCTTGATATTGAAAGTATTAAAGGAATTTTCTTGACCATAGTTGGAGTCAAGGTTGCCCCCCAGCCTGTATCTGATTTCTATGAAATTGATGCAGCGATAGCTGATGTAAGGAAGTTGGCAAGAATGATCTTTTGAGGTTGGAGCAAAAATTGCCCCCCAGTCGGGAACCATGTTCCCACAGACGGCGCCAAACTGTTGTGTCCTGGAGTATTCACAGCGGTAGAGAAATATAAAGCTTAGCGTCTTAGCATTGTACTAAAATTCAGTACACAATCAGATGAAAGAGAGAGAGAGGGTGTAATATTCATATGAGACACCAGAGTTTTTATGTGGAAACCCCTGAAAGGGGGAAAACCCACAGGGCCTGGCCCAGTTTGAATGAATCCACTAGTATTTGCAGTTGTTTACAAACGAGGTCCTCCATTTTGGGGAAGGACTTGGCTTGATATAACGAATATAGATCATATAGAATGCATTACATGGTGAGAATTAATATATACACATTTGCTAGGTCGGCTGACCATAGTTGGCAGACGACGGAGGTCAGAAGGATCGTACTTGGCGGGAGACAGGGGTCAGAAAGATCGTTGTTTGGTGATGGAAGCCGGAAAGATCGTAGTTGACAGACGTTGTAGGTCAGGGAGACCATAGTCTGAGGATATAGGTCGGGAGGACCTTTGTTGGTCAGGCGACGGAGGTCGGAAGGACCCTAGTTGACTGATATTACTGGTCATAAAGACCGTAATCAAATGACAGAGGTCGGAAGGACCTTATGTGGTGGGGCGACATAGGTCAGAAGGACCGTAGTCGGCTGGCATTGGAGGTCAGAATGACCTTAATCTGATATCAGAGGTCAGGAGGACTTGAATTGGTAGGGCGACGGAGGTCGGAAGGACCGTGGTTGGCTGGCGTTGGAGGTCAGAAGGACCTTAATCTGATGTTAGAGGTCAGGAGGACCTGAATTGGTAGGGCGACGGAGGTCGGAAGGACCGTGGTCGGCTGGCATTGGAGGTCAGAAGGACCTTAATCTGATGTTAGAGGTCAGGAGGACCTGAATTGGTAGGGCGATGGAGGTCGGAAGGACCGTGGTCGACTGGCGTTGGAGGTCAGAAGGACCTTAATCTGATGTCAGAGGTCATGAGGACCTGAATTGGTAGGGCGACGGAGGTCGGAAGGATCGTGGTCGGCTGGCGTTGGAGGTCAGAAGGACCTTAATCTGATGTTAGAGGTCAGGAGGACCTGAATTGGTAGGGCGACGGAGGTCAGAAGGACCATGGTCGGCTGGCATTGGAGGTCAAATGGACCTTAATCTGATGTTAGAGGTCAGGAGGACCTGAATTGGTAGGGCGACGGAGGTCGGAAGGACCGTGGTCGGCTGGCGTTGGAGGTCAGAAGGACATTAATCTGATGTCAGAGGTCAGGAGGACCTTAGTTGGTGTTCCGATATAACTTTGAACATCAGGTGATGCTTCGGCGGAAGTTCAGACCTCAGGTGGAGGTCTAGCAGAACTCAGGACGTCAGGTGGTGGTCCGAAGAAGAGCAGGGCCTCAGGAGGTGATCCGGTGAAGAGCAGGGCCTTAAGTGGTGGTCCGACGAAGTGCAGGGCCTCAGGTGGTGGTCCGGCGAAGTGCAGGGCCTCAGGTGGTGGTCCGGCGAAGTGCAGGGCCTCAGGTGGTGGTCCGGCGAAGTGTAGGGCCTGAGGTGGTGGTCCGGCGGAGCAACGGTGTCAAGTGGTGGTGGTCCGGCGAAGAACAGATCCTTAGGTGGTGGTCCAGCGAAGTGCAGGGCCTCAGGTGGTGGTTCGGCGGAACTCCGGCGTCAGGCGGTGGTCTGGCGAAACTCCGGCGGTGGTCGAGGAGGAGCGAGGGGGCAAGAGCTCTCTCTTTTTCCCCTTAGGAATAGGTGTCCATTTTCATGAGAAATGGGGTCTCTATTTATAGATTTTCGTGAGTGGCATGGCCCGTAAATAGGTGGAAGATCAGGGGTAGTTAGGGAGTGGTTTGAATGGATGGCCGATCTTGAATCCCTTGATCATAGACCGTTTGCTGGACATTTGAAGGTCTTAATGATGTCGGAATTTGGCAATCTTAGGCTTGTTGGATTCGTCTCGTCGAGACGCTCGATTCGACTATAAGCATGTCACATTTGGAATCCGTTTGGTAATCCAAATTATGGTTTGAACTTTCCAACAGCGCTTCAGACCCTTGATTTGGACCCATTTGGGCTCGGATTGGGTTGAATTTGGTGTCGTTGGGTTCGTATTTCCGAGACGCTCAGTTCGACTATAATTTTGCTGGAATCGGAGTTCAGATGGTACCAAAATTAATTTTGGAAGATTCCAACTTGATTTTGCCTCAAGATTCGTGCCCGATTAAGATAATTTTTTGATAATATATCAAACTTTATTAGTGTTTAATGTAACATCCTAAACTCTTAACTATCGAGATATTATTCGCTTTGGGTCCTGTTGGTGTAACTTCCAAGGAGTTCACCAATTCCAGAATTTCTTTAGGATGAGCCTGCTTAATTGCTGAGTTTCTTAATTGAAATTCCAACCATTATACCAAAAGGCGCCTCAATGTTTAAGAGTTTAACTTCTTTTACTTAAGTGATTTCACATTTAATAAGCCATAAATAAACCAAGAACTTGATTAGGAGAAAATGCAAATGCCAAAACTTATGGGAGCGTTGCGGCACTAAGATGAGTGGCGCCAAGTCATCCAACTCTCTGTTTGGGAGGAGTTTAGGGGGGTGTCATGACGCCTAACTCTATGTTTAACTAATTATGGGAGAATTTGGAATATTCGTTTGGGCGCAACAAGGTTGGGGAGTCAAGCGCTGCTAGACAAAAGTTAATATTTTAAATAATAAATATCTTAGTTCCGTTTGCCAAAACCAATTTCACCCAGCCATTGATGAAGAAGAGAGGAGGAGAATGAAGGAGAGGAAAAAAGAAAGAGAATTTGGAGGCCAAAGCTCAAGTTTGACTTCTAAACTCCCAACTTTAATTTCAATTAGAGTGATTTTATAAAAATATAGGAATAAAATATATTTTTTCTTGGTTTTACAAAGTCTTCATGGTACAGCTTTTAGTATATTGTTGTATACTTTATTTCGAACCTTTCGACTATAAAAAATTAGATTTTCACCGGTTGATTTTTTTCATGCAAATTTTTGGATATATGAGTTGATTAATGCTTTTCTCATTTGCAATAATTATATAAAAGTCTTAAAATATTTATTTGAATATTCCTTTGAAGTTAGAATTTGAATGAGTGAATGAGAAAAATTTAATGAGTATAATATTATACATGCAATATAGCTTCTTACTGTTGAAAATTCATACATCATCCAAGTAATGCATTAGAATTTTAATTAGTTATTGTTTCATTTCCTCCAACCTTTGTCGTTTGCGGATTATTATCTCTCTGACCTCTGTCGTCTAACTACAGTCCCTCGAACCTTTGTCGCTCACTTGTTACGATCCCTCTGACCTCTGTCACCCTCAAACCTTCGTGGCTTGCCGACTATGGTCCCTCTGACCTCCGTCGTCCACCTACTATGATCCCTCCAACCACCGTCTCCCACAGACTGCGGTCCCTCCGACCACCGTTGTCGCTAACTCTAGTTCCTCCAACCACAGTCACCCCGATGATTACAGTCCCTTCGACCACAGTCGTCCGTCAACTACAGTCTCTTTGACCACCATCATCCGCCGATTACGATCCCTCATACAACAATCACCCACCAACTACGGTCCCTCCATCCATCGTCGCCCGCCAATTATGATCCCTCCGACCTCCGAAATTTGCGATCTCATTGCACCATCTAGTCAAGACCTCTCGCCGCATCAAGAACTCCCTTCTTCTCTGAACTTCTTAGCCTCATGCCCTCCTAATTCGAATCAATATTCAAATTAGTTTTATGTTAGTTCATATTTGAACTAATTTGAACCGATTTCTGAGAGCTTCAACTTTAATAAACATTCTATGAATATAAAAGATCATCCCTCATGAGGATAATTACATTCAAAATAAACCTAATTTGAACTAATTCAAATTAGGTTTATATAAAAGCTCATCTCTTATAGATATTTAAAAGAATATTTAATGAGTTATATATATTATGAGGCATATAAAATAAAATTACGTCAAATTAAGATTTCGTTTGGAACGGCTTTTTACTGTTTCTCAAAGCAATTTTCTAGCACAATTTTTGTACTAGAAAACTATTTTAAAAAGCAGTAAAAAAGTTGTCTGGAACGAAGCCTAAGGCTTCGTTTTGGACGGCTTTCTTACTGCTTCTTAAAGCAGCTTCCTAGTATAAAAATTTTAATTTTTAATCTATAAAGCTATTTTAAGAAGCAATAAAAAAGCCATCCCAAAGGAAGCCTAAAACTAATAAACTTCTATAAAAATTAATTAGTGGTAAAAAACTTAGAAGGCATCGGAAGAACTATTGAGTTTAAACTGAAAAATTATTAGGTGCGGCGTTCGGATTCGTTCGGAGACGAATCCGGACGCGCCACGTCACCCGTGGCCCGATGCATCCGGGTGACATGGTGCGTCCGAATTCATCTCCAGACGATTCGGACGCCACACCTAATAATCTCTCGTTTAAACCACATGTTTTACATGAATCCCAAGTTGATGAGATTTCCAAATTAATCATTACCTTGCTTGCCGTCAGTCGGTTGACTCCGGGCCTTACGGAATTTCAAAGTTGCCAACGATCGCACTTCGCAAGCCACTCGTTACGCAAAGAAACCTATCTTCACCATCTCTCCGCCCCGGTGGAAGCTAAGCCATGGCCACCTACGACAGGAAAAGCGAGATAAAGGCCTTCGACGACACAAAAGCCGGCGTTAAAGGCCTCGTAGACGCCGGCGTTACCGAAATCCCTCGGTTCTTTCACCACCCGCCAGACGCAAAGGATGGGCCAGATCCGACCTCTGTTCCCCGACCCGAGATTCCGGTCATCGATCTCGGAGACACGGCGGGGCGGGAGAGCGTGGCGGAGCTCGTTAGACGGGCGTCAGAGACGTTTGGTTTTTTCCAGGTGTTGAATCATGGGGTTCCTCAGGCTGTGATCGACGAGATGCTGCAAGGCGTGAGGAGGTTTAACGAGCAGGACTTGAAGGTGAAGATGCGATATTACACACGCGATCAGAGTAAGACTGTGCTTTTTAATTCTAATTTTGATTTGTACGAATCGCCGGTGGCAAATTGGAGGGATACCCTTTTCTGCGTAGTGGCGCCGGAGCCGGCCGCTAAGCCGGAGGAGCTGCCGGAAGCTTGCAGGTACCTTCTTTTTTCCTCGAAAGGAAACACATGAAAGGCTTTGCGGTGCGAAAGAATGGTCATTTATTTATTTAAATATAAGTGTGATAACTATGAATAAAATTAGCTAAGAAAAAAATTGTCCAGTCAATAAATTAATTTGCATTTTTTTTCTCAAAATTTAAAAACTCTTATAGTCTTATGTTTATTTTATTCTGCATTCATTTTCCACGAAATCAAACCGCCACTTAAGCCTATTATAATTCTTTTGTTATTAAGAATTTCTTTGGGAGGACTTTCTTGCTGCTCAAGCAGCTTTCTAATACAAATTGTACTAGAAAGCAAAGTCCTATATGGGGTCCTAGTTGGGTACCCACACTCTACGCGGTTGGCTTCGCCCACCCATGATGACTTTCGGGATTTCGTACCCACCCATACCCACCCACTTTCCACGCTTTTTGAACGCAATTCACCGCAGACTGATGGCCTTGAGTCTTGTTGTCCTTTGCTCTAACTGCAAACTTTCAAGCCACATATCAGAATTTATCGTGGTCGCAGTGCGGTTCAGTACTGCACATTGCATAGTGCTGATTGCCGTAATATACGACATATGGTGACTAACAAGGTAAATATGTTTATCCCCCGATGTTGAGTACCCACCAATACCCACTCATACCCACCCACAAGGTCATGGGCGTACCCATACCTATCTAAACCCATTAGTTATGGGTGGGTACATGGGTGGGTGTGGGTATGGGTATCTAATGCAGGGCTCTACTAGAAAGCTATTTTAAAAAACAATAAAAAGACTAAAAAGTTGCTATAAGAAGCAGTAAGAAAGTCGTTTTAAATGAAGCTTAATTTATAGTGGTGCTTAAAATAATTTCATACATGTAGAGAGATAATTATGGAATACACAAGACACATCCAAAGATTAGGGCATCTTCTATTTGAGCTACTATCAGAGGGACTTGGCCTAGATGCTCAATATTTAAATGATCTGGAATGTGGCAAAGGCTTGGCTCATTTGAGCCATTATTATCCACCATGTCCTGAGCCAGAACTCGCTCTTGGCACAAGCAAACATGCAGATCCAGACTTCCTTACTATTCTTCTTCAAGATACCATTGGTGGCTTACAAGTTCTTCATCAAAATCACTGGATTGATGTCCCCCCCATTTCTGGAGCTTTTGTAGTCAACATTGGTGATCTCTTACAGGTAAGTATTTTTTTTTAAGTAAAATTGATTAATTAAAATAATTCTTAATGATTTAATTAATTTTTTTGATAATGTAGCTTATCACTAATGATAAATTCAAGAGTGTTGAGCATAGAGTACGAACGAGCAAGATTGGTCCAAGAGTTTCTGTTGCCTGTTTCTTCACCACACACTTGTATCCATTCGAAAGGCGTTATGGTCCAATAAAGGAGCTTTTATCAGAGAGAAATCTTCCTAAATACAAAGATATTACTGTAAGAGAATATGTCACTCTTTATAACTCAAAAGGACTTAATGGTAAATCTGCATTGGACAATTTTAAGCTATGATTGATTATTAGATTTGTGATTTATGTATGTGATCATGTGGAGATTATAATAAAGTTATGAAATGCTTAATATATGAGTTTTTTGGTTTAGTTGTGTTTGAGATAATTGTGATATTTAGGTTTCGTTTGGGACAGCTTTTTTATTGCTTCTTAAAATAACTTTTTAGTTTAAAAATAAAAATTTTTATACTAGAAAGCTGCTTTAAGAAGCAGTAAAAAAGCTGTCCCAAACGAGGTCTTAGACTTGGTTTGGGACGGCTTTCTTACTGTTTCTTAAAGCAATTTTTTAACTTAAAAAAATTAATTTTTGTAGAAAGATGATTTAAGAAGCAGTAAGAAAGCTTTCCCAAACGAATCCCTAATGTTTAGGGTAAAATTTTGATGTATTTAGGGTTTAGGGTATATAGTAACTTTTTGAAATATTTAGAATTCACCATTTACTTCAATATTTGGATAATTGAAAACCGTTTAGTTTGGTTGACTTATCAATACATTATAAATTCTCTGTTATTGATGTCACTATTATCATTTGCCGCCCACCAGCCATCATGGCATCCACCTGTGCTCTCTGTTGGTCGTCAACTGCCACCACCGCCATCGTCGGCCTCTATCATGGTTGTGCTTTTTATTACACTTTTAACTTCAAAAAAAAATTCACATCTACTCGTTTTATACTATTCCAAACAACTTCAGATATTTCAAATAAATTGCATCAGTTATATGTTGGACAACCAAATGGCTCTCAAATATTATTTGAATTACATCAAATAGGGAAAATATTATTGAGAAATTTTTATGGGTTATCTGAAGTATAGGGGGATAAAAATTTCCATTTTTTTTAATGGTTGAGGAGGTCATGAGAAGTCTTTGAAGTTAGAAATTATATCAAAAAAATAAAAATAGATTCATAAAAATTTTAATTTTGGCAAAAGGGTTTTCCAAACCAAACATTATTGTGTTGTCTCGAAAAAAAAAAAAAAAAGTAAAAGAACACATGGTGTAAATAAAAATAAATAAATTTGTTGCCATAATATTTAATAAAACAAAATCACTGAAAATTTAGAAAATTTGAAATATTAGCAGAAATAAAATTCTCAAAATAAAAAAAAAATAAAGAATGTATGCATGTGGGAGGATTTAAAAAAATTCAAGGAAAATATTAAAGAAATGCCATAAAAATCACACAATATTGCCAAAATTATTGCTTAATCCTATTTTCATATTCAGCCTCTATGCGTTCGATTTCACTCTCCAATCGTAGATCTACTCGTCGTGAAACCAGGTCAATATAATTGATACCAAAATAAAGAGAGAGTATTTTCTCTTTGAAATTTGAAGAATAAGACAGGGGGAGGGGCATTTAGGTCAATTAAATCAAATTCACAGATACATCACATCACATACGTAAGGCTCGAACCCAAGGCCTCTTTAGATTGATAGCTAAAATTCCCGACCAACAGATGAAGATGTGTTTCATCGTACTCTTAATTGTTGAAATAAATACTGATATATGCTTTGTTTGGGATATATTTTTTTAGTGCTTTTTAAAGTGATTTTGTGGTATAAAAATTTTTTAAACTTCGAAGCTATAAATAGATATGATAGTTGACTTATTTTGTAAATAAGAGTAATTAACTTTGGCTTCATGCTGCTATAGTTTTGACAGTAGGCCTAGGCCTATCAGAGAACCCGAATTCATCTTCGAATTCTGATACAATTTGTAGTGGATGGGCTTAAGAACCAGCAAAAAATTACGTGAAGGTGTCCTCACAACAAAAAAATTGATCAGTTTTTTAAATTTTCTGGTATAAGCTCGACTCATTAGTTATTAACGAATTAAGCTCGAGCCAATTCGGCTCACTTACGTTGATGCATCAAGACCAAAATTAGAAGAATTGTCTATTTTATCTTTTAAATAATAGAACCTCTAATTTACATTGAATTAAAAGAAAGGTCAGTATGAGAAAATTTATAAATAAAAAATTTTCACTATTTTTATTTATCAAAATTATGATTTACTATTCCAAGAGATCACTTACAACCTCAATCTATATCACTAGGCTTCTGACTACAAAAGAATAAATTAAAATACAAAATAATTAACTTAACCTACAACTCCAACTCTAATCAATCTTACTCTATTAATCCCCTTTCTGAATATGAAATCAATTAAACCATAATAATGAGTTTATAAAGCCCAGCAGGTCACCAGATCCTACCAAAGCAATCAATGTAAGATAATAGAATTTATATGTTATATATCAAACAATTAGTATGATTTGTACAAAAAAAATCTGTATGAATATAATAATCAATCAATGAACAACATAAATCAAAATGGCCAGTAAATAGTGAGGAGTAAGGAATCATATGTCACTGAAATCTATAGAAAATCTATAAATATGTATAAGAAATATATATGTCGTTGTTGTATTCATTTATTTTATATTATTGATACAGCATCAAAAAATTATCTTGATTGGGCATGAATCTCGAGGCAAAATCAAGTTGGAAACTTCCAAAATTAAGATCAAAACCATCCGAACTCCAATTTCAGCAAACTTATAGTCGAACTGAACGTCTCAGAAATACGAACCCAACGCCACCAAATTCGACTTAATCCGAGCCCAAATGGATCCAAATCAAGGGCCCGAAGCACTTTTGGAAGGTTCAAAACACAATTTGGATTACCAAACGGTTTCCAAACATGTCATGCTTATAATCGAATCTAGCGGCTCGACGAGAAAAATCCAACGAGCCCAAGATCACAAAATTCAGATATCACTAAGACATTCAAATGTCCAACAAACGGTTCATGATTAAGGGATTCAACATCGGCCGTCCATTCAAATCACTCCCCAATTACTCTTGCTTTTCCTCCTATTTACGGGCCATACCACTCTAAGAAATCTATAAATAGACCCTCTTTCTCTTGAAAAGGGGGGACCCCAAGCTAGAGAGCAAGAGAGAGACCGGAGATCGCTCTTGCCCCTTTTCTCCTCCTCGATCACCGCCGGAGTTCTGTCGAACCACCATCTGACGCCTGGGCTTCTACCGGACCACCAGCTGAGGCCCGAACTTCTGCCGGACCGCCACCCGAGGCTCGGTCTTTTGCTGGACCACCACTTTAGGCCCGGACTTCTACCAGAGCACCACATGATGCCCGAACTTCTATCGGACCACCACATGAGGCCTGGACTTCTGCCGGACCACCACCTGAAGCCCGGAGTTCTACTGGACCACCACCTGAGGCCTGGACTTCTGCCGGACCACCACCTGAGGCTTGGATTTTAACCGGACCACCACCTGAGGCCAGAACTTCTGCCAGACCACCACCTGACGCCCGGAGTTCTACCAGACCACCACCTAAGGCCCAGACTTCTGCCAGACCACCACTTGAGGCTCAGACTTCTGCCGGACCACCACCTGAGGCCCAGACTTCTATCGGACAACCACCTGATGCCCGAACTTCTATCGGACCACCACCTGAGGCCTGAACTTTTGCCGAACCACCATCTGAGGCCCGAACTTCTATCGGACCATCACCCGAGGCCCGAACTTCTACCGGACCACCACCTGATGCTGGGACTTCTGCTAGACCACCACCTAATGCATGGACTTCTACTAGACCACCACCTAATGCCTGGACTTCTACCGAACCACCACATGAGGCCCTGAGTTCCGTTGGATTATTACCTGAGGCCCTGAGTTTCGTTGGACCACCACCTAAGGCCTGAACTTCTGCCAGATCACCACCTGAAGCTCGAACTTCTGTCGGACAACCACCTGAGGCCCGGACTTCTACCGGACCACCGTATTAGGTACAGACTTCTACCGGACCACCACCTGATGCCCGGACTTCTGCCGGACCACCACCTGAGGCCTAAACTTCTGCCGGACCACCACCTAACGCCTAGAGTTCTACCGGACCACCACCTGAGGCTCAGACTTCTGTCAAACCACTACCTGAGGCCCAGATTTTAATCGGACCACCACCTGAGGCCCGGACTTCTACTGGACAACCACCTGATGCTCGGACTTCTATCAGACAACCACCTGATGCCCGAACTTCTACCGGACCACCACTTGAGGCTCGAACTTCTGCTGGACCACCACCTGAGGCCCTGACTTCTACCAGACCACCACTTGAGGCCTGGACTTCTACCAAACTACCACCTGATGCCCGAACTTCTGTCGGACCACCACCTAAGGTATGGAGTTCTGCCGAACCACCACCTGAGGCCCAGACTTCTGCCAGACCACCACTTGACGCCTGTAGTTCTACCGGACCACCACATAAGGCCCAAACTTCTACCGGACCACCACCTGAGGCCCAGACTTCTATCGGACCACCACTTGAGGCCCGAACTTCTACTGGACCACCACCTTACAATGGTCTTTCTAACCTCCAATGCCTGTCAACTACGATCCTTCTAACCTCAGTAGCCCAACCAACTAAGGTCCTCCCGACCTCTGTTATCAGACTACGGTCTTTCTGACCTCCAACGCATGTCAACTACGATCCTTCTAACCTCCGTCGCCTGACCAACTAAGGTCCTCTCGACCTTTATCATTAGAATACGGTCTTTCTGACCTCCAACGCCTGTCAACTATGATCCTTTCGACTTCCGTCACCCGATCAACTAAGGTCCTCCTAACCTCTGTCATTAGACTATGGTCTTTCTGACCTCCAACGCCAGTCAACTACGATCCTTTCGACCTTTGTCGCCCGACCAACTAAGGTCCTCTTGACCTCTATCATTAGACTACGATCTTTCTGACCGCCAATGCCTGTCAACTATGGTCCTTCTGACTTCCATCGCTTGACTAACTAAGGTCCTCCTGATCTCTATCATCAGACTACGGTCTTTCTGACCTCCAACGCCTGTCGACTACTGTCTTTCCGACCTCTGTCGTCTATCGACTATGGTCCTACCAGCCAAATAAATATGTCTATGTTGATTATTATAATTCCACCATATAATACGCTCTATATGATGTATATTGGTGACATCAAGCCAAGGCCTTCTCTTAAGAAAGGGCCTCCTTTGTAATTGACTATAGATAATAGTGGATTCATTCAAATTGGGCAAGACCCCATGATTTTTCCCCTTTTTAGGGGTTTTCACATCAAAACTCTAGTGTCTCAAATAAATGTAACACCCTCTCTCTTATCTGATTGCGTGCTGAATCTTCTTACAATGCTAAGACATTAAGCTTTATATTTCTCTATCGCCGTGAATACTCTAGGATGCAACAATTATTATTCTATCAGATATATGAATCATGAGTGTACATGTGTCATATATATCTATAGTTCTATCATATGGTTGTTGTATCAGTATACTCAATCTATAAAATCTCTACATATACATATATCTGTATGTTATGTGATAAATCAGTTATCCATCTTATAATTAGTTTCATACCCGTCGTTTCATGTATGTAATCATATATATGTATTTATATGCTATCAATGCATGAATTAGTATCATATGGTTTGGCAAGGTAAGACATCCGACTTTAATATGGTAACATCTATCTGTCATTCCTCTCTCAATCAATCCATCACTATCGATTAATCACATCTTTCAATCAATTCTGTTAGAGATTTTTTCAACAGGTGGCTTTCAATAAATTAATAAACAGTCATCACTGTCAGTCCATTAGCGTAATCGGTCAATCAATTACAGGTTAATATCCAGGATAATACCACAAACCTTTATTTTAAAGAAAGCCGGCTCACTCTCATATTCAATAGCATTCGTTATCATTTTAATACAAAACTCATATTAATTATAGTGTTTACAATCATCCTTCATTACTAGCATCTAAATGTTACATTCATGTATGAAATGCATAGTAGTTACTATGAAAAGCATGCCAATCTATATAATTAAATAAAATAGTCAAAATCTTCAGAATTTCATAACAATAAATCTATCCGGTGAAATCATAAAATATTTAATACAAAATATTCAAAATAATCATATCTACTATATATCAAAAGTTACGTGGTGAAAATTCTTTAAAATAGGAGAAAATACCCTTTTTATTTATTTAGAAGAAATAAAATTCAAGAAAATGAAAAAAAAAATTAAAAACAGAGGTAGGAATCAGGTTACTTACCATGATCACAAGAAATCTCACAACATATCCAACGTGATGAAAATGCCTTGAATAGCATTCACTCTCTTCTCGCTCCTCTTTCTCTTATTTTTGCTTGCACAGCAAGCCAAAAGAATTGTTGGGGAGGGGGGGGGGGGGAATGTTGTTAAGTAATATTTATATTAAATATATAAATTACTCATTAGTGCTTGGTGCCAGCCATGGCGCCCGAAACCACATCGCTATTACGATGTATGCTAAACCCAAAGTTATTGTAGAATAGAGGCTTAAATACTACGACGATGCTTTCTCGATGATGTTTTGCTCACATGCACAACTCTGCATGTTATAATATAAATTTTTATATTTTTAAATAATTTCATTTTATGAAATTCTGAGCTGTTACATTTATACCCCTAGATATAAGTAAAGTACAAATTATAAACATGCATAGATTTATGAATTTACATGTTGTGTTATATTGAACATGAGTATATGAATGATAGAACATATTGATCTTTATGTGGTAATTGGTCACTAATTTCTAAGTTATATTGCTTGTTTTAATTTTCACTGCTCATATGATTTGATATTATTTTTCTTGACTATTATGCATTTTTACAATTTCATGTTCATACTTATATGGATTAAATGATTACATGCATGTTGCTTTTATTGTATTGCATTAATTATAGTTGTAGGTTATGGTAACCTATTAAACTATTAGCTCACTCTGTGATTTTAACATATATTTAAGAAGGGGTCACATTAACTGGAGTGAGGATAGCTAATTTGATTTTTAAGATTTCATACTTATATTTATGTATATTTTTTTTATTCTTTCATAGTAAGGAGTATTGAAGAAAAAACTAAAGTATTGATTGAATGTCTAGTTAGTGTAATTGAATTTTGATAAAATGAATATAGTGAAATATTTTGATATATATGATTATTTTTGCTAGATTTTATTAAATAAATGAATTTTGCAGCTCTGATAGATTAACTAAAAGATAGAATATAAAATTCTTCCACGATTATATCTTGGGGCATGACAACATCAAATAATCTTGAGGCGTGACATCATCAAAATTCTCTTAGATTTTGCATATTTAACCTATCATTCCCATATTGCTTTATAGATCTATAATCTTTCACTAGCCATAAAAGATTGAAATCAACATCACTTTTTTGAAGCTCTGAATGATATTATAAGAGATAAGTTGTGATGTTTTGTTCAGGAGGCTCTTTGAAAATAAATCAACTTATCCCTCATCTTAATTTCTGTGAACCATCACCCCTAATAATATTAATACGTCACCAAAAATCGCCTTGATCAGGGTACGAAGCTCAATGCAAATCTAAATTGCAATATTTCATAATTAAATTTGGGACCATCCAAACTCTGATTTCAACAAGCTTATAGTCAAATTGAACCTTTCAAGGAGACGAAACCAATGACACCAAAATCGGCCCAATCTTAGTTCAAATGGGCTCAAATCAAATGACTAAAGTGCGGGGGAATGTTGTTAAGTAATATTTATATTAAATATATAAATTACTCATTAGTGCTTGGTGGCAGCCATGGCGCCCGAAACCACATCGCTATTGCGATGTATGCTAAACCCAAAGTTATTGTAGAATAGAGGCTTTAATACTACGACGATGCTTTCTCGATGATGTTTTGCTCACATGCACAACTCTGCATGTTGTAATATAAATTTTTATATTTTTAAATAATTTCATTTTATGAAATTCTGAGCTGTTACATTTATACCCCTAGATATAAGTAAAGTACAAATTATAAACATGCATAGATTTATGAATTTACATGTTGTGTTATATTGAACATGAGTATATGAATGATAGAACATATTGATCTTTATGTGGTAATTGGTCACTAATTTCTAAGTTATATTGCTTGTTTTAATTTTCACTGCTCATATGATTTGATATTATTTTTCTTGACTATTATGCATTTTTACAATTTCATGTTCATACTTATATGGATTAAATGATTACATGCATGTTGCTTTTATTGTATTGCATTAATTATAGTTGTAGGTTATGGTAACCTATTAAACTATTAGCTCACTCTGTGATTTTAGCATATATTTAAGAAGGGGTCACATTAACTGGAGTGAGGATAGCTAATTTGATTTTTAAGATTTCATACTTATATTTATGTATATTTTTTTTATTCTTTCATAGTAAGGAGTATTGAAGAAAAAACTAAAGTATTGATTGAATGTCTAGTTAATGTAATTGAATTTTGATAAAATGAATATAGTGAAATATTTTGATATATATGATTATTTTTGCTAGATTTTATTAAATAAATGAATTTTGCAGCTCTGACAGATTAACTAAAAGATAGAATATAAAATTCTTCCACGATTATATCTTGGGGCATGACAACATCAAATAATCTTGAGGCGTGACATCATCAAAATTCTCTTAGATTTTGCATATTTAACCTATCATTCCCATATTGCTTTATAAATCTATAATCTTTCACTAGCCATAAAAGATTGAAATCAACATCACTTTTTTGAAGCTCTGAATGATATTATAAGAGATAAGTTGTGACGTTTTGTTCAGGAGGCTCTTTGAAAATAAATCAACTTATCCCTCATCTTAGTTTCTGTGAACCATCACCCCTAATAATATTAATACGTCACCAAAAATCGCCTTGATCAGGGTACGAAGCTCAATGCAAATCTGAATTGGAATATTTCATAATTAAATTTGGGACCATCCAAACTCTGATTTCAACAAGCTTATAGTCAAATTGAACCTTTCAAGGAGACGAAACCAATGACACCAAAATCGGCCCAATCTTAGTTCAAATGGGCTCAAATCAAATGACTAAAGTGCGGGGGAATGTTGTTAAGTAATATTTATATTAAATATATAAATTACTCATTAGTGCTTGGTGCCAGCCATGGCGCCCGAAACCACATCGCTATTGTGATGTATGCTAAACCCAAAGTTATTGTAGAATAGAGGCTTAAATACTACGACGATGCTTTCTCGATGATGTTTTGCTCACATGCACAACTCTGCATGTTGTAATATAAATTTTTATATTTTTAAATAATTTCATTTTATGAAATTCTGAGCTGTTACATTTATACCCCTAGATATAAGTAAAGTACAAATTATAAACATGCATAGATTTATGAATTTACATGTTGTGTTATATTGAACATGAGTATATGAATGATAGAACATATTGATCTTTATGTGGTAATTGGTCACTAATTTCTAAGTTATATTGCTTGTTTTAATTTTCACTGCTCATATGATTTGATATTATTTTTCTTGACTATTATGCATTTTTACAATTTCATGTTCATACTTATATGGATTAAATGATTACATGCATGTTGCTTTTATTGTATTGCATTAATTATAGTTGTAGGTTATGGTAACCTATTAAACTATTAGCTCACTCTGTGATTTTAGCATATATTTAAGAAGGGGTCACATTAACTGGAGTGAGGATAGCTAATTTGATTTTTAAGATTTCATACTTATATTTATGTATATTTTTTTTATTCTTTCATAGTAAGGAGTATTGAAGAAAAAACTAAAGTATTGATTGAATGTCTAGTTAGTGTAATTGAATTTTGATAAAATGAATATAGTGAAATATTTTGATATATATGATTATTTTTGCTAGATTTTATTAAATAAATGAATTTTGCAGCTCTGATAGATTAACTAAAAGATAGAATATAAAATTCTTCCACGATTATATCTTGGGGCATGACAACATCAAATAATCTTGAGGCGTGACATCATCAAAATTCTCTTAGATTTTGCATATTTAACCTATCATTCCCATATTGCTTTATAAATCTATAATCTTTCACTAGCCATAAAAGATTGAAATCAACATCACTTTTTTGAACCTCTGAATGATATTATAAGAGATAAGTTGTGACATTTTGTTCAGGAGGCTCTTTGAAAATAAATCAACTTATCCCTCATCTTAGTTTCTGTGAACCATCACCCCTAATAATATTAATACGTCATCAAAAATCGCCTTGATCAGGGTACGAAGCTCAATGCAAATCTGAATTGGAACATTTCATAATTAAATTTGGGACCATCCAAACTCTGATTTCAACAAGCTTATAGTCAAATTGAACCTTTCAAGGAGACGAAACCAATGACATCAAAATCGGCCCAATCTTAGTTCAAATGGGCTCAAATCAAATGACTAAAATATTTTTGGAAGCTTCGGAGCATTAATTGGATGACCGAATGATATTCAAATATGACATGCTTATAGTCGAAATGAAAGGCTCGACGAGAAGAATCCAACGAGCTCAAGATAATTCAATTCTGACATCTCTAGAGCATCTAAATGCTTGATAAATGCTTTGTGATCAAGGAGATCAATATGAGTCATCTGATGGAACCACTCCCAACATGCTCGTGTTCTTCTCCATATTTACTAGCCATGCCACTCCCAAAATACTATAAATAGCCTCCATTCTTCACATGAGAAAGGAGGAGAAAGAGAGAAAGAGAAGAAGAAGAAAACTTGGGGAGCTCTCTTGCCGCGTCGGATCTTTTCCTGACCACTGACTGTGTTGGGAATCCACCCGTTTGTCGATTACTGCCAGATCTCTTTCTGATCGTTGCCGGACTTTCACCCATCTGTCGACCGTCACTAGATCTCTTCACAATAGTTGCCGGATTTAAGCCTGTTCGTCGACCGTCGTCAGATCTCTTCTTGACCGTCGATGGACTTGTGATCATTCATTGATCGTCGCCGTGCTTTTCATTGGTGTTTCATTCTATGGAAATTTTGAAATATAGCTATTTGTAAGTTTATACAGTTATGATATACTGAGCATCAAAAATATGTTATTAGTATTATTAACAAGGTGATATCATCTTTGAAAAAAAGGATTTTAACGTAATTATTCATCGAGTTTTTGAGGCGTACAATTTTTATTGTAGATGAGAAAAAAAGGGAAATAATATATCAAACACTCAATGATTCCAAATATACGTGAGACTGACTATTTTAGTTCTGAAAGAACTATATGACTCTTCATTTTAATGTGCGAGATTCGACAAATATTCTGCATGAGTTTATTAATTACTGAGACAGTTCATCCGAATTAATCATAAATTTTGTTTGATATTAATTTGATTGTAGTGAGGCTGCGGAACCTCATCGTAGAATGAGCCATCTTTGCAAATCCGTATCGGACTCACTTGCCATGGATTAGCACGCCTTGGATTTTAATCCAGAGCCTTCAGCTAAGAGAAGTGCTTTTGAGAAATGTTTTCTTTGTAGTTATCAAAAATAATTGTAGCCCTCAAATCCCTGCAAATTCAAGACAGTTGATTAATTCAGTTTTTTTACTGCCCTTCGGTAAATGCTCTTTCTTTTGAGCTCTTTCAACAGAGAATTTTTTCTTACTTCGCGCCTGTAGGTCTCTTCTGGTTATGCAAGGAAAAAGTGCAGATATAGCCAAGCATGCCATTCCCTCTATCCGCAAGCAGAGAATCATT
Organism: Dendrobium chrysotoxum; assembly: GCA_019925795.1. Lineage (NCBI taxonomy): Eukaryota > Viridiplantae > Streptophyta > Magnoliopsida > Asparagales > Orchidaceae > Dendrobium > Dendrobium chrysotoxum. The sequence goes on from CM034301.1 coordinate 57,211,439, forward strand.
TTAACATTTGGAAAATCTAACCCCAAAAGACCTTTATCCATAGAAAGCTCTCGCATCCCTATCTCTGTCGTCTCCACGCAGTCATGGGCTTCAGCATCAGGTAGGCCAAGTGTCCCTAGCCATTCTTCATTGGGTTTAAAACATTATGGAGTTGTGCTTGCATTTGGAGTCCTGCCACCTCCAGCCATTCGCCCTCAACACTTGCCTCCTTCAAATGGTATACAACCACTATTTGTTGCCCCAACCAAGTTGCTCCAACTGTTGTTCCTTATCCCAAACCTACCCCAGTGCCTCCAGTATCAGTTGGATGGCCCATTATAAGCCCTTCAATGCATCCTTGACCTCAACTCCCAGTCCTTGGAATCGGTGTTTTCCTTCCACCGTCGGGCTCCAATCATTCTCAACCACAACAGCTTCCTTTGTCATCATTTTTTGAGGATGCCAGAGCTTCTTAGGAGATAGAATCACAACCTCAAAATCTAAAACTTATAGAGGACAAACCAAGCAGCCAGAATGGCTCTTCTCAGTCTTGTCATATAAAGCATGGGGATTAAACCAGACTGCAACGGAACCATAGAAAATGGTCGTACTATAGCTGGTGTGAGAGTTATTTCCAAGGAAGAGAACCAATACTTTACCCACATCAAGTAAAAGACATCAAGCAAACATTTGTTCAATTCTGCTAAAGTTTGAGAGTATTGACAGTTAGAGTTATAGAGTCAAAAGAGGGAGACATAGGAAAAATCTGGTAAAATGTAGTTCAATATCTGCATGAGTTTGGGTCAAATGTAAAGAGCGGCAGAAGAGCTAATGACCAATTCCTTATTTCGTATGCATCCTCATAAACTGCAAATGCTTCCACTACACATCATTTAAAGCTACTACATTGTCGTATGAAAGCTTAGCCATTCCCACAATAGCATTTAGATTGTACATTGTGTCCTTATATATAATACCGGAGTTAATTACATATTATTTGGAATTCAATTTTTTTATTTGAAGAAATAGATTGATATTCATTTATTGCTAATTGAAATTGAGTCACATTTAGAGCAGTTGGACTAAGCAAGAAGTTAGGAAACCATTATAGCTTCGTTTGTGACGACTTTTTTTCTGCTTCTTAAAGCAGCTTCCTAGTATAAAAATTTAAACTTTTATACTAAGAAGCGATTTTAAGAAGAAATAAGAAAGCCGTCCCAAACGAAGCCTACGTAAACATTACAAAAGCACTTTCCACACTATAAAATGAACATCAAGCAAGGAAGTGTAACATTGCCCTGCAAACTACTTTCATTATTTTAGATAATTATCTATTGGAAATGATTTGTTAATAAAAGGCAAATCTTCCAAATTGATAAACCAACTGTGATGCCTTTTTATTTTTTTAGACATATCATACTAATATATCATAACAATTCATAGATAATCAGCCTAACAAAAAAAATCATCTATATAAGTGAAAATTTAAATAAGCTTTTTTTTTTCATTCAACATTATCTACAGCTTTTTTTAAGCTTTTTAGGTGCGATGGTTATAATTGCTTACAAAATAATTGTGAAATTATTTTGAGTTTGACCCTTTTTTTTTTTTGGAAAAAAGTTATATAATAATTTTATTATAATTATCATTTTAACAAATTTTATTATAAATAATTCATTTTTATCATAAAATATATGAAAAATATCTAAACAAGTATAGTTAAATAGAAATATAAGCGATTATTAATTGATATTGTTTGTAAATTTTATTATAAATTTTAAAATTTTTATTTTTTATTCATGTAGACTTACGCACATTCATATAAATATTAGTGATTATCATTATTTATTATAAAATTTTTCATCTTAACAATGATAATATAATTAAAATTTTTATGATATAAATTTTTATTTTTAAATTTTAATTCACGTGCATTTTTACCTCAAAAATATAAAAAATTAAATAAATATCTTTTTTTATGTAAATATTGTTAGTGCCAATAAAAACTACGATAAATTATAATCCAATTTAATTTTTTAATAATATATGCTTTTTTAATTCTAACATCATGCATTTTGTGCACATGCAATAAAACTAGTTTAATAAAAAATAGCTTAATCAAATACTTCATCCAAATAAATCCTAAAATAAAAATTTAGTAACTTTAAAGAATTTATTTTATTTATTTTTTAAAAAAATTAAATTGTAATAAAACATTGAAATTTATTTATAATTAACTTTGAGTTAAAATCTTTGAACCAAAAATATTATCAAAATATTATTTTTATTTTTTATTTTTCTGATAAAATTTGTCGATGCTGTGCTCGCAGCATCATCCCATGTGATACCCCCATGTGACTGATCCTCATCCATTCATCCCTTCTCCCTCTCTTTCTCTCTCTTCCCACCAACAACGCGCCTTCGCTGGCCACTTGGCCAGTCATGGCCACGCCTCCTCTCTCTCCCCCTCACATGCCTCTCATTTTATAGCTTCTTCTTTTTCTCTCTCCTCTCCAAATTACCTTTTTAACCTCCCCCAACATAACATATTTGATCAACAAATTTATTTCACACTTATCAAATTAATAATATATATATAGACGTGGGAAGCATTACTTCAAAATAATTATTTTTTAAAAAATAATCCTCCTCATAATTTGTGATAATATCTTGCTTTATGTTAGAGGCCATTTTTATCAATAATAAAAAAGTTTATTTTTATAAAATGACCAAAATGCCCCAATCTTAAATAATAATTAAAAAATAAGCTTGCCCTTGAATCATGATTGACTACTGGGTTGGGTCAAATGTGCGTAAGACTGAAATCTTTTGACCCGACGCGACGGCCCGCCACGTGCTCACCCTTAATGGAGAAAGTCCAGCACCGGGGCATTAGGGGAAATTAAATGGGACAAATGGGGGTATTTAGGGAAATCAGCATGTGAGATGTTTTTTGGTTTCACATGCTCCATCCCAGGACCATAGGCTTTTGCCAGCCGCCTGAGCGGCCGAGCTGCCTTTCCCTTCCTGGCTTCCCCCTCATGTTTTAACTTTTTATGTTTTCAACTCTACCCACCAATCGTCACTTATTTACGAAAATGGCATAACGGCACGCTGGCAGTGTTAAAATGGAATCATCCCCACCGTTGCTTTCATTCATGATGCACATATTAATTATAATTATTTAACAATTTATTTTTTATTGGACAAGAAATAAATATTAGAGTTAATCTTACTTGAGAGAAGCTAAAATTTGATAGCTTGGGAAAATTATTTTAATTTTATTGATGAATAGTTAATATTTGGAATTCTTACGAGCTATTTAAGTTGCTTTAATAATTTTTTGTGGATGACGAGTGAGTGATAATAGTATATTATTTAATTTAAATTATGGATTTTGAAAAAAAAATATTTTTTCTTAATCGTTTGACCACATTTTTTCACATATTTAGAGTTTTAAAAAATCGAGTCGAGTCTGATTGACCTCTAATTTGGGCTGATAAAAATTATTTAGTTCAATTTATTAAATGGATCAACTCTATTCATGATCCAACCTTTTATTACGAAAAAAAATAATTATGTTAATTTTTTTAATAAAAAATAGTAGTGAAATAATAAGAATATAATTAGCATAATTTACAAAGAGAATTTTAAATATTTTATTAATTTTGTATTTAAATTCTCGAATTTAAATATTTTTTAAAATGTAATGAGTTAGAAATGATGATTCCATAAATAAAGGACTATTCGCAGGGGCATTTACGTAGTTTTCTGAAAAGCCAGGGCCATTCCACGTCTCCTATAGCTACATAACCTCTCGCATTCCACTTCTGTGCCGCACCTCGCCGGGGATCCCACCGCGGCCGTCGAAGATCCCAATCCGGCCAAAAAGGCCAAAGCTTTCTCGGACGATGAGCTTCTTCTCAGAATCCTCTATCGCAAGACCCGTGCAGCTAAATGCTCCATCGGCACGAACCGGCAGCCGGCGACGGCGAATCGCGAAGCCCATGAACCGCCGCCGCAACGGGAGATGGCGCACAACGCTCAGCGATTCCAAAGCCGTTCTCCGAAGGCTACAGGCGCTGAAAGATCTCATCCCTTCCATCAGAAATAGAACCGCCGGCGACGAGGTTGCGCTGCCGCAGCCTGTTAACGCTGACCGGATCTTCGAGGACGCCGCCGGGTACATTCTCCGGTTGAAGACCCAAGTCGAGATTTTGCGGCACCTCGTCGATTTTTACAGTCCCAAAGAGGGGGACGCGGAGGTCGTCTTGTAGGTGGGAAGAAGATGAATTCATGGCGGTCAAAATGTATTTTTTTTTTATGATATTTTCTTATTTGAAAATTTAGTTTTTTTTTTTTTTTTTTTGATGAAGATGAAAATTTGGGTGATGGTTTACTTTGCTTTCGAGTTGGAATTTAAGCAGCATAAATTAGAAGTTTTTATTTTTTAATTTGTTTTTCATAAATTATTTATTTATTTTTCTTTTTTTTTTCTCTGTTTTTCTTCATTTTCTTGCAAAATTTTCACTTTATATTCATAATATATTCAATTAAACAGCTCCTCAAAGATTTAATTTTTCCTCTGAGGCAAAGAAGCAGTTAGGATCTCTTTGCATATGTTTTTTTGTTGGGAGCAAATTCTAAATAATTAATGAACTAAAATAAAAATTCAGAACTTTTTATTTTCAATTGTATTCTTTTAGTTCACTAATATTTGTCATATTATGTTGTCAGTTTATATCAACATCTGGGGTTCTGAGATTTAAATTTAATATTAATGATATTGTTCAAATGATAAAAAACTATTCAAGTCATGCAGTATATTTGATTAGTAATGATATTTCACCAAAAATCAGATTGATCACATATGAATCTCAAAGCATATAAGAATGGACAACTTTCAAAATTAAATTTAGAGTCATCCAAGCTCCAATTTCAATAAACTTATATTCGAATTGAACGTCTCGAACAAATGAGCCCAGCGACACCAAAATCAGTCCAATCCGAGCCCAAATGAGTCCAAATTAAGGGGCCGAAGCATATTTGGAAGGTTTAAAATATAAATTGGATGAGCAAATGATATCAAAATATAACATGCTTATAATTAAATCGAGTGCCTCGATGAGACAAATCCAACGAGCCCAAGAACGCTTAATTTTGATGTCATTAGGGCATTTAAATGTTGAATAAATGCTCTATGATCGAATCAATATGAGGCATATGATGGATCACTCCAAAATTACTCTGAATCTTCTTCATATTTATGGAGCATGTCATTCACAAAAATTCATAAATAGGCTCATGCTCTCTTCATGAAAGGATATTTTGGTTAGAGATTGGAGAGAGCTCTGAGGTTTCAAAGATTCTATAGTTCTACCAAAGTATCACCATCGGCGAACATTCATTGACCGTCACTTACTGACAATCGTCAGACCTCAGCCGGGCCGCCTACAGCAGCCAGACCTCCGCCTGGTAGCCGACTGTCGTGGGACCTCCACCTGGCTACCATTGACACACCACTCAGACCACCATCACCTGCTGACTACGATACCTCCGACCACCGTCACTTGCCGATTACAGTCCCACCTACCACCGTCACTAGACTATGGCCTGTCCGGCCTCTGTAGCACATCGATTATGATCCCTCCAACCACTATCACCTGTCAACTATGGTCCAACCGACCACCTTCTCCTACCGACTATTATCACTTTAACCACCATCGCTCAACTATAGTCCTTTCGACCTCTGTTGCCCATTGAGTACGTTCCCTCTGACTTCTGTCTCCCGTTGACTACGGTCTCTTCAACCACCATCGCCCGCCGACTAAGGTCCCTTTGACCATCATCTCCCGTCAACTACGATCCCGCTGACTTCCATTGCCCATAGACTATGGTCCATTCGACCTCCATTGCCTGTCGACGACGGTCCCTCCAACCTTTATCGCCTGTCGACTACGGTCCCTCTAACCTTTATCCCTCACCGACTAAGGTCCCTCCTTCATTGCTCATCGATTACAATCCCTTCGACCATCGTCACCTATCGAATATGGTCCCTTCGCTTTGTCCCTTGTCGACTATAGTCCCTCGGACCTCCATCGCCTGCCGACTACGCTCCCTCTGACCACTATCACCAGACTACAATTCATTCGACCTCTGTCACCCACAAACTACGGTCCCTTCAGCCTCCATCGCCTGCCTACTACTGTCCCACCGATGTCTATCGCCTACTGACTATGGTCCCTCAGATTATCATCACTCGACTACAATCCTGCCAACCTCTGTTGCCCACCGAGTATGGTCCCTCCAGCCTCTGTCATCGGTGGAGTATGGTCCCTCCGACCTCCGTTACCTACCGACTGTGATCCCATGGACCTCTATCGCCCACCAACTATGGTCCCTCCGACTTCTGTCGTCTACCCACTATGGTCCCTCTGACCATTGTCGCCCCTCGATTACGATCCCTCCGACCTTCATCGCATGTTGATTATGGTACCCTCTAACCTCCGCCGCACGCTGACTACGGTCCCTTTGACCTTCATTGCCTGCCAACTACGGTCTCTCAGACCGCCATCGCTCGATTACAATCTTACCGACCAAACGAATTGGCCAATACTCTCTTAAGAATAACTCTCATATCACTATATTCTTCCAAGTCCCATCATGCAATGTGCTCTATATGATGTATATTTGCTACATCGAGCCAAGGCCTTCCCCCTAAGGAAGAGCCTCATTTGTAATCAATAATAAACCATAGTAAAATCATTTTAACTAGGTCAAACCCTGTGATTTTTTCTCTTTTTAGGGTTTTTCACATAAAAATCTTAATGTCTCTTATAACTTTTGCACCCCTTTTTCTTATCTGTTTATGTGTTGTATCTTCATACAAAGTTTGGATGCTAAATTCTATATCTCTCTACTGTCATGAATGTTCTATGATAAAATAAATAATAATATTATCAAAATAATATTGCTATTAACAGGATTTTTTCTCAAATGATCTAATATTCTCTTGAATTTTTATTTTTTCATACATTAATGCTTTTAAGTTGAAAAATATTTGGCTCAAAGTATTCAAAATATAATATAAAATAAAATCATGTAATTGAAAATTTTTAGTTACCAATAAAAAATTAAAGGAGTTTAATTTTTTATTTTGGTCGTTTATAAATCATTTGAAATATGGAAGTGATAGATGGAGGTGGAAAGCATCGATGGCAATGGTGGTCGATGGTGATGGAGGCCGGTCGATGATAAAAATTGTGACTAGCAGTAGATGGAAATAATGGTGATAGGGGTGGTTGATAGTGGCTAACAGTGATGGAAATGATGGTTGATAATGGTTGACAGCGTCGATGGTGGGAAGGGCCATCTATAGGTCCAAATTAAATGAATTTTAAATGCATCGAAAAATGAATGAGATAAATACTTTTAAATTTTCAAAAATTAACATTGTATTTATTCTTAAATAAATTATACACCTAAATTTTTTAAACTTACATTAAGAATATATTACAACCAAAACCCTAAAAATAAATATGTAAACACAACTACTTGTGTAGGTATATGTTCATAGGTGTCATGTAGGTTACATTCGAGTCGAGCAGAAGGAAAACCCACTCCTCTCTTAGAATAGTTTGAGGGATTTATTTAGGAACTAAGAAGGAGCTTAACACTGGAGCATGGTAGACCAGCATCGGCCACACCTTCCAGGCAGCCACTCCATTCAATAGGGGCGATCTCAGAAGTTTCTCTCTCAGTAAGACAAATCTTTATTCATTTGGCCCAAAAATAAACCTCTTAAGCGAGACACGTCAAACAACTAACGACACACTTTGACTCTATAAGATCTCTCTTGACCAAGTCAATTTGAAGATTATGTCAAGACATTACTCGCCCCTCCTTCATCTTAATAGTGAGATTCAGACCAGCTCTCTTATCAACACTAGTTCATTCTCTTGATAACACCCAGATGACACTCACCTTAATGTGGCGACCCCTGACCATCTTCTAGCCTCACTCAGCTCACCCTCATCAATTGCCATTCTACTCAACGCCAATAGGAGAATTACAATGCAAGACTAATGGGACAACTACCATGTGACATCTCCAGGAATAGAGTAATGTTCAAACCATTCTGATTGACTAGAAGTCAGGTAATCTGATTTAATTTCTATATTTGAACTCTCTTGTATGTGTCTGAGAATTATCTTTATATATTTAAAGGTTTACATGTATTCTATAGCTAGTTTCAAGGGAATCTGAATATATGTTTGTGAAATTTAAAAATTTTCATCTATGGCATCACGACCCTGGGAAGTTAGCTCCCTGGTGCTGTGTTATCTAAATTTTGGAAATTTTAAACTAATGCAACAGCGCTGGGTTCTAGGTGCCACGATGTCAGGCAAAATTTTCTTATTTAAAATATATTTTTCACTGTCCACTCCACTCATGTCATCACAAGCAATCGGCTTAGAGAGATGACTAGAGAGAGAAAGTTCATTTTGAGTCGCATCGAGCCATTTTGAACTGTTGGCCCAGTTCTAGGAATTGTCTGGATCAAGGAAGGTGACATTTTGCCCACCTCAATTTGAAAAATTCAGAGATTTTCTAAAATTTTTGATTAAATTTATATTTCAGTTATAAAAAAATGAGAATAACTTTGTATTGATAAAATTTTCACCATATAACTTCTATATGTTATAGAGACATCAGTCAGGAATATTTAGAGATTTTCTAGAAAATTTTGCACTGAGTATTTTGAAATATGCACCTTTTTATTGTTTAAAAAATAATCTAGAACCCAGAAAATAATGTTGCAGTATAATTAAATGCTTGAAATAGTATTCTACACAATCATTAGTAATTTGGTTATATTTTGGAATAATAAATTTTATAAGTAGAGTATTGTGTTGCCTACCGTTGCATAGTAGTGTAAAAATTATAATATTTTATTATGAGCTCATTTATGCTTTACTTTCTACATTGCAATGAATTATGTATGTATTGATGCGAAATATGTCAATTGAGAGATATAAGGGGTCAGAATCTTTTGAATTTTGTATGATATAAGAAATCTGAAACTTTCTAAAAATCTATATGTTTGGAGTCGTAAGAGGCCAGAATCTTTGGATTATATCTAATAAAGAGAGAAATTCTGTTTGTTGGAAGTTATAAGGGGCCAAAATCTTTGAATTTTGTTTGAGAAAAGGGAAATATGTTACCTTTTCTCTAAGATATGAAATTCTTGCTTATTTAATTTTTTAGTATGTTATTTAAATTTCTGACGATTGCAATTACAATTTTTCTCAACACTGTGATGTATTATATTTTAGTAAAATTAAAATGCTTTAATACGAGAATTATTTAAATATTTAGATTGAAAAATGTGGCCTACTAAGCTTTATTAGCTCACAATTATATTACCTTCCGTTTTAAGGATCTGAAAGGGTGAAAGGGTCTGTTGTGTAGTAGTTTCAAGATCTGATAAGAGTTTATCGAGATATTTATTTCTTTTAATTTTTGTACAGTCATGACTAGTTTTTAATTGCTCTTTATTGTAGCTCTGTATGTAGTCATGCACTATAGTTGTATATGTATTTTGATGATAAATGAAAAGATGATTTTTGTGGACGAGTTTTGTGCCATTACATTGAATGTTAGCATCTTTGTGTTTTTATTATTTTAAAGTTGAATTTTGAATGAAATTTTTGAATAATTTCTAAAACTAGATCTAGCAATTTATTTGTTACAAGCCAATATGATAGATCTACCTAATATGTGGGTCTTATCGGGTTAGGTTGTGACACATAATATCTATGACACACCCATATCTCTCTAAACCCTATAAAAAGGGGGACATAGATATCAAAAGAGAAAGAAATTACAGGAAAATCGTTCATTATCGGCGATAATTTCCGGTGGTTAACCTCAATTTTTCGAAAGTTTTGAACTTTACCGGCCATTTTTTGGCGGTTAAAAAAATCGTCGGAATAAACCACGTAGGAAATTGTAACCGGCGGTAATATTTTTCGGCGGTTAAGACAGCCGAAAATTACTGGACCCAAAATCACAGGTAAACTGCCAGAAGATTCTGACGCAATTGCCGTCAAAAAACCCTCGGTGTTTTCGGCGGCCCATTATTTTCAGCAACACAATTAAATAACCGACGGTAAAATTGCCTCCGTTTGGTATCGAAGCTTCTGTCGGCTAAACTGTTGGTTAGTCGCTGGAAACTTGTAGCATTTATAAAAAAAATGACACCCCCTCTTTCTAAACAGATTTCTATAATTACCTGCAGGCAGTTCAAAACATGAAACAAATACATTTAACCATATACTTAGGCAGTTCAAAACATAATATATGGTTATGTGGCTCGTACTCGCCATATGAGGTCAAAATCTAGTACCCTTGAATAAATTCCCCACGATATAAATCAATCTTAATATCATTGGGCTTAAGGAATACTTGATTTTTGTGCTTCGAGCATGGACATCTAAATATTCCATCGAACTTAAACAAAGATAGTTGACATGCGACTTGAATAAAAGTCTCAACTCCCTCTATAAATTCATCTATCAATCCTTTTCGACCCAGTAATAATCTGTTATACATCCAATATCTCTCTTCTTGGATAGTCATTTGGATGTTAAAACAAATGTTCCTTATATAGTTGTGAAATAAATTATTAAAAAAGGTGCAGCCTTAAAGGTGTGATAAATGCATCAACGTAGGAAATACATGAATCCTTTTTCTCCAATTTGTCTTGTTAAAAGTCAAATTTTCGTTTAAATATAATAAAAAAATATCATTTTTAATATTTTCTAACCAAGTCTTTTTAGGTCTACATCTGCCTTTCTTAATATAGGTCAAATCTAATACCTATACTTTCCTAATTGGGTCATCGAAAGGCCGCCATTTTATGTGACTAAACGATCTAATTAAAGAGACTTTCTCTAATCTTATCTTCCACTGGTGCTACGCCAACCTTTTCACGTATATACTCATTTAGTATCCTATCTATATGGGTAAAGACACTCATCCACCTGAGCATCCTCATCTTTGCAACACTTAACTTAGTATTATGCTTCTCTTTTAATGGTCAACATTCAGCACCATAAAGCATTACAGGTCTCACCATCATCTTATAGAATTTTTCCTTAAGTTTGAGGGGGACTTTTCTATCACACAACCAGCCTGATGCATTCCTTCACTTTAACCATCCAACTTGAATTCTGATAATAATATCCCCATCTATTTCACCATCACTCTGAATAATAGATCTAAGATATATAAAATGTGTACTCTTATTAATGACTTGATCACCCAAAGTTATAATCTCCTCACTAGGTCTATTACTACTAAAATTACACTCTATATATTCAGTTTTAGATCTACTCAAGCGAAAACCTTTAGACTCTAAGGTTGACCTCCATTATTCAAGTTTACCTTCAACTCCCTCTCTAGTCTTATCAACAAGAAGAATATCATCAGCAAAAAGTATACACCAAGGTACACCCTCTTGCAAATGTCTAATGAGAACATCGATGACTAATGCAAAAATATATGGGCTTAAGGCTTTCTCTAAATCAACACCAAAGGCATGCATGGAGATTTAAAAAAAAAAAAAAACTAAGGAGAAGCATGGAGATCACCTTCGGTTAAGGCGAGCAGGCGGAAATCGGCAACGTTAAGGTCGGTCCGGCAAAGACGAAAGGTCGCAGCTTCTCTGGATGAACCAAACAAGCAGGCGACTGAGGGCGGATTTTAACGAGCGATCACGTTCTCTGGACGAAACAGATGAGCCAATAAAAGAAATGAGGAAGAAGGAAGGGGGGACGGTTCAGTTTTAGGGCACTTTCCGGAGGCATTTTTGACGATTTAAACCTCCAAAAAATTTTCACATAAAAATGACAACTAAACTGCCGGTAAATACCGACATGAAAACATAATACCGACGACATTTTTGGCAGTTTGACTGTTGGTTAATAGCGACGGTGAAACCGCTAGTTTAACCGCCGGTATTTTGGTGGTCATTTTGCCGCCGATATTTAGTGAATTTTCTGTAGTAAGAGGTGAAAAGGAAAAAAAATTGGTGGGGCAGGGGGGGAGTGTGAATCAAGAAAAAGGGATGTGTATCAACTAACTAAACCCATTAAAAGATAAGCCCTTGACCTACAAGCCATCCAACCCAACTAAAGAAAGAAGAGAGAGAGACATTATATAGTTTTCTCATTTTTTTCTTAGCAAAAGGCTTTGCAATATAGAGCTCTCGCTTTTATCATTCTTGTAACTTTGGTTTGGATAATACAGATTCTATTTAATTTCACGCTTTCTCTCGATCTCTCTTCTCCTCTCTCTTTCCCCAAACTCAGACTTCATTATCCTCTCACTATAAACTCTCAGTTCACAGGTAACATAAGTATAGCCCGACATCATTCTCCAAATAAAATATGATTCAACAAAATAGCCCTTGTGTATATTGACATTTGAATTTTAGTTTTCTCATTTTCTAAAGGCATGCCAACTCATACAAAATAAAGTTGATCGCTCCCCTTAAATCCTCAACAGGAGCAATCTCTCTTTTGAAGGTGGGCAAAATGTGATTGTTGCATGCATAATTTTAGAGGTGAAATAGAAAAGAAAAAAATTTATTGAAATTTTGGGCAAATATATATATTGAGGGTAGACAAAATAGTAAACATATTTATTCTATTGTGAGAAAAAATTATTTCACCATAGGCAACGGCTCACCCTAAGTTCTTTCGAGGTTCACCCTTGAATCCTGAGGGAGTTTTTAACTTTCATAAATAATTTTGATTTTCATCAAACACTTTCATCACCATATAATACTCGTAATGCTTTCCTACTTTAGATCAATTTTCTTAGGATCTTCTCGACAATTCTTGGTTAAAAATATTGAGCTCTAAATCATAAATTATATGATTGGAATCTATTACTTATTATAATCAAATTATAGTCTTTCTCATGAGGCTATAAGCCAGACCTGCACTTTTTTTATTGTGAATTGAAGCATATGCTTAGACATAGCTGGAACATTTTTTTTTTAATTGGCGGCCCCTATTAATTAAACTAATTATTTGAGATAAAGAAGACTATTTAACATTTGTTATTATTCAATTATATTAATTAAGACTGATATATTTATTTTAACTTATCCCATCATAGATAAATAAACTTTATATTAAACCTCAACATAAATATTTAGATATACAAAAAAAATATTGTGGTTTGACGAAATTTTGAAAATTTTATAAAATATTTGAGTAGTTTAAAATTTCTGTCAATTATATTTATTTTTGATAAAATGAAATGATAGAGGTCAAAGAAAAAGAGAAAGGGAGAGAGAGAGAGAGGAAGAGGAAAAGGGAGAGGAGAGGGAGAAAGAGAGGGAGGATAATGCTTTGATAAATTCTTTTCTAAAGGTTTTTATAACTATTCGATAGCTGGTCAGCAATGGCGACTTATACAATGACATAGAGCTTATTTATACAGTGTACTGGGAATTATGAATCACAAGCTCCAAAAATGGCTTTCATCATCCTCTTCCATTTCTTCTTTATCTCATTATTCTTGCTGTCATCTCACTTTCTAACCGGCGATGATCGTCGCCGCCTACCATTGCCTCCCACGCCAAAGGGCTGGCCTTTGCTAGGCAACCTTCTTCAGCTGAGGTCCAAGCCACACCGAACTCTACAGATTCTATCAAGATCTCATGGTTCTAACGGTCTTCTTCATCTCCGCTTGGGCACCACTACTGTTATTATCATATCTTCAGCCTCGGCAGCAACAAAGTGCTTTCGTAACCATGATGTCAATCTCAGTAGCCGCCCCCCGAATTCCGTGGGCAAGCACATAGCCTACAATTTTGAAGACCTTGTAATGGCACCCTATGGATTGCATTGGCGGATGTTGAGGAAGATCTGTGCAATACATCTCTTCTCAAATAAGGTTTTAAATAACTTCCAACATGTGAGGGATGAAGAAGTGGTGAGGCTCGTGCATTATTTGGCTAGGAGGGAGGTGGCGGTTGATATCGGTGCAACAGTCAACACATACGTAACAAATGCCATGGCACGTATAATAGTTGGACGGCGTGTGATTGTCGACGGTGAAATGGCGACGAAGTTCAAGGAAATGACTGCAGAGATTTCGAGACTCGCAGGACAATTCAATGTTGGGGACTTTCTGCCATGGATTGACTGGCTTGACCTACAGGCATCTCCAATAATTAATCACAACTATTTCTTTTCTAAATAGATTATTATATGAACCAAGCTCATATTTATTATTATTATTTCTAAATATATTTGCTTTAGGGGTTGAACAAAAAGATGAAGAAAAGCCGTGAAAAATTTGGTGAATTCTTGGAAAAGATAATTGCTGAGCACAAATTGAAGGCAGGAGATGATCATTTTAATGGCAGCAATCATGTAAAAGATTTTTTAAGTCTGCTTATTGAGATGAATGAAGATGTACATCAAGTGGAGAAGGATAAGCTCACCAATATCAACATCAAAGCCTTACTCCAGGTTTTTTTTTTCCACCAATGTCAATATCAAAGATTTAACTGGACATGGTAATAATTGTCAAACACAGAATCGCAATTTAAAAAGGTAAAAAAAAGGTAAACTATCATATTCTCCTAAATCATCTCCTTAAAGAAGAACAAAGGGATAAGTAGATAGGCGACATACAACCTAAAGTTACATTTGTTCCATACAAATAATAAATTAATAAAACTTAATACAATTCTCTATTGGTGTCATATCCTTTTTTTGTGCATACAGGATATGTTTATAGCTGGAACTGACACTACTTCCATTACCGTTGAATGGATATTAGTCGAGCTCATTCGACATCCACATATCCTTGCTCGAGCACAACAAGAGCTTGACTCCATAGTTGGTCGCCATCGCTTGATCTGTGAGTCGGATCTATCAAAATTTCCATTTCTTCATACCATTATTAAGGAGAATTTTCGACTCCATCCCACAATCCCTCTTTCTATCCCCCGCATGACAATTGAAGATTTTGAGATTGATGGCTATCTCATTCCTAAAGGTGCTACCCTCTTTGTTAATGTTTGGGCAATTGGTCGAGATCCTATTACATGGCCCAATGACCCACTTGAATTCAACCCTGATCGATTTGGCCCGGGTTCCCTTCATGAGAATGTTGATGTTAAGGGAAATAGTTTTGAGTTAATACCATTTGGTGCAGGGCGAAGAATATGTGCAGGGATGAATCTTGGTCTTCGTATGATTCACCTTATAACAGCTGTGTTGGTGCATTCTTTTGATTGGAAATTACCAGATGGTCAGCTGCCAGAGATGTTGGACATGGATGAGAGCTATGGGGCAACAATGCGAAAGAAGAGGCCACTTATGGCTAAAGTGGTGCCAAGACTACAACCTCAAGCTTATATTTAGGGTTTGTTTTCATGTAATATTCATTTTTATAAAACAATTTAGTCAAAGAGGGGGTTAATATTATATAAATTAAAAAATTATGTCACGATGTCTTGACAAAAATGGCATCAAGAAATTCTTAGATGCTTATAATTCTTTGTATTCAAATTAACTCCCTCCAATGATATGTTGTACTAATTTCAACAGAACTCTATTTCCAACACCATCAAAAAATTAGCGCACACTTTTGATATTATAGCATTCATGCATCAAAATGCATCTCCTATTAACCTTGTAGGATTATAAATATGTCACAGAAAACAAAATTGATCATGTCCTATGACAATGTCCAATAATAATTGTAAGTACACAATGCAATTTTAAATAAGTAGGAATAACATTTTTATTGATTTAGTCTCATTAAAAATCGAACATTATATTATGTGGCTCAATTATATAATTATAAATTTCATTAATTTGACATTTAGCCCAACCTCAATTTCACCCAAATAATAGTTATTTTTATCCAAAACTCATCTTATGCATGTTGTAATATATTGAGTTCACATTAAAATTTCCTGTTAATTTATTTAGGATTTATTTACTTTGTATTCCATCTTTTTTCACCTTATGCTATTGTTCTTCATAGAAGACCATATCCCTTGAGACGAATAGTTTGTACACTATGTAACGAGATTTTGAAGGCCACCTCAGCATGCTCTTGCTCTATAGGGTGCTCTAGCACTAGAAGTAATCAGCTCTCACAATAACTTTTCTTAGCTAAGATCATTCATCTTTCACAGATATTATAGTCCAAGCCACTAAAGGCACACACCTACTAAGCCTACTTTATGGTGCATCAACCATATTCATCCCTTACATACAATCATACTTGACTAGGAGACTCGTTGCTTGTCTCCAGGGTTTGTCGCTGATCCAAGGGACTTGCCTACACAAATTTACTCAAAACACTCATTCCTGAGCACTCATCCAAGGCCCTTGCCCCCAATAACTTGCATAGAAAACTCATAATGGGTATGACTCCCCATTGTAACCCTGCTTAAGGTCAATAGGCACATTTTAGATTTCTTGCCATTTTTTTAATTCATAAAGATAACTTATCCTTTTATTTGCTTTACATACTCATTGATTCTCTCATCATGTTCTTTCGCTCTAGCTAGCTAAGTTTGTTAGTAAGATCAAACTTAGATTGAATAGTTTCCATTCCACACGACTCTTCCAATTTCCATCGCGTAATTCATTCTATACAGTTTGTATTTATTATATTGTATCAACATATTCCTTGATTACAAAAAAAAAAAGGATCATTTATGTTTACTATATTATATTATTACCTTGCCCCCTTGTATGATAAATTTTATTTATATGTAATGTTAACCTCAATATAAATTTATCTTCCATTCATAAGAAATTATCTTCTTGGGCCTTTAATTATCTCTCTTATGGTGGAAGATTGATTTTGATTAAACATGTTTTATCTTCTATCCCTATATATTTGCTTCATACTCTGTCTTCGACTTTAAATATTTGCAGTAGATTGGAGGTTTTATTTAACAAGTTTTTGTGGGGTTCTAAGGATGGCAATCGTTCGATTATTTGGGGTTCGTGGAAAAATTGTGCGGGAGCTATGGATGAGGGCAAATTAGGCTTCAGGTGTTTTAAGGATATGCTTAGAACCTACGTACAATCATAAATTGTGGTATTCTTTTAGAGCTAAAAAAAGCTTATGGGCTAAATTCATAGACTCTAAGTATTGTGTTGGAAAGCACCCCTTAAACAGTGTTCTTAAAAGTGGGGATTCTTTTAATTGGAAGAGATTATGCAATATTAAGTGGGAAGCTGAGGAGTTTATCCAATGGGGTTTGGGTGCTGGGAATCTCTTTTTCTGGCAAGATAAATGTTTGGGGAATTTTTCTATTGATAACCTTTTACATACTCATTCTACTGCTGATTGGAAAGTTAAGGATTTCTTTTCTAATGAGGGTTGGAAAATTGACTTGCTATCCAATATTGTGCCGGAATTTATTTTCAAGTTAATTCTTAAAATTCCTATTAACTCGGATTGTGAAGATTGCATTCTCTTTAACCTTTCTACTGATGGTAAATTTGACACTAAAAAAGTTTGGAACACTATTAGAACTACTCACCCTAAGAATCCTCTTAATAATACTTTTTGGCATGCGAGTATCCCTCCCACTTACTCTTTTCTTATTTGGAGGATTTTGAATAATTACCTTCCTTTGGATGCTATTCTTTCTAGGAAAGGTCTTTACATTGTGTCCAAATGTTAATGTTGCTATCATATTGAGAATATGATTCATGTGTTTTTTCAGGGCCGTATTGCTATGAAGGTTTGGATTCATTTTGACAACATGTTTAATGTTATTTCTACAATACGTATTAATTCTATGGCTAATCTTCTTAATGACTGGTTTATTCTTATTAAAGGTCATATTCGTAACATCCTTCCTGTCATTATCTATTGGTTTATTTGGAGTAGTAGAAACGATTCTAAACATGATAATATTAAAATGGATGCTTTAAAAGTTATTTCTAAAGTGAAGAATAAGATTTATCAACTTTTTGTTGCTAAACTTCTTTTAAAGGCTATTCTCATTTAGCTTCTGAGTTTGGTTTGAAGTTAAATTTTTTTACTGAGAGTAGTTTTGGTAAAATTATCTACTAGAGAAAACCTAAGGGTGGCTATTTTAAACATAACACTGATGGCGCTATGAACAGTGCCGGTGTGGGCTGTGGTGGTACTATACGGGATTCTAATGGTTTTGTGATCATGGCTTATGCGGGTCCCTCTTCTGCTATTAAAGCGGTTCAAGCTGAGCTTGAAAGCCTTTTAATTAGGATTCAATTAAGTGTGTCTCTGGGGATCATTGACTTATGGATTGAAGTTGATGCTTTGCTCCTGATACATTACATTGATGGTAACACCTCGCCCAATCCGGTTAACTTCTATTTAATTAGGGATGTTAAATATTAGCTTTCTCTCATTTCTTATAAGATTTCTCATATCTTGAGGGAGGGAAATGCGGTTGTTGATTCTCTGGCTAATCTGGGTTGTAATCTGGATGGTTTATGTGAATATTTTGAGCACACTCTTCCCAATAAGACCAAAGGTTTGGCTAGGCTAGACCGGATGGGTCTTCCTTATATTTGGTGTAACTAGGACCTATTTGTGGGGTGTGCTATCCTTTTGCGGTTTGGCTTTTGGTGGTCCTTTGCTGTGCTTTTAATCCCTTACTGGTTTCTATTTTCTTGCTCCGACCATTTCTGCTTGATTTGCCTAATTTCAATTGTTTGGTTACTCCTCTAATCCTTTTAGCGTTCTGTTTGTGTTCTGGGGCTACTGGGTTAATTTTTGGTTGTCCTATTGCTGGTTGGCATTTCTGGGTTTCTCTACTGCTCCTTGCGGGTTGGTTTTGCTCTGGGACTGCTGGGATTTGGTTTTTTGGACTGCTGAGAATTTGGGTGTGTGTTATTCTGGTATTCTGGGTAATGGTTTGTTGTATTGTTTTTGGTTGGACTGGTCTCCCAACCAGATTGTTAGTCCTATTTATGTTTTCTGCTTTGTGTTTTTGGTGACTGTTTTGGGTGGTGTCTGCTCCTCCTGGGTGTTTTATTATCAAAATTTACACTACCTTTGGATTGGTGCCGAGTTCTGCCTGGCTGTTTATTGTTGTTTTCATATTCCTGATTTTACTTATCTTATTTTTTGTCATCCTATGGAATTCTGGTACAGTCGTAAAAAGGGGTTATCTGAACAATTACACATTGCTAATCATCCTATATCATGTATTACTTGGTTACTGAGTTGACCTATGTAAAGGCTATGGGTACCTGTGGTAAATCTGATTTTTTTCAATTTCGATTTTCTACTGTTTTTATTATCTTGTTGTCATTGCTTAAACTTTTGGGTGAGTGTCTTTGCAGGCCTATTTTTCAGGTTTTTGGAGACTAGTTCTCGTTTTGTGCAGGACCGGACGCTCGTTGCGAAGGACGTGCTGAAAGTGGTTATCTTTAGCCTTTCCCTTTTTGTTTCTAGAATGTTACTAGGTTTCTTTGTACTTCTCACTAGTAGGGAATTCTGGCTCTTAGGTATTTTTTAGAATTTTTTTGTAGCTCTTTCGAACAGTAGTGAGCTGGAGGTCCCAGTAAGGACCTTTTACTATTTTCTTTATATTAACGCGTAGGCCCCTATGTGGGTTTTAACCAAATTAAAAAAAACCTCAATATAAATGTAATACTTTTAAATAAATCTTGATTTATGTTTTGTTTGGGACAACTTTAGTAGTGCTTTGCTTCTCAAATTATAATCATAATTTTTTGTTTAGTCACTACTTGCTCATTGCTTTAAAATAAATTGTTGTGCTATGAAGCTAATTTTTAAAGCAGCTTTTAAAAAAGTTGCTTTCTCCATAATAGTTTATAACCACCTATAGCCATCCCAAATGGGCCCTTAATTTGCACAAGATATCTTCATAAATTAATATGATTCATCATTTATAATAAATTTCTAATGATTGTGTATGAATGTTATAAAATGTTTAAAATATTTATAAATTTTACAAAAAAATATAGAGAAACCATTAAAATGATGGAGAGAAAAACATTACTTTATCATATTAGTTTACACAATATAGCATGAATTAATAAACCACCTATCTCATTTGCCACCACATTACCTATTGTAGTTGGGATGGGCGACTATTTCTATGACTTGTCGCCTATTTGTCTAGCATATTATCATCAATGAATTAAGGTTAATTATTTGTAATGGTAGAGTTTGTGTTTTATACCTTATCTTTTTTATGAAAATTTATAACGAACAAATAAAAGTTATGAGAGATAAGAAATTTTTACATAGAATATTTAAAAACAGGGAAAAAATTATGGGGCTTGTGTAATAGCCTAAATTTCAATTGATTAATGAACTATTAACTATTTGAATTGAACATGATTAGAAAATCTTGCATGCATGAAAATCTAGTTGGAAGTACTGCAGCCACTACTAAAAAATGGGTGTTACCGCATCAGTTATTTTTAGCAGTTTTCAAAACGGCACTAAAAGGAGATATAAGCAGCGGTTAGTACTGCTGGTAAAACTCCCCATTACTCCACCCTCTCTTGCCCTAATCGGCTTATTCTCATTCTGACTATTTTTCGATCCGCTCCGTCCAGGGCCTTCGGCGACTCTCCTCAACCACATGCTCAATCCACCGCCAACCCGCCTCTCATCCCCCCGCGGCCGCTGCCGCCACCTCCAAGGTGTCTCCGTCACCACCAAATCCGTTACTCAACTCTTATTTGCCCCAATCGGCTCAATTTACTCATTTTTCCATCCTTCCTGCAAATCCTTTGGCGAGCTAGCCTCAACAACCTCTTGCTCAAGCCGCCACTGATCTGCCTCTGATCTCCCCCACCCCGTCACCACTAGGGTGTCAATTCTGGTCAACAGGTCGGGTTCGGGTCCAACCCGAACTGACCTGGGCTTAAACGGGTTGACCCGAACTGACCCGTGAACCTGAGTGCTGTGGGCTGAGTCCGAACACAAGTCTACGTAGTGCATCAGACGCGAGTTAGCTATGCCTACTATGTGGCCTGTGCGCGAGTGCGGGGAAGACGGTAAGATGCCAAGGCGGGCACTGGGCAACGTCGAGCTGCGTGCGGGGAAGGTGCCAAGGCAACCAGGTGGTCAGTGCAGCACTGCAGCCTATGCAGGACGGCACGGCAGGGCGTGTTCGACCGTGCAGGACGATCGACGATGACAGATGGATAGCGTCAGCTAGCGGGATGCGAGTCCTCTTCGGTCGCGGCAGGCGGAAGCGGCTGACGGACTGGGTGACAGAGTGACGCACTGACGCGAGACGTGACGGCGACGACGTGATTGATGCGAGACGTGACGCTATCCGTGTCAATTCGGGTTGACCCGCGGGTTTTCGGGTCAACCCGAACCCGACCCTTTTTTCAAATGGGTCGAAAATTCGAACCCTGACCTGATCTGTTTCACAAACGGGTTGACCCAAACCCGAATTTTTTCAGGTTGGGTCCAGGTCGGGTTTAAGGTCGTGTCAAAAATTAACACTTCTAGTCACCGCCGCCAAGTATTTCCGCCATCACCGTTCAATCCGAGCACAACCCTTTTTGCAGACTTTCGTTAAGCCACCGCAACACCTTGGTAACCGCTAAACTATTATATTAAGATTGTGATGCTGGATAAGGTCTACATGTGAATTTTGGCTTCAATATGGAATCCGATATTTAATTTTCTAATAAATCTCACTCAATATAATAGTTGTTGCATGTGCATGTCCCATAAATGTATGTATTAGATGTTGAACTACTTAAACTTATGTTTGTTTTTGTTGGATGTCTTTACTCTTCAGTCTTTGTATTGATCTTCTATGATGAAGTATCAGAGCATCAAGCCCATCATTGTCCTTCCAAAGCTACTGAATTGGCACCAGCATAGGTTAATAACTCTCTTTCACTTCTCCACCAACCTCTCCCTCTCCCTTCTTCCCATATTGATCCTGAATCAGTCGGATGACTAGCATGAGTTCATTTATATAATATGTGAGTACTAGCATGACTTCTTCATGGATTTGATTTGTCCTTCCAAAGCTATAGAATTAGCACTATTGTCCATTTGGCAGAAGTTTTTTTTCGTAGGCCTTTTGTGAATAAGTTCAAAGTATACAGCTAATTGGGTTTTGATTCTGATTATAGTTGACATTAATTGTCAAGTGCAGGCTATGTAGTTCAAAGTTGTTGAATAGATACAATTATAATTTCGTTTTAAGTTTTTGGTTTTATGCAATTTGTTGCCCATTTGGCAAAAGTTTTTCTCATGAAGGTCATTTTGTGTTTATGCTCAATTTATGCTTTTCTTCTATAGTTGTCAATAATGGAAGTCATCAAAGGCCGGAAATCTTATAAATAGATCTGTTGGCTTTCTGGAATTGTGCTTATATATGCACATATCAATTGGTATATCCTTATGTCTTATGAGATTTGTGTATAAATTCAACTGTACGGTTGAGATTTGTGAATGCTTAAAATAGATTTCTTTTTTAAAATATGTCAGATATGCATCGTTTAAAACAGCTGCAATAAGTTCATATTGTAGTTCTATTATATGTACAAATTACAGTTTTACCGCAGTTATAACTGCTGCTAAAGACCCATCTCCAGATTCGTAGGTGTTAAAACCGCCGTTATAGACCCATTGCCTAGATTTGTAGGTGTTAAAACCACTGTAATGTAGCATATTTGTAACGGCTAAAACTATTGCTAAAGAAAACACTGTAAAAATAATGTCTAATACAGCGGTTTAAGTAACACTGCAGAAGCTGTTTGCAGTGATAATAAATACGACGGATGTGCAGCGGTTTATAAATCCAGCTAAGAATATTGTAGGTGTTTTGACACTTCCGTGTGGTAGAAAATGTGCTGCGAAAGCCTGTTTTAATAGTGGTGAGTGCTATGCTCTGTTCTACAGTATTTGGGGACAACGCTGCAGTGTTGTGGTCTAGAGCACAACAATGCTAGGTCATTAAATTTATTTTTTTTAATATCTTAGTCTACTACTCATTTAAGCACCCTAAGCTCATCCCCCTCAACCCCATTTGCATGCCTTGGCCAGATAAGAGGGGGGAGAGAGAGAGAGAGAGAGAGAGAGAGAGAGAGAGAGAGAGAGAGAGAGAGAGAGTTAATTAGTGCTGAGTCATTTTTATCAATCGTTTCAGTTAAAAAGATATTTTGATCATGTTAGATAATCTTAAAACTATATCTGCTCTCAATGATTTTGATTTTTTCTATTTTCTCTTTTTTATATCTGATAAAAATGCAATAACTTTTAATCTAGCAAATTTTTATCTTATAACTTTTGATATACATAGATATCATCATTCTAAACATTTAAATGTGATCATATTATAATTTCACCATTTAATTTTGCATGAATGATATTTTAACAAAAATGATCAGCATAAGAGAATGCATAAAATGGGTAGAAGCTACTATAAAATCTAGTTTATAGTAGGGCAATGCATTTGATCTGACATGCATTTTGAAATGAATATGTTGATAAGAAATATCTGCCATCTAACTCGATTTCACTATTTACAAATCATAACACTTCGTTTATTTACCTTAAAGGGCTCGATGAAATCCTCAATGATGAAGAGGATATCACGATGAGAGAGCGAGGTGGTCTCACCTTCAACGTGGGGAAGGGCTTATGGCGATTTTGTGGTTGCTAGGAAACCCGAGGGTAGTGAGGTAAAGTGCAATGCTTTTAGCTTTTCCCTAATCCTCTATTGTTCCACCTCTTCCTTTCATAAACCTTCACTCCTTTCCTTTCAACAATCAGATCATCTTTCACAATACTCTATTAGTTAATAGGGAATAGATATCCAAAAAATAATTTTAAAGTACTAGAGATCATTCATATATGTATATGAGTTAGATTAGGCCATTTTAATCAACCTAAGATCTGATTCAAACTGTATTATTAAAGTAACATCAAATAATAATGTATGAAAGTAATAATCATATATTTGACATAATCAACCTTTAAATAAATTTTAATTTTAATGCCACAAACAACACCTTTAGGGTTGATATTTGCTCAAATTTACAGTAGTGATAATATACATGATCATAAAATATGCCTAAACCATGCTCATTTAATTGATCAAAGAGCCACACTCCTCCCAAATCTTGCTCCAAATAGAAAACAAGAACAATAAATAACATAAGACAAAGATCAAGGAGGACAACTCCCTATCAAATCTAGCTTCTCGGATCTTCTTCTTCAAAGTCTCGCACAAAACCCTTTACTCGATCTCCTTTCGCCCTCTTTTTCTTGCTTGAAATTATATCCCTCGCTCTCATCCTCTCTTGATGTCGCTTGGTCACCCTTGTGACACCTCAAGATCTAATTTGGAAGTGTTGTCTATTTTAAATCTTCTCATCATTTATCATAGCCACTAATAGACATCCATATTAAAGTAAAGCGATAGAAAAACATTTCATTTCATATAGACATCAAAATACATTTTTATCTTAACCTAAAAATCAGATATAATAGTCATGATTTCAAAATATTTCATTTCATTTACCACTCATGAGAAATCATGACAATAAAAATACAACATTAAGATTTACAAACGTAAACCGACAACAAAAACAGCCTCACTCTATCGACTCCTTACACTTTTACTGAAATCATATAAAAAATCATATAATAAGTCAACAAACCATCAAATTATCATAACTTACAACTGCAGTCAATGTAGGGAAGAAGAATAATATGCTTGTGTTCATTTAGATCATATTAGTATAAACATGTAATAGTAGGAACATACGATGAGCAATATCAATTTATAAATATGCAACCAATGTAACTGATCGATAACCAATGATCAATAATTGTATAAGGAATTAATATGAACAATATTAATGTTCTATTAGTTATTAATATATATTTTTATCCATCTTCTATGCCCTGTCATGAATACTATGTAAATATTGCTATGCATGTTATGTCATGTATTACATATATATAGATATATGGAAGTGGATAGCTTATATCGTGTATCTTGTATCACATCTCTTGTATTATCTTATTTATTATATATGTTATATATTCTATCATGTATCATCTATTATGTACATGTATCAGTCTCCATAATCATCAATCTCATCAGTCTCATCAGTCCTATGGTTAATCCCCTAGGAATCAATCATGAGTCAACCCAACATGAATTATCAGTATATATATATCATGCAAATTCATCCAGTGTGCTTATCAGTATGTATGTATTATGCCAAAATACATGTTATGCCAAATTGATATTAACTTTATGCATATTATGTATTTTATGTTCAGATTTAGTATACTGACTCTTAATCAGTTCATACTTATTAGTACTCTACTCATTTCAAATAAAATGATGTATATGCTAAACCAATTAGTAAAATTTTAATATAAATCTGTCATAGCATTCGGGATGATGATATCTACCATATATTAAGTTACATGTTGAATGTTCACAAGAACGAGAGATCTTACATTTTTTATCAAATTCATGAGAGAGAAAATTTATGAAACTCAAAATCATCAAAAATAGAAGTAGGGTTAAAGTTATCTACCATGATCGAAGCACTTTTTGCAATATTTTCAAATTAAATTATTTTAAAATTTTTGGTTATTAAACCTCTACCTCTTGATTTAAGCCTATTACAAAATAGCCGAAGGAAATAAAGGAGGTTGGCTACATACATAAGACATCCACGATGATCAAGAAGGATATGTTTATAGTTGGAACTGACACTACTTCCATTACCGTTGAATGGATATTAGTCGAGCTTATTCGACATCCACATATACTTGCTCGAGCACAACAAGAGCTTGACTCCATAGTTGGTCGCCATCGCTTGATCTGTGAATCGGATCTATCAAAATTTCCATTTCTTCATACCATTATTAAGGAGAATTTTCGACTCCATCCCACAATCCCTCTTTCTATCCCCCGCATGACAATTGAAGATTTTGATATTGATGGCTATCTCATTCCTAAAGGTGCTACCGTCTTAGTTAATGTTTGGGCAATTGGTCGAGATCCCGCTACATGGCCCAATGACCCACTTGAATTCAACCCTGATTGATTTGGCTCGGGTTCCCTTCATGAGAATGTTGATGTTAAGGGAAATAGTTTTGAGTTAATACCATTTGGTGTAGGGCGAAGAATATTTGCAGGGATGAATCTTGGCCTTCGTATGATTCACCTTATAACAGCTGTGTTGGTGCATTCTTTTGATTGGAAATTACCAGATGGTTAGCTGCCAGAGATGTTGGACATGGATGAGAGCTATGGGGCAACAATGCGAAAGAAGAGGCCACTTATGGCTAAAGTGGTGCCAAGACTACAACCTGAAGCTTATATTTAGGGTTTGTTTTCATGTAATATTCATTTTCATAAAACAATTCGGTCAAAGAGGGGGTTAATATTATATAAATTAAAAAATTATGTCGCGATGTCTTGACAAAAAATGGCATTAGGAAAGTCTTAGATGCTTATAATTTGTGTTCAAATTAATTCCCTCCAATGATATGTTGTACTAATTTCAATATAACTCCAACTGTTTCCAACACCACCAAAAAATTAGCGCACACTTTTGATATTATAGCATTCATGCTTCAAAATGCATCACCTATTAACCTTGTAGGATTATAAATATGTCACAGAAAACAAAATTGATCATGTCCTATGACTATGTCCAATAATTTTTTTTTTTTTTTTTTTTTGGGAAACCCACTGTCGGGCCTACGTGTTAATATCAAAAAAAGGAGTACAAGGTCCTTAAAGGGACCTCCAGCCCACTACTGCTCAGAAGAGCTACAGAGAAATTAAAAGAAAAAATTCCTAGGAGCCAGAGTTCCCTACTAAGCACAAGTACAAGGCTACTTAATAACATTCTAGGAAATGAAAAAAAAAGAAATAGGGAGATCACCATTAGCATTGTCAGCCCAGCTCCCAAGCTCAATCCGCACCCTGCACAAAACGAGACGGAGTCTCCAAAAACCTAAAAGAAGGCCTACAGGAATGCTGAACAAAAAGATTAAAGACCAGAAAAGCCTAAGGCAATAATTACTGCTAGCAGAAGGTAAAGCTAAGAGCCAAAGCTTAACTGCAGATATGTTGTGAATTTTGTGACAAAAAATATGATAGCTCCAAGTATAATCCTTAAACCAAAGATCATTCCAAGTATTGACAAGGATAAGGCAATTAAAGTGAACTAATTCCAAAGTGAATAGATGATAGCAGTAGCAGTAAAAGTTAGCAAATACATCAGAATATGCAGAAAGGTCAGCATATAGTAGCATACAGACGGGTCGAAAATTCAAGGCAGGATAACCAAAGAAAAGAACCCGCGCACATCAATAATTGTAACTACACCATGCAATTTTAAATAAGTAGGAATAACATTTTTATTGATTTAGTCTCATTAAAAATCTAATATTATATCATGTGACTCAATTATATAGTTATAAATTTCATTAATTTGACATTCAGCCCAAGCTCAATTTCACCCAAATAACAGTTGTTTTTATCCAAAACTCAGCTTATGCATGTTGTAATCTATTGAGTTCACATTAAAATTTCCCATTAATTTATTTAGGATTTATATACTTTGAATTCCACCTTTTTCACCTCATGCTATTGGTCTTTATAGAAGACCATATCCCTTGAGATGAATAGTTTGTTCACTATGTAATGAGATTTTGAAGGCCACCTCAGCGTGCTCTCACTCTATAGGGTGCTCTAGCACTAGAAGTAATCAGTTCTCACAATAACTTTTCTTAGCTAGGATCATTCGTCTTTCACAGATATTACAATCCAAGTCACTAAAGGCACACACCTACTAAGCATACTTTATGGTGCATCAACTATATCCATCCCCTACATACAATCATACTTGCCTAGGAGACTTGTTGCTTGTCTCCAGGGCTTGTCCCTCATCCAAGGGACTTGCCTACACAAATTTACTCAAAACACTCAATCTTGAGCACTCATCCAAGGCCCTTGCCCCCAATAGCTTGTGTAGAAAACTCGTAATGGGTAAAACCCCGACTATAACCCTACTTAAGGTCAATAGACACATTTTAGATTTCTAGCCAATTTTTTTTAAATTCATAGAGATAACTTAACCTTTTATTTGCTTTACATACTCATTGATTCTCTCATCATGTTCTCTCACTCTAGCTAGCTAAGATTGTAAGATCAAACTTAGATTTAGTAGTTTCCATGCCACACGACTATTCCAATTTCCATCCCGTAATTCATTCTATAATGTTTGTATTTATTATATTGTATCAACATATTTCTCCATTACAAAAAAAAAGGATCATTTATGTTTACTATATTATATTATCACCTTGCCCCTTGTATGAATTAATCTTTAATAAACAGTGAAGTAGAAAGAACAAAATTATATTTTTTTAAAGAAGTTTTTATATTAAAATCAGTGCTTAGCTGCTGATATAAACGAGAAGATGGATTCATTTGTATTTAATAAATTTTCTTAACTTCCAATCAATGTTACAAAAACAAAAAAGAAAAACTATCAGCTGACTGTAAGATTAGGAATCCATGACATGGTCATGCTTCAAGCTGTCAATAATAAGGACAAAAATATATGTGATAAAATTTATTTATATGTAATGTTAACCTCAATATAAATTTAATACTTTTAAATAAATATTGATTTATATTTTATTTGGGACAACTTTAGTACTGCTTTGCTTCTCAAATTACAATCATATTTTTTTTGTTTACTCACTGCTTGCTCATTGCTTTACAATAAATTGTTGTGCTATGAAGCTAATTTTAAAGCAGCTTTTAAAAAAGTTGCTTTCTCCATAATTATTTATAACCACCTACAGCCGTCTCAAATGGGCCCTTAATTTGCACAAGATATCTTCATAAATTAATATGATTCATCATTTATAATAAATTTCTAATGATTGTGTATGAATGTTATAAAATGTTTAAAATATTTATAAATTTTACAAAAAAATATAAAGAAACCGTTAAAATGATGGAGAGAAAAACATTACTTTATCATATTAGTTTACACAATATAGCATGAATTAATAAACCATCTATCTCATTTGCCACCCCATTACCTATTGTAGTTGGGATGGGCGACTAATTCTATGACTTGTCGCCTCCAGCATATTATCATTAATGAATTAAGGTTAATTATTTGCGATGGTAGAGTTTGTGTTTTATACCTTATCTTTATATGAAAATTCATCATGTACAAATAAAAGTTATGAGAGATAAGAAATTTTTACATAGAACATCCAAAAACATGGAAAAATCTACGGGGCTTGTGTAATAATTTAATTTCAATTGATTAATGAACTATTAACTACTTGAATTGAACATGATTAGAAAACCTTGCATGCATGAAAATCTAGTTGGAAGTGCTGTAGCCACAACTAAAAAATGGTTGTTACCGTAGCAGTTATTTTTAGTAGTTTTCAAACCGGCACTAAAAGGAGACATAAGCAGCGGTTATTACTGTTGGTAAAACTCCCCTATTACTCCACCCTCTCTTGCCCTAATCGACTTGTTCTCATTCTGACTGTTTCTCGATCCGCTCGGTCCAGGGCCTTTGGCGACTCTTCGCAACCTCCTGCTCGAGCAACGGCCGACCCGCCTCTGATCCTCCCCCTCCCCCACCACCGCCAAGGTGTCTCCGTCACCACCGAATTCGTTACTCTACTCTTATTTACCCCAATCGGCTCAATTTACTCATTTTTTCGTCCTTCTTGCAGATCCTTTGGCGAGCCTCAACATCCTCTTGCTCAAGCCGCCACTGATCTGCCTCCAATCTCCCCCACCCCGTCACTGCCGCCAAGTATTTCCGTCACCACCGAACCCACCATCATCATTCAATCCGAGCACAACCCCTTTCGCAGACTTTCGTTTAAGCCACCACAACACCTTGGTAACCCCTAAACTATTATATTAAGATTGTGATGCTGGATAAGGTCTACATGTGAATTCTGGCTTCAATATGTAATCCGATATTTAATTTTCTGATAAATCTCACTCAATATAACAGTTGTTGTGCATGTCCCATTAATGTATGTATTAGATGTTGAACTACTCAAACTTATGTTTGTTTTTGTTGGATGTCTTTACTCTTCAATCTTTGTACTGATCTTCTGTGATGAAGTATCAGAGCATCAAACCCATCATTGTCCTTCCAAAGCTACTAAATTGGCACCATCATAGGTCAATAACTCTCTTTCACTTCCCCTCCAACCTCTCCCTCTCCCTTCTTCCCATATTGATCCTGAATCAATCGGATGACTTCTTCACGGATGACTAGCATGAGTTCATTTATATAATACGTGAGTACTAGCATGACTTCTTCACGGATTTTATTTGTCCTTCCAAAGCTACAGAATTAGCACTGTTGTCCATTTGGCAGAAGTTTTTTTTCGTAGGCCTTTTGCGAATAAGTTCAAAGTATACAGCTAATTGGGTTTTGATTCTGATTATAGTTGACATTAATTGTCAAGTGCAAGCTATGTAGTTCAAAGTTGTTGAATTTATACAATTATAATTTCGTTTTAAGTTTTTGGTTTTATGCAATCTGTTGCCCATTTGGCAAAAGTTTGTCCCATGAAGGTCATTTTGTGTTTATGCTCAATTTATGCTTTTCTTCTATAGTTGTCTACAATGAAAGTCATCAAAGGCTGGAAATCTTATAAATAGATCTGTTGGATTTCTGGGATTATGCTTATATATGCACATGTATCAATTAGTATATCCTTATGTCTTATGAGATTTGTGAATAAATTCAACTGTACGGCTGAGATTTGTGAATGCTTAAAATAGATGTTTTTCAAAAAATAATCTATCAGATATGTAGCGTTTAAAACCACTGCAATAAGTTCATATTGCAGTTTCGTACCGGTTATATGTACAAAGTGCAGTTTTGTCAAGGTTATAACCGCTGCAAAAGACCCGTCTCTAGATTCATAGGTGTTAAAACCTTTGATATAGACCCTTTGCCCAGATTTGTAGGTGTTAAAACTGCTGTAAGGCAGTATATTTGTAGCGGTTAAAACCGCTGCTAAAGAAAATGTTGTAAAAAACTATGTCTAATACAACTGTTTAAGTAATTCTGTTGAAGCTGTTTGCAGCGATAACAAATACGGAGGATGTGCAGCGGTTTATACACCACTGCTAAGAATATTGTAGGTGTTTTAACCGCTACCATAGGATAGAAAAAGTGTTGCGAAAGCCTGTTTTAATAGAAGTGAGCACTATGCTCTGTTCTATATTATTTGGGGATAGCGCTGCAGCGTTGTGGTCTAGAGCACGGCAATGCTAGGCCATTAAATTTATTTTTTTAATAGCTTAATCCACTACTCATTTAAGCACCCTAAGCTCATCCCCTTCAACCCCATATGTACGCCTTGGCCAGATAAGAGGAGAGAGGAAAGAGAGGAGAGCTAGAGAAAGGTAATTAGTGATGACTCATTTTTATCAATCGTTTTAGTTAAAAAGATATTTTGATCGTGGTAGATAATCTTAAACCTGCCTTTGGTCTTAATAATTCTAATTTTTTCTATTTTTTCTTTCCTATATCTGATAAAAATGCAATAACTTATAATTTAACAAATTTTTATCTTGTAATTTTTGATATATCATATATATCAGCATTCTAAACATTTAAATGTGATATATCATAGATATCAGCATTCTAAACATTTTGAAGTAACTTAAGAGCACACTAAATAATATTATCAGTAGAGACTTTCTTATGTATGAAACCGGCCTGAGGAGAACTTATAATGATAGGCATGATGTGCTTTAGCCTGACAGCCAAAATCTTAGCAATAATTTTGTATAAGGTGTTGCATAAAGAAATGGGGCGGAAATCAGATATTGTAGAGACATGAGTCTTCTTAGGAATTAATGCAATCCCAATAGCTTTCACACATTTAGGAAGATAACCTTTCACAAAAAATGACTTGATAGCTTTGCAGAGGCTAGGATCCAAAATGTGCCAGCCTATTTTATAGAAATGAAATGTAAAGCCATCAGGGCCCGGAGAGGAGGATGAAGCTCCAAAGAAAACATCATTTTTTATTTCAGCCTCAGAGATGGGGTTAGTAAGGATGTTTACTAAGTTGGGAGGAATAACATAACCAACAAAAAAGCAAGAGTGGTCGGCATGGGGAAGGGCAGAAGGGTTAAAAAGGTTCTTAAATTGTTGAGTGATAGCAGTAATAGCTTCAGAGTCATTCCCCTGATTCCCATCCAATGCAGCAACAAAAGAAGAGCTGTTGTAGTTCTTGCGCATCCTAATTTTAACATATAAGAATTTAAGATCATCTTCATTATGTTTGATCCACTTAGTTTTGGCTCTTTGGGAGATCCAAGAAGCCTAACAATTGGTGAGTTCAAAAATCCCCCCATTAATAGCTTTCAGAGTGAAGTTGAGATCTTTGTTGGTAGGGTCGTCATGGAGCAAAGAAAGACAAGACGATTGTTGACTTTGTAATTGCTTTAATGATGCATCAATGGAGTTGGAAGAAGCCCAGCTTTTAATTTTAATCTCAGATTTGATCTTCTTAGGCTTACAACAGAAATCCACGATAGGGACGTTACCTTGGCAAGGTTCCATAAAAACATGAAGTAAAATGTTCCAATATTCATCCAAAGAAGTCCAGTAATTTTTGAATTGGAAACATCGACTTCTAAAGCGGGCAGCACCATCATGGAGAATTAAAGGGTTGTGGTCAGAACAAATTGTAACATGTTTACAAAGTACTAAGAAAGACATCACAGATGAGGACTATGGCTTTATTTGGGATAGCTTTCTTATTGCTTTGCTTTGTAGCCTGCAACCATAGTTTCTATTTGGCTATAACTTTTTTTTTTCTTTCAAGAATTTTTTGTATCAGAAATTTGCCTTCTACAATAACTTTCAAAAAAACTATTTTTTTTCAAAGCTGTTGTACAACACCATTACAAAAAGTTGTAATCATCCCAAACTAAGCATAAGGCTTCGTTTGGTATGATTCTCTTAAAGTAGCTTTCTAATATAAATATTTTAATTTTTATAGTAAAAAATTACTTTAAAAAGTTGTAAGAAAGTCATCCCAAATAAAGCCTGTTACAAGAAGCTATCTCATATATGAATTTAGACAAATTTCCTGTAACACTGCATAAAAAATTAATGACTTATGTAACATTCTTTTATTTTTTTGAGAATTGCAACATATGTGAGGACATAGTTGTAAGATTTTGTTCATTGGTTCATCTACTAATTAAAAATGATTATTTGAGCAAAAAAATTATATAATATTTATTACTACTTAATTTTAATAATTAAGAATATGATATATTTATTTTAACTTATCCATTCAAAAAATAAATAAATTTTTGTATGATCTAAATAAATGCAGCTCAAAATAAAATAATTATATTTACAAAAAAAACATCTTGTGGATTGAAGAAATATTTAAAAATTGTTCAATTTTTTTAAATAAATTATCTATATTTAAAAATATCTGAATAGTTTAAAATTACTGTTAATTAATTATATTTATGATAAAATGAAATGATAGAGGCCAAAGCAAAACAGGCGGATGGAGAGACAGAGAATAGAATAAAAAGAGCGAAAGCATAAATACTTTGAAGAATTCCTTCCAAATTATTTTTATCAATATTATGACATATAGCTTATTTATACATGTTAGGAATTAATAATTAAGCTCAAAAAATGGTTGTCATCATCCTCCTCCTTTTCTTCTTCATCTCAGTATTCTTGCTCTCTTCTCTCTTTCTAAGAGGTGATGATCGTCGCCACCTTCCATTGCCTCCTGGGCCAAAGGGCTGGCCTTTGCTTGGCAACCTTCTTCAGCTAGGCTCGAAGCCACACCGAACACTACAAACTCTATCAAGATCTCATGGCTATGACGGCCTCCTTCATCTCCGCTTGGGAACTAATGTCGTTATTGTTATATCTTCGGCTTCGGCGGCAACAAAGTGCTTTAGAAACCATGATGCCAATCTCAGCAGCCGCCCCCCAAACTCCATTGGTAAACACATAACCTACAACTTCCAAGACCTTGTAATGGCACCCTATGGGTTGAGGTGGCGAATGCTGAGGAAGCTCTGCTCTATACATCTCTTCTCAAATAAGGTTTTAAATGACTTCCAGTATGTGAGGGATGAGGAAGTAATGAGGCTTGTGCGTGACTTGGCTAAACGGGAGACGCTAGTTGATATCGGTGAGATGGTCAACACTTGTGTGACAAATGCCTTGGCACGTATGATAGTTGGAAGACGGATGATTGCTGAAGGGGAGGAGGCGACAAAGTTCAAGGAAATGGCTTCAGAGATAACGAGACTCGCAGGACAATTCAATATTGGAGACTTCGTGCCATGGGTTGATTGGCTTGACCTACAGGCATCTCTAATAATTAATCACAGCTAGTTTTTTCTAAATAAACTCTTATACGAACCTATCTTATATTTATTATCATAATTTTAAAATATGTTTGCTTCAGGGGTTAAACAAAAAGATGAAGAAAAGCCGTGAAAATTTTGGTGAATTCTTGAAAAAGATAATTGTTGAGCACAAATTGAAGGCAGGAGATCAATTTAATGGCAGCAATCATGTTAAAGATTTCTTAAGTCTGCTTATTGAGATGAATGAAGATGTAGATCAAGTGGAGCAAGAGAAGCTCACCAATATCAACATCAAAGCCTTACTCCAGGTTTTTTTTTTTTTTTCTTTCTTTCTTTTTTTCTCCAATATCTATATCAAAGGCTTAACTCAACATGAAAAGAATAGTCAAACCCAAAATCTCAGTTCAAAAAGCAATGAATTTCCTATATTATTAGATCATAAACTATCAAATCCTCCTAAATCATCTTTTAAACGAAGAACAAAGAGGAAAGTGGATGGGCAACATACAACCTAAAGTTATATTTGTTTCATACAAATAATAAATTGATAAATTTTATTATCTACTAATTATGTCATATCATTCCTTTTGCCTATAGGACATGTTTATTGTAGGAACTGACACTACTTCCATTACCGTTGAGTGGATATTAGCTGAACTCATTCGACATCCACATATCCTTGCTAGAGCAAAACAAGAGCTTGACTCCATTGTTGGTCGCAATCGCCTGATATCCGAGGGGGATCTATCAAAATTTTCATTTCTTCATGCCATTATCAAGGAGAACTTTCGACTCCATCCCACAGTCCCTCTCTCTGTCCCTCGCATGACAATCAAAGACTGTGAGATCGATGGCTATCTCATTCCTAAAGGTGCTACCCTCTTTGTTAACATTTGGGCAATTGGTCGAGATCCCGTTAGTTGGCCTAATGACCCACTTGAATTCAACCCTGATCGATTTGGCCCAGGTTCCCTACATGAGAATGTTGATGTTAAGGGGAATGATTTTGAGTTAATACCATTTGGTGCTGGGCGAAGAATATGTGCAGGTATGAATCTTGGTCTTCGTATGAT
Source organism: Dendrobium chrysotoxum (assembly GCA_019925795.1). Taxonomy (NCBI): domain Eukaryota; kingdom Viridiplantae; phylum Streptophyta; class Magnoliopsida; order Asparagales; family Orchidaceae; genus Dendrobium; species Dendrobium chrysotoxum. The sequence continues at coordinate 57,246,971 of CM034301.1, forward strand.
TCACCTTGTGACAGCGGTGTTGGTGCATTCTTTTGATTGGAAATTACCAGATGGCCAAATGACAGAAATGCTAGATATGGAAGAGAGCTATGGGGTAACAATGCGGAAGACAAGGCCACTTATGGCTAAAGCGGTGCCAAGACTACAACCTCAAGCTTATATTTAGGGTTTATTTTCATGTAGTATTAATTTTCATAAAACAATTTAGTCAAAGAGGTGCTTGATGTTATATAAATAGAAAAAAAAATTGCCAGTTTGTCTTGATGCAAATAGCATCATGAAAGGCTTGGATGCTAACAATTTGGGTTCAAATTAACACCCTCGTATGATATCATATGTTTTTCTAATCTCAACATAACTCCAACTGTATCGAATGCTATCATAAAATTACTGCACTCTTTTGATATCGTAGCATTCATGCATCAACATGTATTTCCTATTATGCTTGTGTGATTATAACTACGCCACATAAAGCAAAATTGATCATGTCCTATGACCATGTCCAATAATAATTGTAATTGCATAATGTATCTTAATTAAATAGGTGTAACTTTTTTATTGATATAGGATCCGCTTGTGACAGCTTTCTTAGTGGTTTGCTTTTCAGATCTTAATCATAATTTATTCATAGAGATAACTTATCCTTTTATTTACTTTATATACTTGATGTTTTTCTCATTATGCTCTCTCACTCTAGCTAACTAAATTTGTTAGTAAGGTCAAATTTGGATTGAAAATTTTCATGCCACATGACTCTTCTAACTTTCATCACGTAATTCATTCTATATTGTTTGTATTTATTATATTGTATTGACATATTCCTCGATTACCAAAAAGAAAGAATCATTTATGTTTACTATACTATATTATCACCTTGCCCACTTGTATGAATTAATCTTTAATAATAAACAGTGAAGTATATATGTTTATATGCCCACATAGAAAGAACACATTATATTTATTTAAGAAGGTTTTATATTAAAATCTGTGCTTAGCTGCTGACATAAACGAGAAAAATGGATTCATTTGTGTTTAATAAAATTTCTTAACTTCCAATATTGACTTTTACACACACATATATATATATATCAGCTAATTGTAAGGTTAAAAACATTTTTCTGTGGGCATAAGCTTCCAAGCCATTTGTAGGAACTAAAGTGGAGGAATCCATGACAAGGTCAAGCTTCAAGCTGTCAATAACGAGGAGAAAAATATATATATGATAAATTTTTTATATGTAATATTAGGTTTTGTTTGGGTCAACTTTAGACCATTGTTTTTTCTCAACTTTCTTTATAAAACAATAAGAAAGCAATCTCAGACAAAGCCTTAGGCTTCCTTTGGGACAGTTTTTTCTCTGTTCTCGACTTTCTTTATAAAACAATAAGAAAGCCATCTCAGACAAAGCCTTAGGCTTCCTTTGGGACAGTTTTTTTTCTATTTTCAAGGCATTTTTTAGCTAAAAAGTAACTTTACAAAGCAGTAAGAAAGCCGTCTCAAAGGAAGCCTTAGTCTCAATATAAATTTAATACTATTTACATATCTTCATTTAGGTTTCGTTTGAGATAACTTTCTTATTGCTTTACTTTGTAGATCATAATCATAATTTTTGTTTGGCTACTGCTAGCTTTTTTTACTACTTTCAATAAATAGTTGTGCTATGAAGTTGCTTTCTAAAACAGCTTAACAAAAAGATGCTTTCTTCATAGTTGTTTTGTAACCACCTACGACCATGCCAAATGAGCCCTCAATTTGCACAAGATATCGACATAAATTAATATGATTCATCTTTTATAATAAATTTTCTAATGATTGTGTATGAATGTTATAAAATGTTTAATATATTTTTAAATTTTACAGCAAACATAGAGAAACCGAGAAAATGATGGAGAGAAAAAAACATTATTTTAACATATTAATTTACACAAAATAGTATGAATTAATAAACCAGCTATCTCATTTGCCACCCCATTATCTATTGTATAGTGGGGATGGGCAACTAATTCTACGACTTGTTTATTTGTACAGCACATTAGTATCAATGAATTAAGGTTAATTATTTATGGCAGTAGAGTTTGGGTTTTATATCTTAGATTTATATAAAAATTTATCAAGCACAAACAAAAGTTATGAGAGATACTACTATTAAATCATGCTTTCGCAAGATTTTTTTCGACGTACTGCAGCGGTTAAAACACCCACTATATTCTTTGTAGCGGTTTCAGAACCGCTGTAAATTTGCTGTATTTATTATCGCTGAGATCAGATTCCGTAGCGCTCTCTGAACCACTTTATTAGATCCAGTTATTGGTAGCGGATTTAACCGCTTCAATTCTACAATGTAGCAGCGATTTTAACACCTGAAAATCTGAGCAATTCCTCTATAATAGCAGTTTTGAATTGGTTTTAACCAATGCAATATCTGTGAGTATTTTTTTTAATTATTTGAAAGAGTCACATATCTGATTATCATTAAAACATTTCAAGATAAATTCAAAGTGAATGAGAATATCTAGTTTCTAATAATATTCAAATCGCACTTTAAGGAGAATTTAAAAAAAAAAAAAAATCTTATGTGTGAATTATGTTTGTGAAAGCGGAATTAAACATAGTTTTTTAAAACTTGGAAATCCTTACTATAATGGATATGCATAAAAACCAACCATATATACAATTTTATCCATAGAGGTTAATCAACAAATTGACAGTCAATTAGACACTGAGACAAGAAAGAGATGAATGGTAATTTCCATGCAAGCTTTTTTTGGTTCCTTTGTTTGCATAATGCCTAACTTTATTAGTTTACTACATACTTCTATTTCTAAATTTATTTAAAATTACTCGTTATAGGAAATTTACTGAATATCGACGGTAATTCCGGCGGTCATTTAACCACCGGAATTACTGGCGGTGAAACCGGCGGTCTAACTGCCGCCATTTATCGGCAGTAGGACAGCCAGTAAAATACCAATTAACTGTCGAAAATTTCAGTGGTCAAATGACTGCTGGACAAACCGCCAGTATATTCTTACCATGACGCATTTACCGGCGGTTTAGCCGCTGTTTTTTTAAGTTACTTATTTTCGGCGGTTTTAACCGCTAGAAATGCCGCCGGTAAATGTCCTAAAACTGAACCCACCCCCCCCCCCCCCCCCCCTCATTTCGCCTGCCTCATTTCATTCATCCAAAGAACGCCCGCAATGCCTAGCCGACCTTCCGCCCTAGCCGATTTCCGCCCGCCGGCCTTCATCTCCATCTCCTTAGTTCTTTTTTTAATTTCATCTACATCAAATATTTATTGAATCTCATTTGTTAGATGAATATGATTTGATGGCTCTCAATTGTTAGAGAAATCCCGGTTGCATTCCAAAATTTTATGAGATTATCTTGAGATTGTTTCTAGCTTCAATAAATAATCTCTTAAGTTTTTTTAGGATCCAAACAAGTCTAAAATATGTTTTTAAAACACATATAACATACTTTAATCTTAAAAAGGCTTAAAAGAGACTTATGCTTTTCATTTCACCAAATTGCATTGGATGATTGCATTTTTTGCGTGATTAGGGCTTACTGATTTTGTACTTATTACACTTCGTGTTCTCTTTTCATTATGTTTTTGTAAATCATAAATCAAAACTAGAATATCAAAACTTAAAAAAAAGGGTAACAACAAACTTTTATCAAACTATTATTTAAATATAAACAAAACTCTTTTGTACCCTTAAACAAACTAAAAGTTGGAAAAAAAATATCTCACTTTAGATTGCTTGTTAGGACAACCAACTTTAGTCTTTATATTAGGAGCATTGTTCTAATTTTGAATGTGTTAAATGTTATCTGTGTCTATTTTAAATGCAAAAATTGAATGAGTTTGGCGAAGGTGTTCAAATGTTGTGATGGTTGATTATTCTACAATGATGAAGATGATAATAATGAAGATGCGAAGATGATGTGATCTTTGATGAATGTTTAGGTGCCTTGTGATTAGAGATCTTTAGATATTTATTACCAATCAATTTTTTTGTAAGTGGACATGCTTATGCAAGGCTGAAAAGAGGGAAAAATTAAATAAATTTCTTACTAATCAATTTTTTACTAAAGATTTTGTGGAAGATGATATTAGAATGTGAACTTATAATTTATAGTAGATGGTACTAATCAATTTAAGGCACCTTTTTTTAATAATTCATTTCACAACTATGTAGGGAACGTTTGCTTTAACATCAAAATGATTATCCAAAAAGAGAGATATTTGATATATAACAAATTGTTACCGGGTCGAAAAGGATTTACAGATGAATTTATGGAGGGAGTTGAAACTTTCATTTAAGTCGCATGTTAACTATCTTTGTTTAAGTCGGATGAAATGTTTAGATGTCCAAGCTCGAAGTACAAAAATCAAGCTTTTTCTTAAGCTCAATGATGTAAAGGTTGATTTATATCGTAGGGGATTTGTTTCAGGATACTGGATTTAAACCTCACATGATGAATATGAGCCACATAGAGATACTCATGCCAGTCTATCCACAACTTTTGAAATAGTCGATGAAGATCAAATGAGTAGATTGTATGAATAACTTATTTTTTATGCAGTGGGTCCTAATTTAAGAGCCAACATGGAAGAGCCATCAAATCCAGAAATCAAAAAATTCTTTGAATTACTACTTGCTACTCAAAAACTAATTTAGGATGGTTGTACAACTCATTCAAAATTATCGGTTGCTATTAGGATGCTAAATATCAAAACTTGATATAATATTCCTCGTGACTGCTTCAATGATTTTATTGATCTTCTCAAGGAAACAAATCCAATGGACAATTTAATCCTCATAAATTTGTATCAAACAAAGAAACTAGTATCCAAGTTGGGTCTCAACCAATGAAATTGATTGTTGTATAAATGGTTGTATGTTGTACTACAAGGATGATGTGACAGAACTCTCTGAGTGGGATCTATCAAAATTTTCATTTCTTCATGCCATTATCAAGGAGAACTTTCGACTCCATCCCACAGTCCCTCTCCTTGTCCCTCGCATGACAATCAAAGATTGTGATTGGTGCTTATCTCATTCCTAGAGGTGCTACCCTATTTGTTAACATTTGGGCTATTGGTCGAGATCCCGTTAGTTGGCCTAATGACCCACTTGAATTCAACTCCAATCGATTTGGCCTAGGTTCCCTACATGAGAATGTTGATGTTATGGGGAATGATTTTGAGTTAATACCATTTGGTGTTGGGCGAAGAATGTGTGCAGGGATGAATCTTGGTCTTTGTATGATTCACCTTGTGACAGCGGTGTTGGTGCATTCTTTTGATTAGAAATTATCAGATGGCCAAATGACAGAGATGTTAGATATGGAAGAGAGCTATGGGGTAACAATGCGGAAGATGAGACCACTTATGGTTAAAGTGGTGCCAAGACTAGAACCTTAAGCTTATATTTAGGATTTGTTTACTGGTCAATGTATCTTCTCAGCCTATATTTATCATATCATGTATTATTTCTTCAAAAATAAGGGATTGAGAGACATATTTTGAACTTCATGCCACTTTTATTATTCATAGTCATCGCTTAGCTTTTTATCTATTCTATATACTCTTGCTCCAGCTAACTAATTTTGTTAGGAACTAAATTTTAAATTTGTTCATAACTCTAGCGAAACTCAAACCGAACATGATCTGAACTGATTCATCGATATTAAACGGAACTAATGATGAACATGATATTCACAAATAATTTTCAATAATAAAAATGAATCCGAATAATTTTGAAACAAAAATTTCCCACATCCATTCACAAATAATTTCGAATAAAAAAAATGAATTTTGAAACATTCATTGATGTTGAATTATTTTGTATATATTAATTTGGAAAATTTAAAGATCACAGCATCAAAAGACCATTTATAATATTGCTATTACTTGTTTGTTTTTGGAGAAAGACAGAGACTATATAGAAGAATCTCCCCATACAAAATAGATTAGCATCTTCTGCAACTAAAGTGCAGGAATCCATGACATGGTCATGCTTCAACTTGCCGAGAAATCTACTAGAAAAATGGGAGAAATTGTGTAGATCTTACTCCCACAATCTTCACACCTTTTCATGTACATGCCCACACCTTCTGAGGTTACAACAGCATAAAAATTACAGGAAAGAAAATGACTTAACCGACCTGAACACAGCTAGTTTCTCTATCCCAATGCATATATGCTTAATTCTCTATCCCTAAGGGAGGCCACAATACTGCAGCGCTGCACACATCAAACTTCTCATCGCCAACAGAATTGAGATCAAAGACAACAGTACAACCTAATTCACAAATACATTCCGCAAAAAGCTAACATAAGAAATTATATATATATACACTACTAAAAAAAATTTAAAAAACTTAGCTTCCCCGATTGAGATCCCTAGTCCTCAATTATTATTACTCAAACTTTATAATTTTAAACACACCATGATATAATAATATATCAAGAAATTCATACACATTTTTTCACCTAGGCGAAGCCTCATGATTTTTTCCTCTTCGAATTTTCCACGTAAAAAAGATATGATGTTTTACTGCTCTCTCTCTCTCTCTCTCTCTCTCTCTCTCTCTCTCTCTCTCTTAAATCACCTATTTTAGAGCTGAAGGATGGTGATAACCTATGCAGGTTGTGTTGTAGAAACCATTTATCTAATAGGTAAGCCTTTTTTTTTTTTTTTGTTACAGGTTTCTGATGGATTTCTGGCAGATATTTCGTCGAAAACAGTCACATAATGAAATGGTATCGATTTTCCAGTGAACAATTTTTGCCGGTATTTTCGGTATTTTATCCAACGGATGTTTCCGTCTGTAACTGTCCGACGAAACCATTCGACGGATTGTCCGCCAATATTTATGGTGGAAAGTTTCCGTCGAAAATTTCGGCAGATAAAACGCAGGAATTCCATCCAAGAAACTGACATCTTGGTTTTGATTTTCCGTCGGAAATATTCCAGCGGATTTTTTTCGACGAAATAAACTTTCCGACGCGCGAATTACCGCCGAACAAATTTTTGCCGGAAATTCGTCGGAAACAGGATTTTACCAGCGGAATTACATGATTTCCAGCAAATTTTGTCCACCGGTAACAGACAATTTTCATGTAGTGGAGACCGTTTGGTTCTTCAATTAATATTTAAAAAATTTTAAATATGTTTCATGTACTTTATTTCAACTTATTTGGAGTCAAAGTGGATCACTTATATAATGTTAATTGGTTCATCTATTCGATACCTTCATAATAACCATTAATTGATGAATTTATATTCCTTTTATTCATTAGGCATATTACAGGGCATCTCATTATAGCAATCTATAATGTCTATTTATAAGCTTTAACATAGATGTGATGTCATGCAAAACTATATAATTAAAACCTGAACCAATATACTAACAAAATATTTCCTCGGGCTTCATGGATCATTGGAATTTCAATTATAAATATAAAAGAAGATGTTTGTCATTTAAATATAGATGTTTGAATAAAAAACTATATATCTTATATTTTGTATAATAGTCCTCTTTGCTCTTTTGTCACATATTTATATTGTTATTACATCATTTAAGTAATAATTAAATAATTAAAATATTTACTACCTGATTATGGTTCAACTATTGTTTAAATTCCGATTAAACTTAAACCCTCTCTCCTCATCCGAATACAAAGTCCTATCTAATTCTCAACTGTTACATATTTTATGCATAAAAATACACACACAAAACATAATGAATTATCACTGATGTGCACATAATGAATTTTCACTGATGTGGCTGTTGAACGTTGAACTAATACTTTCTTCCTATTTTTTTAAATTAACTTTTTAGTACAAACAATTTCAATTCAAAAATTTTTGTATTATATTTGTACTAAAAATTGTTTTAGAAAGCAGTCTGAAAGCTATCCCAAACCAAACATAAAAAATAGTTCCTCTTATTAATTACTATCTTCATATTTAGAAGAATATGTTTATGGAAGTACTAAATAAAGTGCCTGTGTGATCAATATTATTAAAAGAAATATACAGAAAAGCTATAGCTTGGAAAATCTACTCGTCGTTTTAGTTCATGAACAACTAAGATTTTGTTTGGGACAACTTTCTTAATGTTTTCTAAAATAATTTTTTAGTATAAAAATTTCTAGTTCAAAAAAATTTTTAATTAAAAATTTGTCAATAATAAAACTTTATCTTTGTCAATTCATATTGATTTGTCTTTTCTAGCAATTTTTCTATTGATTGTGTATAAATTTTATCATTTTTTTTACTAAAATTTACATCATATATGGAGACAGAGCCGGCAGATATATATTTAGGAAAAAAATGCGTGGCCGAAGAAGAGATGGAGAGAAAAAAAAACATTATTTTAATAATTAATATACTAATTTTTGATGATATTAGTATGAATTAATCAACTTACATTTTATTTGTCAACTGGCCATTCTCCATTGTACCGTTGGGATGGGCGACTTATTCCATGAAATTAGCATATTTATACAACATATGAGTGTCAATGAATTGAACTTACAAATTTTGATATAATGATCCTTATCCTGGCCCTGTTCTTAATCTTAGCGCCAATACTCCTCTTCTCGTTTATCTTTCTACATAGGACCGGCGATCGACGTCGCCGCCTTCCCCTGCCTCCGGGGCCCAAGGGATGGCCGTTGCTAGGCAACCTGTTCCAGCTGGGCTCAAATCCCACACACCAAACTCTTCAAACCCTGTCAAGATCTCATGGACGTGATGGGCTCCTCCATCTCCGCTTTGGAATCGTCGATGTTATTGTCCTATCTACAGCCTCTGCAGTAGCTAAATGCTTCTGCAATCATGATGTCAATCTTAGCAGTCGCCCCCTGAATTCCACTAGCAAGCTTATGGCCTACAACGCACAAGACCTCATATTGGCGCCTTATGGGCCGCGATGGCGGATGATGAGGAAGATCTGTTCTACGCATCTCTTCTCAAACAAGGCTTTGAATGAGTTCCATGACGTCCGGCATGGTGAAGTGGTGAGGCTTGTGCGTGACTTGGCTGGGAGGAAGGCGGTGGTGGTTAATGTTGGCGAGATGGTCAGTATCTGTGCAATAAATGCCTTGTCAGTCGTGCTGGTTGGCCGACGGATTTTCGCCGGAGATGAGAGGCGTTGCAATTCAAGGCACTGGCTATAGAGCTGACCCAGCTCGCAGGAGAATCTAACATTGGAGAGTTCCTGCCATGGATCGATTGGCTTGACCTCCAGGCATCCAATTAATCAAAGCTCTTTCTTCTATAAAATTTGTTTACAAACTTATCTCACATAATTAAAGTTCTAATTAATCATTTTAATTGTATTTTTGTTTGACTTTTGGTATTAGGGGTTGACTAAAAAGATAAAGAAAAGTTATGGCAGATTTGCTGATTTAATAGAGAAGATAATTGTGGAGCACCGCATGAATGCAGATGATCAATTGAAGGGCCATAATCACATTAATGATTTCTTAACTAAGCTTATTGAGATGAAAGGAAGCGCAGAAGGGGAGGAGGATAAGCTCACCTATATCAACATCAAAGCTTTACTCCAGGTTTTGTAATTATTTACTTATTTATTTTTCTTCTTCTTCTTTTTTTTTTTACACAATGATCTTTAAAATTCATCTTAATTACAAAAATAATCATTTCTATAATTTGAGATTAATTATAAAAATTTTAAGAAAGATGAAAAAATTGAATGCTCAATTTGATGTTATATCCTTTTTCAGGATATGTTTATAGCAGGAACTGATACCATATCTGTTGCTATTGAGTGGGTATTAACTGAGCTAATTCGTCATCCGAAGATTCTTGCTCGAGCACAACATGAGATTGACTCCACCGTTGGTTATAATCGTCTGGTATCTGAATCAGATTTATCAAAATTTTCATTTCTTTATTCCATTGTAAAGGAGTCATTGCGACTCCACCCCCCTGCCCCCCTCTCTGTCCCCCGCATGGCAATTGAAGACTGTGTGGTTGATGGTTACCTCATTCCTAAAGGTGCTACCGTCTTAGTTAATGTTTGGGCTATTGGTCGAGATCCTGTAGCTTGGTCCAATGACTCGTGTGAATTCAACCCCGATCGATTTGGCCCGAGTGCACAACATGAGAATGTTGATGTTAAGGGGAATGATTTTGACTTAATACCATTTGGTGTAGGACGAAGAATTTGTGCCGGAATGAATCTTGGCCTTCGTATGGTCCATTTAGTGACAGCGGTGCTGTTGCATTCTTTTGATTGGACATTACCAGATGGTGATATGCTAGACATCGAAGAAAGTACTGGGATAACTATGCGCAAGAGAAGGCCATTAATGGCTAAAGCTATACCAAGGCTAGCCCCTGAAGTTTACATTTAGTGTTTGTTTGCATGTAACTTTAAGATGTTGTTTGGATGGAGGAATTTAGAATTTTAAGGAAGCTTTCAATACAATGTAAAATAAATACATGCATTTTACAAATGCATAAGTTGTTTGGTTGGATGCAAATCATATGCAATGAATTTATCATTTAGATTGTATGCATTTTTAGAATAACGGTGGACAAAACTGATAATAGTGAGTGACTACGTATTATAGTGGTGGCAAGTGGCGGCAGGTGATGAAAGTGGCTGGTGATAGGGGATGACAGCCAACGATGGGGCGAGCACCTTAGTGGCAATGAGCGGTGGGTTCTCTTGCTGCTGGGAGCCACAACAATGGTTGGCATGGGCAGTATATGGTGGTACAATAATGTCAAAAATGTTAAGAAAAAGTGACTTCCAAACAAAATTTTCAGATTTATTTTTCACCCAATCTAATAATGAAGTTTTCAAAATCTATATATTTTGAGAAAAAGATTATGTTAGAAATTATAATCAAAATTTAATTTATATAACTATTAAATTTATCTTAAAATAAGATAAAATTATAATTAATTAATTAAAATTTAAAATATATTAATATTAAAAATTTTTATGATTCTAAAATATATCTTAATTAAATTTAAGTCTAAATATTCAGATGAGTGCTATCACATCATTTACCCAAACGATCTTATTATTTACGAATTATTTGAATATTTATTGCATTACCCTTTTATGACAAAATGAGCATATTATTTTTAGTTAAGAGAAAGCTTTCACTTTTTTATTTTGTCATATTTAACCTTCTCCACTTGCAACTAACCATTCACCTAATTAATAATTGAGAAAGTAATGGATTATTATTTACACTCTACGCAACCCATTCTATTTACTTTTGGTAGATCTGTAAATTTAATGAAATTTGGACCTTAAATTCCCAAGTTATGCACCATGTTAAATTGTCAAGTTATTAAAAATTTTAACTACAATAATAATCTATTTAAAATATAAAAATAAAATAATATATAATAATATCTTTTGAACTTCATTCAAAAATAAAATAACATATAAATTTATATATATGTTATGTATTAAAAAAATGTGAATCGATTGATAGTACGTGCCTTTGAAGTCTGAGTATTGTACAAAAATTTAGCATCATAGATAAAAGTATAAAGATCAGAATTATTTTACGTGAAAATTTTGGAAAGTAAAAAATAAGGGTCTGGCCGAGATAAAAAATCTTAAAATCCAATGCATATACGAGGATACAAGAATCCTTTCTTCCTCGTAGTTGAAGAAGAAGATGACTATTTGATAATAAGATGTCTAATTTCTCTTATAGGTGTTAATATAAATCAAGTGTACACAGATAAATAATTAACTCCCAACTATAAGGCTTGATTTCCCCAATAGGAATAATATAAAATATATGTCCACAAGCAGAAAGTTATAACTAACAGCAGGTTAAATCTTGTCAGAAAATTGGAGATGGTGGTGATTACTTACGGTGTTTGTCAGCGACGATGGTAGTTAACAATGGCAATAACTGATGATGGTCGTCAGCGGTGTGGACCTCCGAAAGGATTCAGACATCATCGCCCCGCGAGGGGAGACAGTATCTGGCCAATGGAAGGGCAGATTCGATCATGCATACGATTAACCATTGAGGATAGTGGCTCTCACCAGCACACCCCGATGGATAACAATATGTACAACCTAATCACAACGGGTTTCCCCCACCCGATACATTAGCTCGAATGGGGTTTATTTGAGAGTGGGATTCGGTTTCCCACGGGCGCAAGCCCCCGTGGTTAATTACATCTCAAGCCAGGGCCTGAGAATACTCTCGATTAAGGATTCTACATTATTCTTTCTAAATTGGGATTGGCATATAGGGGGAAGACTAGGAAGTCCTACGCGAAGGGAAAGAGAGGTTCGACTAGGCTTAGTCAACATGCACGGCTCACATCAGCATCCGGAGGGACTAAGGTAGTGAGAAGAAACTGGAGAAAAATAAATAAATCATGCACTCAGAGCATGCAGGAGAGAAAGATGGAGGTGGCGTCATCCACGTGACGCAGATATGTAGGGTTTAGGGCCTCTGGAAGACAGAAGACCTACCTACTGATGAGGCGTACTACGGAACAATAGTAGCCTTGAATCCTGAATCTATGGTGGGTTTAGTGTTCTACGCAACACTAACACCCGTGTCCCAACTAATGCAATGCAAAATCTGGACTTACCCCAGCCTGGAAGGGGGAGCCAGCTAACCACCTAGTCGCTTCAAAACCATGTTGTCCAGTCATTTAATGAAAGATGGGTGGGTAGGTTATGGTTCTTGGAAGTAGGGCCGACATCTAGAGAATTTCCTAATTGGCCCCAGACTGATGTTGGGTGAATGCTTCTAGAGCTAATGCAATTAAAATTTTGATTTAGTTAGTTTCTAATGCAATGCATGCTAGTTAAAGTATCCAAATCAGGTATGCACAGAACTTTAAAAAGGCTTATAAAATAATTTTTTAGAATTAGACTGGGCTTCCCCAGGTCCGGCACCTCATCCTCATAGGTCAGATTATCCGGACTCTACCCACGGGCGGGGAAGTGTCTTATAGAAGGAAAGAGAGAAATGCAACGATATGCATGCTACCCCGGACGATTCCGGCAATTCCCTAGGTCGTTAAGTTTCTAAATTATTTAAATCTTAAAATTTGAATGTTTAGTTGGGAGTAGAAAAAGTTTTAGTCCTTAAAGAGCCTAACGAAATCCAGGCTAAAACAAAAGCGACATGCAAAACGCCAAGAAACTAAGAAAAGCAAACAATCCTAGAGGCACACAATCATAAAACACATCAAAATTATTCAAACAAATTAATAAATGTCCATAGGCCAACTGCCCTTAATTACAACCCAGGGTCTGCAGAAAATTAAAGTGGCCGGGCACCACTGCCAACAACCCGGATTTCTAATCCTAAGACTGACGCAAGTTATTTTGAGTGGGATACACTTGGTCTTCATCTTCTTGATCTTCTCTTTCTTAGACTCCTTGGATCTGAGCTCCCTCGGACTCCTTGGACCTCAGCTTCCTTGGACTCCTCGGGTAGTAGAATAATCCAGATTTGAATTCCCAAACAGAAAAGGACTATCCTCATATTGGGTGTCCTTTTCTCTTTGGGCATCCAACCTTTGGATTCTTGTATCCCCACTCAAAATAAACTTTCACAACTCAATACCAAGTTACAAACCATTTACATTAAATGAAAGCAGTAAATCTAGACTCTCCTGCAAGGTTATCCTAATAAAAAAAAAAATCAACCCAAGCAATTTTATATTATCCCAAGCAATTTATATAGAAATGAAAATACTCATCACAGCCACACTTGGCCATGCTCTTAAATGTTTGAGGGCTAAGCAAGCTCTGGAGCACCTGTAGCAATTTATAATGATTTTCAATTAGCCCTCATTTATTTAGGGGGGCTGAGCAATTTCTGAAGCACCTGCATAAAACAACATTAATTTTTAAATCATGATTATTGCCCCCCTTATATTTAGCGCTGCATGAGCATGGCCACCTGCAGAAAACATCATTAGTATCAACCTCGATCCTAACCTATGGGTAGTCTATCGTGCAATCACATCAATTCCCAGAGTGCAGTAAAAGTAAACAAACACACCAATAGTTCAATCACAACATGCAATGAAATCCGGAAAACTCGGCACGCAGCAGAAAAGTAAACACCGGCCTAACCTAAGCCTAGAAGTGGTGCCCTGGCAAACAATTCTACAGTGTGTGTAAAAGCCTGTGTGGCTGAGGTAGATCCTAAGCTGGGTAGTTAGTTACAATTGCCTACTGTCCAAGTTTATTGTAGGTCTGAAAGGAAATTTTAATTAAAGTATAAATATTAGCAAATTAAGATCCATTTTATTTGATTTGGTATTTAGGTCAGTTTTAATGCTTAGGGTAATAATATTAAAAGTTTAAATTGCATTAGTGAGTTTTAGGGGGTTCGGGGTCCACCTATACACTAAGCAAAATGGGGTCCAAAATTAACTTTTTGATTAGAGGGTATCTATAACCAGCTAATATTTCTATAAAATGCTAGGCCTTAACCTGATCAGTTAGACAGTTAGTATGCCCGATTTGGATTTTTCTATCCAAAGTTATGAATTTCTGAAGTTTTGGTCTTGTTTTGAACTAAATTTGACCGGATTGTTGACTTTTTTTATTTAAGTTGATTTATAAAATTTTAATATTTTTAATAAATACTAGACCCTAATGTGAGTTGAATGCCTTTGAGTTTGCTGGGTTTGGAGTTTCCTACGCAAAGTTATGAATTTTAGAAGTTTCGGGCCCTAGACTATAGGCTACGGTTGACCGAAGAGTTGACTTTTTATTTTAGGTTGATTTCTGGACACCTAATATTTTTAACAAATACTAGACCTTAATTAGAGTTAGGTGCCTTTTAGTTTGCCCATTTTGGAATTTTCTGTAATTAGTTATGATTTTTAGAAGTTGGGACAATTAAAGGAATTATCGAAATTGCCTAATTAGGGGTATTTTGGGGGTTTTGGCCCAAATCAGCTCCAAACTGATTGGAATCACCCCCAAAGGTCAGAAATGACCTAAGAAGGTGTTCCCAAGTGTTTGGGGAAAATCTGGGATTTTTAATAATTTTTAATGATTTAATTAAGGCAAAAAGGTGATTTTTGATTAAGGTTGAATTAAGGTCCAGATTAAGGTCCAATTAAGGGGCCCTAATTATCCAAGGTTGGGGAATGAATTTTGGAGAGTTTGAGGTATTATGGGTATTTTTCTGATTTAAAATGGATTTATTAGATTTTTCTGAAGTTTTTAAGGCTTAATTAACGGGTAAATTAGGGTTTGCTAATTAAGTATTTTAAAGAGTCCAGAAAATTCCTAGAAAATTCTAGAGGGTTCCAGATGTCACTATGTTTAAGTGTTTCAAATTTCAAGTCATTCGGGGTTCTACCCTAATTCCTAGAATTTTTCTAAGTTTGCTAGACGGGTCCTTAATTGTTGTCCTTAGGGTGTCACTACGTTATATAGGAGTGAAATGAAGTAACTAACCCTTAGGCATAATACAGAGGGTAAATGCAGCAGATATAAACACACCAAGCCATGTCCTTAGATCTAGGAGAGCCTAGGCTACGTGCTTGTGCAACCTACACATGCAAAGACTACGAAAACACTAAGTAAAGGAACCTAATGAAGTGATTAGTGAATGATTGGGACACAATCATTCACTAATCCTTCTCCCACACGAATTGCTCTTCATATACATAGCCTAGGTTTAAAATTTCATAAGGGGTGGACCTCCCAAAATTGGGGGATTTAAATAATATGTAATTTTAAAATTATCTTTAAAATACATAAATATTATAAATAATAATAATGTAAGTTTAAAAATAAGATAATTGAAAATACTTCAATTCATAAGCATGGGAGGTCTACCAGCCACCGAGGGGGTTTTAAAATAATTTTTATTATTAAAATAATTATTTATATTAATTAAATAATATTTAAATAATTAAATAACATAGGAATACAGAAAACATCCAGAAATGACAGAATCACATATAGGGAATAATTTTAAGTTAAAATTCATATTTTTCTGAAAAGTTTAAGGTATTGTGCGTCAAAATCCGATTTAAAATGACAAAGTTATGAATTTTCGAAGTTAAATAGGTTTAAAGGTAATTTTTAAAATAATTTAAAATAATTAATATTTGAAAATAATTAATAATTTCAAAATAAATCAGATATAATAATATCTGAATTTTAAAATAAATAGTAATCAAAAATATTGTAATAATATAAATAAATATTAATATTATCATGATACTAATATAATAATATTATTATTAAAGATAGTAATAATATTATTAACTAAAAAAAATTAATATTTTAATAATATTAATAATAATCAAATGCTAACATTATAGTAATATAATCACTAACATAATAATAATATTATTAAAATAATAATATTATTATTAATTATAATATTATATTATAATAATATTAATAATAATAATAGTCAATATTATAACAACCTGATAATAATATTA
Organism: Dendrobium chrysotoxum; assembly: GCA_019925795.1. Lineage (NCBI taxonomy): Eukaryota > Viridiplantae > Streptophyta > Magnoliopsida > Asparagales > Orchidaceae > Dendrobium > Dendrobium chrysotoxum. The sequence continues at coordinate 57,263,446 of CM034301.1, forward strand.
TTATTTATTATTATTTATAACATTAATATTATTACATGCTAATTATAATAATATACTAATATTATAATAATATAATATTATTATTATCAAAGTAATAACATTATTACTCATTATAATATTAATATTATTATAATGCTAATAATAGTAATAACAGATTAAAATAGGTTTTAAATAATAATAATAATAATAATATAATCATAATAATAAAAATAATAAGAATAATAATAATAATAATAATAATAATAATAATAATAACATAGTTAAAATAATTTAAAGTAATAACAATAATAATAATGATAATAATAATACTAATAATAATTAAGATGATTAAAATAATTAAAATAATGATAATAATAATAATATAATAATAATAATAATTTAAAATAATCAAAGTGATTAAAATAATAATAATAACTATAATAATAATAATAATGACAATAATAATAATAATAAGAATAATTAAAAAATATTTAAAATAATAATAATAATAATAGTAATAATAGTAATAACATAATAATGATAATAATAATAATAATTAACAACTAAAGATAATTACAATAATAATAATAATAATAATAATAATAATATAATCATAATAATAATATTATTATTATAATATTAATATTCATATAATAATAATATTATCAAAATAATAATAATGCTATTAATAATAATATTGATATAATAATATTAAATAATGCTAAATTAATATTATAATAATATAACTATCATTATAGTAATAATAATACTATTAATATTATTATTAATATTATTATAATAATATTAAATAATATTAAATTTAAAAATACAATTTTCTGATTTTAAAATATATTTAAAAAAAGAATTTTAAATTAAATAATATTAAAATACCCCTTGGCGGCGGCAGCGGCGGGAGCCACGTGTCAGCCTCCCATTCGCTGGCTCAAAACGCGGACGCGTTTTCCAATCATTGGCAATGATTGCGCCGCCGCGCAATCATTGCCAATGATTGGCGGCGGCGGGCCCCGCGCTACTTAAAACGACGGCAGCGAAGCGCTGCCGTTAGATCCGCCGCTGCGCGGATCAACGGCTCAGATTGAGCCAGACGGGAGCAGTGACCGCGGGATCGGATCCGCGGTCGGACCTTAGCCGTGGAACGACGCGATCAGAACCGTTGATCGTAAAATCAACGGTTCCGATCAGACGTATCAGGCTGAATACGTAACCCGAAGCCCTAAACCTATTTTCGTCTCGTTCTCGCGATATACAAGATGGATTCAAATGAAATTTTAAACTTAGATCGTATACATGAAGAGCATTCATGTGGGGTGCAGATCTTGGATTAATACGCCCTAATTACTGTGTTAATTAACCTTAAGTATATCTAACTAGGGTTAAGGATTATACCTAATCCACACGGTGGATTCGAGCGATCTTGGGCTTGTTGAGCTTGTAGATTGTCCACGTACAATTCCTTAGTTGATCTCGAGCTCTGAAACACCCTCGATTGGACGGATAATGGCTTGGAACTTTTGGAGTCCCGGTTCGCCGGAGATCTCGCCGCCGGGTTTCGGTTGGGGAAGGTGGAGGAAGGTCGTGGGAACACTCTCACCGAATCTTCGAGTCTAAGGAAGTCTAGGGAGAGAGCAAGAGCAAAAGTCCTCTAAACAACCCTAAATCAACCTATTTATAGCCTTAAGCCTTATATCAACGGCTAGGATCACATCTAGGGCTTAATTAGGAGGGAATCAGGGTTATCAAGGCCGTGGTCTTAGTTGGGGTTGATTAGGAATTGTTTTAAGGGCCTTAAAGGGTCTTAAATAGGTCATTTTGACCTATTGATGGCCTAGGTTGACCAAGTCAAGGGTTGACTTGGTCAATCCTAGTCAAATGGGTCCAAGGGAAGAGGGGTATGAGCCTTGAAGTCCTTGATTGGGCTTGGATCTGATTAGGATTTGATTTAAACCTATTAGGGCCTATTGGGTCAACCTGGGTTGACCTGGTCAACCAGGTTGACCCAGGACCAAGACTTGGGCCCAATGGGTCAAGCCTGACCCACTGAGTCCAGTGGAGGAGAGAATAGGGCTTGGAGAGCCCTGGATTGGGTTTGAATCTAATTTGGACTTGATTTAGACCCATATGGGTCTAATGGGTCAACCTGGGTTGACCTGGTCAACCAGGTTGACCCAGGGCCTGGGTCTGGGCTCAACAGACTCAGGTTGACCCATTGAACACAAGGGAGAGGGTCTTGGGCCCTGACTTGGTCAATTTGACCAGGTCAACTCCCTTGACCAAGCCTGGGAGAAAATCAGGGTCAACAAACGGACCCCCAACAGGAGTGGCGAACAAACTAGTGAACCGCTCGTGTTGGCGTTGACCGAATGTGACAGAAGAAGTAGAGTAAAGGTTCTAGGAAAGAGCACCAAAAGAGGTGAAAGAGAGCAAAGGGGGATCTTCTCCTGGCCTTGCCTTACAGCAAGGGCAGAGCCAAGGAGAAAGTGGAAAGTAAAATAGTAACAGGTCACAAAAAGGTGACAGAGTAAAAGGAAATCCCATCCTCACCTTGCCCTGTAGCAAGGGCAGAGCTGAGGGGGAGACCAAAAAAAAAGGTGAGGTAGTAAAGAAAACCAACTATCCATCTGACCGCATCGAAACAACAAGATGGAAGGTGAAAGGGTGGTGAGGTATGCCTTCCAGGGACACTGTCAGGCTCACTCGACCAAGTAAAGTCTGATGTCTGCTTGATCAGAGCAAAACGATCAGGGAAGAAGTAGTGGTGAGGAATGCCTCCCAGGGACACTGTCGGGCTCACTCAACCAGGTAAGTAAAACCAACTACCTGACTGTTCATCTCAAACAGCAGAATAGAAGGTGAAAGGATCCCGTCTCCTCCTGCTCCTTTCGGAACAGCGGATATGGGTGACTCGATACTTCCGTCTGACCTCAACAAAAGTAAATAAGCCACGAAATTGGAGTCTGCGTAGTCTTTTACAGAACATCCAGAGTAAAGGGGTGGTGAGGAATGCCTCCCAGGGACTCTGTCGGGCTCTCTCAACCGGTAAGTAAAACCAACTACCTGACTGTTCATTTCAAACAGCAGAATAGAAGGTGAAAGGATCCCGTCTCCTCCTGCTCCTTTCGGAACAGCGGATAGGGGTGACTCAATACTTCTGCCTGACCTCAGCAAAAGTAAATAAGCCACGAAATTGGAGTCTGCGTAGTCTTTTACAGAACATCCAGAGTAAAGGGGTGGTGAGGAATGCCTCCCAGGGACTCTGTCGGGCTCTCTCAACCGGTAAGTAAAACCAACTACCTGACTGTTCATTTCAAACAGCAGAATAGAAGGTGAAAGGATCCCGTCTCCTCCTGCTCCTTTCGGAACAGCGGATAGGGGTGACTCAATACTTCTGCCTGACCTCAGCAAAAGTAAATAAGCCACGAAATTGGAGTCTGCGTAGTCTTTTACAGAACATCCAGAGTAAAAGTGGTGGTGGGGAATGCCTCCCAGGGACTCTGTCGGGCTCCCACTCAACCGGGTAAAGTCTGATGTCTGTTTGATCAGAGCAAGACGACCAGGGTAAGGGTCTGATGTCTACCAGAGCGGTAGGACAGTCAGGGTAAAGGTGTGGTGAGCTATGCCTCGCAGGGGCTCTGCGGGGTGCTCCCAACCAAGTAAAGCCTGATGTCTACTCTGCGCATATGCCTGCAGCAGAGCAATCAGGAAAAAGAGATGGTGAGATATGCCTCCCAGGGGCTCTGTGGGGCACTCTCAACCAAGTAAAGTCTGATGCCTACCCGGCGCATATGCCTGCAGTAGAGCAATCAGGGGAAAGTCATCTCAACCATACCCTAACACGCATATGCGTAGGGATGGGAAGAGGAGTAGAAAATGGAAAATTTCAAAGAGAGGAGGGTCGTCTAAGGAGTTTCAAACTAGTGTTTTGGGTACCACGTGGTAGAGGACAAGTCGTCGTGGCCACGAGCATCCAAATGCCAGTGAAACTGCCTAAGCGAAACCAAAATCATACAAACCTGGAAGCACCAGAATGATGCCTCGAGAGACCATAGGGAAAGGTACGCCCTCAACAAAGTGTGAGAGGGGTAATCTCATTCCCAATGAGTAGCTAAAGTAGCAAGGAGGACACACTTGCTTCAGAGAAAAGGACTATATCATAGAGAAATAATCATAGAAGACTACAGTGGTACGTCCACATAAGCTAGTGGGACCCTGTAGGGGTGGAAAGCAACATAAACACATCCAAGGGACCGCTCCACAGCCAAGAGTCGGGTCACGGTGGGAAAGTATGTCACTCTGAGACAAGTGAAATGATTTTCTGCTAGAAAATCAAAGTTCACTAAGAAGCGACGCTAACATCTGAGACTTGATGTACTACGTCACAACTAGGAAAGCATACAAGAGTACCGAGGGGACACACTCGCCACTAAGGGAAGTAACATTGCATAGGAATGATATTTATGAAAAGCTCACAGTGGTGGTACCCACACAAACTGGTGGGACCCTGTGGGAAGTGGAATAGTATCAGTGCATCCGTAGAGCTACCCCAGCAGCTGAGAGTAGAGTACGAATGAGAGAGAAAGTAAAGTGGAAAATGAGTTGATCTTCTGCTAGAAAATCAAAGCTCTCAAGTCAGTGATGCTAACGCTGGTAACCAGGCGTACTGCAACACTACTGGGGAAACAACTCGAGATGGCGAGGAGACACACTCGCCATTGAGGGAAATGATTTATGAGTAAAGTTAATAAACATCAAACATCACAGCGGTAACACTCACCCTGACCAGGGGGACCCTGTGAGAGGCAGAAGCGACACTACCAGACCCATAGGACTGCTCTAGTAGCTGGGAGCAGGGCAAGGGTGAAAAAAAGTAGGTCACTAAAAGAAACTAGAGAGTTGATTCCCTGCTAGGGAATCAGAGCTCGCGAAGGTGGGATGTTAACATCTTGAGCAAGATGTATCACACCACTAACAAGGACTATCATGATTGTAAAAGATCATAATAATCACAAGTGTAAACTCATCCTTGAAGCAATCACTCAGACGCTTCGTAGGAGAGGAAAAGAAAGACTTTGGGGAATTTGAGCTCTTAGAGAGTATTACCGGGTTCCACCTGTGACAAGGGCAACCGGTTTTGCTCCACTGAGAGCTTCCCTCTTTTATTGTATAGGTGCATATTTTTTTATATGTTCACAATCATAGACTAAATATGTCTCGTACTGTCGAAGATAACACCCGGTAGAGGGAACGTTTACCATATCCGTGTGTTACTCCTAGTATGGGACATCCTCTAATGATTGGAACTCAAAGAGGGATATAGGATTGGCTTTGATAACCCAGGCCACATTCACCACATGAATAAAACTGGGGGCACAATCAGAACACAATTGATATGTGAATGAAATTTAGGTTAGGATAGTGGATCAACATCACCCTCCTTAACTAGCACAGGTTGGTATGGACCCAGTACAAAAGAAGTCTGAATTGGTTTTGATATCCCAGACCACACTTGGGGGCACCAAGTGAAACTGGGGGACAGAGAGGGGGAAACTCCCAAATTACCAGAACTCAGAAGAGGAAGATAAAATAAATGCGAGACTCTTACCAGTCCTTAAGAACGGTCTATAACCAGATGGTGGGGTCAAAAATATTTTTTGTGCACGAATTTTTAAAAGAATACGGCAAGCATTTAGACAAACTCAATAGTGGGACCACTAAGAGATGTTTAAGCCCTTACCAATCAATCTGAGAGAAGTCTGATTCACACATTTCCTAAAGAGTGAAAATTTCATCAGAGAGTGAAAAGACTATTTTTAGAAATGAAAAATTAACCTCTGAATCATCTTGAACCTTTAAAAAAAAGGTTCCGAAAGTTCAGCAATATAGGTTGACTCCATCTAAACCCGAGAAGGTTAGGGATTTAAATTTTGCTAACCCAGCTTAAGCTCCCTACAAGCTAAGCTGGGCTTTCTCCCTTACATATTCTGAATAAATATCTAATTCAAAAGGGTGTAAATTAGAGAGAGAAACTGGATCTTCTCAATCTTCTTACATGAAAATATTTTTATATCTAATAGAACATCCTTGCACGATGACGAATTTAAAATCACGATTTTCAAATTCAAGTATCACAAATATCAAGGGGTATGAATTTTCTGAGACTTAGAGATTTACAAGAAAGGGAAGCCATTTACTTATCCACTTTGGGCTCATTTTGAGCCCCTCAACTTAATTTGGCGCACTGCGCACCTTTTAATTACTTGATACACTTTGTGTATCCTTGACTTTATGGCGCATTTTGCGCAACTTTCCACTTTTGATACACTTTGTGTATCTTTGATTTTTGGCGCACTGCGCATCTTTTCACTTTTGATACACTTTGTGTATCTTTCATTTTGTAACTGGCTCCCTTTCCAAACCTCTAAAGGAAAACTTTCTCAGTTGTAAGATTATCTTCCAAACATAAGAGAAGAAAAACTCACTCTCTCGTGCGAGGAAGAAGAATCCACAAAGCAAATCCAATCCTATGATAAGAATGAACGACTTGAATAAGAAAATTATGAGATGGATTCATCAGCCTGCGGAAGATGCCTATGAGATAGAAAACTGCAAGATGATTGGAAAAATATGCGTCTCTAGATCTAATTTCAATTTGATATAGATTTTAGTTCAAAATAGGAAATCATCCCAGGCGAGGGATGAGAGAGAAGGCATATATTTTTCTTTTGAATCATTATAATTGTCCTTCAAGCGTTTAGAGGAGTCAACCGCCAATTACTTAATTTTCTAAAGAAGACAGGGGTAAGTCTTTCATTAGGAAAAATAAGTTCTATACTTTCTAAGGAAAAATTCTCTAAAAAGTCCACCTTGTGTCTCAAGCTCTCAGACTTTTCTCAGATTAATCTTTCTTTTAGAAACTTTGCACATTAAATTTAAAGATCCCACAATTGAAAATAGAACTTGAATTTGTATTTGGACTGATATGGGTCAAAATCTGGCCTAGAAGAGTTCAGACAAGGGAGATGATAGAGACTAGAGTTTATGTCAGTGTACGGATCATATCATCTCACCTCATCACACCTAAGGATAGCCTCATACTTCTCGTAACAAACATCGTGTGGTAGAGGACAAATCGTCGTGGCCACACAGACTGTCGAAAAGTGAAGAAGCCCCTCCAAAGGGGGGACATATACAGGGGAGTATTTACAGGCGGTAGGGAGACCCCCTCCCTCTCGAAGAGTGAACTCAGGCATAGTACTTTTTCAAGTACTGCCCGTTGATGACAGGCATAGGGTGAACACCATTGGCATCAACGAGTAGGTAGGCACCACCTTCATAAACTTGCTCTACAGCAAAGGGGCCTTCCCAAACAGGCTCGAACTTACCACTTCGGCGACGGCGCGAAATGATAGGTCTGCGTAAAACAAGGACCAACTCGCCAACCCGGAAAGCACGGGGTCGGACAAGGCGATCATGTGATCGAGCCATACGTGCCTGATATAGTTTGAGGTTCTGATAAGCTTGTAGGCGAAGCTCTTCTAAACCATCAAGCTCTTCCATCCGTAGTCGGGCGTTATCTTCGTGGGAAAGATTGTGGCTGACTGCCACACGTAGCGAGGGGAGCTCGACCTCAAGTGGGAGGACGGCCTCGACCCCGAAAGCCAAAGCATATGGGGTAGACTGAGTAGGAGTACGGTATGTAGTCCTATAGGCCCATAGTGCTTCGGGAAGTCTATCGTGCCACTCTCGTTTGTTTGCAATCAGGATTTTTCTTATTAATTGCACGAGAGTTTTATTGAATGCTTCCGCCAAGCCATTGGCCTTGGGATAGTAAATTGAAGAGTATCGCCAATTGATGTTATGGCGGCGGGCAAATCTAGCAATTTTGGTGCTTCTAAACGACGGGCCGTTATCTGAAATGATACGGCGCGGGACACCAAAACGATAGACAATATGATCACGAAAGAAACGCATCACATCTTCTGATTTGACTTCCTTAAGTGGCACAGCTTCTGCCCACTTAGAGAAGTAATCAGTGGCAGCTAAAATGAACCTATGGCCCTTAGAGGAAGGAGGGTCAATAGGACCCACTACATCCGTGCCCCAGCCCTCGACTGGCCAAGATGATACAGTAGGGTGCAGCGGATTAGGGGGTTGGTGAATCACCGTGCCATGAATTTGGCACTGGTGGCACTTTCTAGCGTGCTCTATACAATCACGGATCATAGTCGGCCAATAGTAGCCGAGGCGTTTAATTCTGCCTTTCATTTTTGGTCCGGACTGATGGGCACCGCAAAGACCTTCATGTATCTCGCCCATGACCTTGCGAGCCTCCTCGTTGTTGAGGCAACGCAACCACATTTGGTCGAAAGAACGTCGATACAAGGTATCGTTCACATAAGTGAATGATAGGGCTCTCTTTCTGACCTGGGCAGCAAGAGATCTATCATCTGGAAGCCTGCCATGCTTCAAATACTCTATAAAGGGTACTCTCCAGTCTGATTCTTCCTCAACTGAGAATACTGTGAGGGTCTGATCGGGAGAAGACAGGTCTGCGGGGCATAGGGCTTGACGACACTGGACAACGATAGACAGTGGGTTGCCAGTTGGGTCAGCCAGTTCCTTTGCTAACTTAGCTAATGCATCTGCCTTGCCATTGGCAGATCTAGGGATTTTAGCTAAGGTCACTTCAGGAATCAAACACAAGAGCTCCATTGCCTTGCTGTGATAAGGCAAGAGCTCAGGTTTAAGCACTTTGTAGACTCCCGCTACTTGATTTATGATCAGTTGTGAGTCTCCAAAGATTTTCACCCGCATGACATTCATCTGAATGGCCAACTCTAGTCCTAAAATCAGAGCTTCGTACTCAGCTTCATTATTAGTACGAGGTTCTGAAAGACTGTAGGAATATCTCAGAGTGTGACCTTCAGGGGATACGAAAATGAGGCCCAGACCTACCCTAACTATAGGAGTTTCATTCGGGCTCAAGGCTTTAACGGACGACGCACCGTCAAAGTAAAACTCCCAAGTAGGGGACTCCTGCTCCACCGCACTCATGATTAGCTCGTCAGGCAGCTCATCATTGAGTGGGGAGTCTGCAGGGATCGGGTGAGCAGCAAGAAAATCAGCTAGAGCCTGTCCTTTGACGGCCCGCTGCGGGACGAAAGTGATGTCAAACTGCAGTAGGATCATAGACCATCGTGCCAGACGACCTGAGAGGGTCGGACGGGTCATCAGATACTGCAAGGGGTTGACTCGAGAGATTAGGTTGACCTTATGTGAAAGCATATAATGCCTAAGCTTCTGTACCGCGAAGATCAAAGCTAAACACTGCTTTTCCATCGCGGGGTACTTCAGCTCTGCGGGTATCAACCGTCTACTGAGGTAGTACAAGGCATTCTCCTTGCCTTCCTCATTTTCTTGAGCCAATAATGCACCCAAGGACTCATCCAGGGCCGTAGTGTAGAGAATTAACGGCCTCCCTGGGATAGGTGCAGCTAAAACAGGGGGGTTTATCAGGTAGCGCTTTATACTCTCAAAGGCCTCCTGACAACGCTCATCCCAGTGAAAGCGGGCGTCTTTCTTTGCTAGGGCAGCAAAGGGGTGACACCTACCGGACAAATTGGAGATAAATCTCCGCAGGAAGGCTAACTTTCCTTGAAAAGACCTTAGCTGGGTAAGACTTTTAGGGGGTTTTAGATCTACTATGGCTTTGATCATGGAAGGGTCAATCTCAATGCCACGGTAGCGAACTATAAACCCCAGGAACTTTCCTGCACTAACTCCAAATGCGCATTTTAGAGGGTTCATTTTCAAATCATATTTGCGTAGGCGTTCAAAAACGATTCGTAGATCTCGAAGGTGATCTCCACGGACCTTGCTTTTGACTACCAGATCATCCACATAGCATTCAACTTGCTCGTGTATCATCTTGTCGAAGATAACAGTCATAGCACGTTGATAGGTGGCCCCGGCATTCTTGAGACCAAAGGGCATCACCTTGTAGCAGAACACACCTATAGGTGTGCGAAACGCAGTAAACTTTTCCTCTTCGGGGTCCATCTTTATCTGATTGTAACCAGATGAACCATCCATAAAGGAGAAAATGCTATGGGACGACGCTATATCCACCATAAGCTCGGGGATAGGAAGAGGGAAATCGTCCTTAGGACATGCCTTGTTTAAATCACGAAAGTCGATACAGACACGAATCTGCCCGTTCTTTTTCCGGACTGGAACAATGTTGGCAAGCCAAGTAGGGTACTTCTCTTCACGAATGAAATCGGCCTCTATAAGCTTCTTAGTTTCAGCGATCACCTGTTGTTCTATTTCTAACCTCATCCTACGAGGTGCTTGTTTAACAGGGACTGCATCAGACTTAATGGCTAGTTTATGGACTGCTACATCTGGATTTAGACCAGGCATCTCGGTGTAGTTCCAGGCAAAGCAATCTTTAAACTCTGAGAGTAGCTCGATGTATTCTTGAGCCTCTGAGTCGGATAACAAGACACTATGAAAAATAGGTCTAGGATCTGATTCAGTGCCTAAGTTTACCTCACATAATTCGTCCATGGCAGAAGTGACGCCATCTTCAAACTCTTGAGGAGCATCGAGTACTCTATCCTCATCATCTCCCGGGTCTTCTTTATCGGTAAGAGAAACAACCGGGTATGAGTGGGAAATCGCTCGGATGTTAGCATGGTTAGGTGAGCTCTGCTCGACATAACCTAAACCTTGCTTAGTTTGAGGCATATCAGTCCGCCAAACACGAGCCTGTCGTAGAGCTTGTTCATCTGACCAAGACGAGATGACTGCACCCCGCTCTACACAGTCTTCCACGAAAGGGGAAAAATAACGAGGGGCAGTTGTGACCCTGTTATCCATAGCGGTCTCCGCTGAACCCTGACTCCCAGGACCCAGTGGGGCACCTACACTATGGGATAACGAGGCACACTCACTAGCTCGTGGTGGCACAAAGGTTTCGTATAGAGGAGGCGGAGGGCGACCTCTAACTTGTAGTGCACCACCATCACTAGTGGAGGGGGTAACCAAAGATCTTTGGTGAGACTCCTCAACTCTTATTCCACGTATCTGACGGGAAAGGGACTGTTGACTAGTGGTCTGACGTCGGGGGTCTACTTCCTCGTCTGAACCACTGTCAATAACTAAACCACCCTCGGGTATCAGGTACCTACAAAAGGTAGGTAGTGAACTATAATCAGTGAAGTCCGGGGCTGGTGAGGGAGCTGAGCGATGAGGGGTAGTGATCATCTCATCGTCAGAGGAGTCGGAATCGACGGTCAAAGGAGAAGCATAAAGATATGAGGGAGGAGGGATTTGAGTATCGTAGTTTCGCGGCGGGCGAGTCGATCCTCTACCTCTACCTCTACCTCGTTCTCCCCTACCTCTACTAGGGGGAACATCGTGCCCAACTGCAAATTGGAAAGGAGATCTAACAGGATCTGCAGTGGAGGTATCTGCCTCAATACTAACCTGTGACGGACCTTGCGCAGGTAGCTGTACAGGACCCTGTACAGTACTGGCAGGTGTCACTGGTGACTGGGCAGAAGGAGGTTTACTCTTCTTACGAGGTATGTAATGCTCAGCATCATCGTAAATAGAGACCTCATGCACGGAAAAGGGTTGGGTATCTCCGGGAATGGAGTACTCAACTTCATTCCTCATATACTTCATACATTGGTGCAGGGTGGAGGGCACCATTCCATACTCATGAATCCAGGGCCTTCCTAAGAGAGCCCTATATAAAGTATCTGCCTCGATCACATGAAACTTCGCCTCAGTAAGGAAATTTCCAAACTTCAGGGGTAGGGTGATAGACCCTAGGGCACGCTGTCCTTGGTCATTGAAGCCTTTCAACATAATCTTATCGGAGGTTAACTTCAAATGACCCAGGGAGAGGCTTTTCAAAGTTTCATAACTCAGAATGTTTACTGAAGCTCCTTGGTCAATGAGGACCCTGTTCAACTCATAACCATTGACTTCAGCGGTGACATACAAAGGACGATTGTGATCAGAGGTACCCAAGAGGAGATCACGATCTGAAAAGGTAATGCACGGCATCTCTCTCAGAAGGCATGCATCTCCAACAGATTCGGAAGCAAAGAAGGTTTGATAGGACTCTGGTTCGAGTAGTGCTTTTACCAGGGTCTCTCTCAAGTCGGAGGACATCATCAGAGCGTCATAGACACTGAGAAGGGCAGGAATTTTCCTTAAATGGGCCAACACATTGTAATCGACCTCCAGCTGAGGGCCCTTCCCTTTCTCCTTAGATTGTTCTTGGGAGGAGGGGATAGGCTCGTCCTGCTGGATAACAATGTTCTTATCTTTTTCTTTTGTATTCTTAGCCATCCTAGGTGGAAGAACCTTCCCTGAACGCAAGTGAACTTCCTATATCGAGTCATCTTTGACAGGAGATTCACTTGGTTCAACGGTGATGGCATGTGTTGGCTCCAAGGAAAGTGACTGGAGTGGGTTCTCGGACTCATCTTCTAAATCCATGTAACAACCACCCTCCGGAATCATAAAGACTGGTTCCTCATCACACTCAGACTCTTCATCACATACAGAACCATCATAAGAAACATGTAAAATATTGAAAGAGCGAGTGCTAGAAGAAATAAAAGTAGGAGCAGAACACCAGAAGTAGCCAGAATCACCTTCCTCTATTATTTCATCATCAGTTGAAGGGAGAACGAAATCCTTCAGCGTAAGTGCTGGAAGGCGTCCCGTCTTCCCCTCAGAAGTTACAACAAACTTTTCCTTTTCATACATCTTTTTATTACATAAAATAGGAAAAGAAATGTGCTCAGTAGGCACTACAACAGGAGAAGAAAAAGGTGCTGGCGAAGAAACTGGGCTGGCAACTGTCGATTTGGCCTGGGTAGGCCTCCTCTCAACTGCCTCTGAACTCTGAACTGTCTGCCGGATCATCTGCCTCATCTTCCGAGAGAGTGCTAACTGCCATTCCCCCTCAGAACCTCTGGGTGATCTGCCACGACTGCTCTGTCTGCCACTCTGGCTGTCACTACAACTACTGGAGCCCGAGATCGTCTGAACTGTCTGAGGTGTCTTGCCCTTGGGCTGAACCAGGTCGCTGTCCTGTAGGTGGATCTGCCCACTAGCCATGAGCTTCTCAACTCTGTCCTTGAACACATAGCAGTCTTCTATGACATGCCCGATATGTCTGTGAAATGGACAATAGAGTGGGTGTTCTGTCTGCCCTTTCTCTTCCACTCTATTGTTGTTCGGGAATGTTAAGATGTTTCTCTTAGTAAGGAACTTGAAGATCTTCATCACACTTTCCCTTTTAAAGGGATATTCCTTACTAAGCTTCTCCCGTAGGTACTGCTGACTCTCTGGGGTCCTACGGGAGGGTCTAGACTGCACTGCTGACTGGCCCGGTGTGTGAGACTGCTGAGGTGGTGCTGAACTGACTAAGGGATTCTTGCCCTTATCTGATGGTCCATAAGTACTGTGTACCTCCCCTCTCCTAGGTGGAGGTGCTCCTGATGACTCCTGCCGCTGAGGTCTACGTGAAGGTTGACTCTCAACCTTAGGAGGGACTGCATCGGGTATGCTGTCCTGCAAACTGATCACCTTTGTCAACAACTTCTGAAAGGTTCTGATGCTGAAACCCTTCAGATAAGGTGCTATCGGACCATCTATGTTCTTCAATAAAATTTCTACTGCATGCTGCTCCTGTAACTGGGGCTCACACTGTAGGCTGAGGTTCCTCCATCTGACTATGTAATCTGGGAGAGGCTCTCGGGGCTGCTGTCTAGTCACAACTAGCTCTCCAACTGTAACTCGGTGCTCTGCACTGACAAACCTCTAAACAAACAACTGCTCCAGCTCTGCAAAGGTGCGTACTGAATCGTTGGGGAGGTCGGCGTACCAGGCAAAGGCCACCCCAACTAAACTGCTGACAAAAAGTCTCAACATCAGTGCATCGTTCCCTCCTATGTTGCAACAGATGGCTCGGTACTGGGCCACGTGCTGCCTCGGGTTCCCAAACCCATCAAAGACTCTGAACCTAGGAGGGACAAAACCAGGGGGGTGGGGCTCGTGCTCGTACTCTACTGGGTAAGGACGCCCCCTGCTAACTACCTCTCCAGACTTCCTGGAGGAAATGGCCTATTCGACCTTCTGGGCAATCAGATCCTGAATCTGTCCGGCTGACAACTGAACTGACTGACTCTGGACTGGGGTAGTAAAAGCAACTGCTGTCGGTGCCACTGGAACTGCTCTCTGGGCCCTGTCTACTCCCACAGGACCTGGTACGACTACAGGTGGTGCTGCTGGCTCGTCCCTGGACGTAGCAGGAGTGCCTACGCCCGTCATCTGGGGCATCGCCCCCAAAGCTGTCAACTGGGCTGTCATCGCTGCCATGGCCCTGGCCATCTCTGCCATCTGAGTCTGTAACTGTAGTACTGTGGCATCTGTCTCAACTGACCGGGGAGATCCTCCTACCTCAGCTTCTCCCTGCTCATCATCATCATCTGCCTCTATCTGCTCGTCTGAGTGGCCACGTCTAGTAACCACACACACTCTGTGTACCGGTATGTCTCCATCTGACTCCTCCTCGAGTAAATCATCCTCAAGTGCCTCATCCTCGTAGAGGGTCTGATGGAAGTCCTCTGCATACGGACTCAAAGGGGAAGAAGTCTCGTAAGGGCTAAGGGCTGGCTCTGCCCGAACCGGTGAACCACTAGGAGAAACTGCAACATCATCGTCCGTTGCTGCATCACAGACCATCGGAACTGCCTCTGATCCGGAAGGAACAACTGCCTCTAACTGCTCAACTGCCTGAACTGGCTGTACTGTATCGACAGGGGACTCTGCCTGTCGTCGTCTCCACACCCATCTGCTGCGACGGGACCCAGTAGGGGCAACTGACTGCTGCGGGGCTACTACAACTGAAGGGAGCTGGGGTCTGGGAGGCTCCAACTGCTGCCTCTGTCCACGACGACGTGGGCGTCGTCCAACAACCGGAGTAACTGTCTGTGGTCTCGCCAACGGAACTGAACTAACAGGCTTCCTGGGTGGCTGTCCTCTCTGCCACCTGTACCTCTGTCTAGCAGTCTGTCTCTGCAACTGAACGGACGCCTGAGAAATCTGGTGGAGTAACCTCTCTCGACTGACAGGGCCTCGACCCCGCGCTAAGCGGATAATACTCCGAATCCTCTGAGAGAGGGTTCGAGCAGCATCATCCCTGGGGACCCTAGCGCGTGGTAAAGTAGTAGCGACAGGAGGGGCCGCCGCAATGCGAGCAACGTCCTCCTCATCACCACTGTGTGTCAGTGGGGAGAAGCGTCCTCCCTGAACCGCTACTATCTCAGGGGCAACTGTAACGTCCGGGGTAGGGGAAACTGCAACTGGTCGTGGTGCCCGCTGCCTAGGGACCACTCTCCTCTGGACTGGCTCCTGGTGAGCCAACGAATCTGCCATCCGCTGTCTATCTGCCTCGGATGCAGCCAACCGAAGTCTACGGTTTCTATTCCTCCGGGCCCTTCTCCCAAGGCCGGAGGCGAAAGACGAAGCAACATCTGAACCCACCACTTGAGTGGCAGGGGGAACGGGAAGTACGGGAAGTGTCGGGGTCTGCACGAGGGTCTCTGGGTGAGACAGTCGAGCGAAAGCTGAAACCCGACGGGAGGAAGGCGAAGGAGCCTCGGTCTGGGCACCCCTCTTCCTGGAGGAAGAAGGAGGGGGAACCCGAACACGAGCTACCTCTGCCGGAGTAACAACAGGGGTAACTACTGCCCGCCGGCGCTGAGGGGCCGGGGCAGCCTGAACAACAGGTGCGATAGGCACTGGTCGCCTAACCGCTAGACGAGTGGGCTGAACAGGGAGTGGTCTAGGCACTGGATGCCTAACCACAGGGTGTGCCGGCTGCACACGAACAGGAGTAGGACGAGCAGGTGCCCGGGCTGTCCGCCGAGCAACTGGACGTCCAAAAGGTCGCATGGCTGCGCGAGCCCTCCTCTGGGGAGGAGAGTAGGCAGCAGCCTCGGCAGGGGTCGGCCCGCCAAGAGTGACGAAGGCCGAGTCAGTGAAGGAACCAAAAGTGATTCCTCCAGCGGGAAGACTGGCTAGCAGGGACTCAGGAAGTGTCACCCGCGCGTCAGAACCAAAACTGAAAGTAACGGAAGGCACGAAGGAAGCCATGGAACTGTCTGCCAAGAAGAAGAAAAGAAATTTAAAATGATTAGTAAGAAATAACGAGAAGATGAATGATAGATAAGGGACGGAATGACCTAGAAAGTCCGAAGGAAGAAAGCTTAACCATGGGGGAACCCTAACTAAGAAGAACGGAAAGGAAGAATCCTAGCTAGGGGGGAACCCTAACTAAGAAAAAGAAGAACGATCCTAACTAAGGAAGGACCCTAACTAAGAGTGGGTCGGTCCTAATCTAAGGAGTACCAATCCCGGAGTACACACAAGAAAGAATAATATAGAATCCAAAGATGGAGAGAGAAACCTATCCCACCGTGGTCGCCAGAAACCTGTGGACCTCCGAAAGGACTCAGACATCATCGCCCCGTGAGGGGAGACAGTATCTGGCCAATGGAAGGGCAGATTCGATCATGCATACGATTAACCATTGAGGATAGTGGCTCTCACCAGCACACCCCGATGGATAACAATATGTACAATCTAATCACAACGGGTTTCCCCCACCCGATACATTAGCTCGAATGGGGTTTATTTGAGAGTGGGATTCGGTTTCCCACGGGCGCAAGCCCCCGTGGTTAATTACATCTCAAGCCGGGGCCTGAGAATACTCTCGATTAAGGATTCTACATTATTCTTTCTAAATTGGGATTGGCATATAGGAGGAAGACTAGGAAGTCCTACGCGAAGGGAAAGAGAGGTTCGACTAGGCTTAGTCAACATGCACGGCTCACATCAGCATCCGGAGGGACTAAGATAGTGAGAAGAAACTGGAGAAAAATAAATAAATCATGCACTCAGAGCATGCAGGAGAGAAAGATGGAGGTGGCGTCATCCACGTGACGCAGATATGTAGGGTTTAGGGCCTCTGGAAGACAGAAGACCTACCTACTGATGAGGCGTACTACGGAACAATAGTAGCCTTGAATCCTGAATCTATGGTGGGTTTAGTGTTCTACGCAACACTAACACCCGTGTCCCAACTAATGCAATGCAAAATCTGGACTTACCCCGGCCTGGAAGGGGGAGCCAGCTAACCACCTAGTCGCTTCAAAACCATGTTGTCCAGTCATTTAATGAAAGATGGGTGGGTAGGTTATGGTTCTTGGAAGTAGGGCCGACATCTAGAGAATTTCCTAATTGGCCCCAGACTGATGTTGGGTGAATACTTCTAGAGCTAATGCAATTAAAATTTTGATTTAGTTAGTTTCTAATGCAATGCATGCTAGTTAAAGTATCCAAATCAGGTATGCATAGAACTTTAAAAAGGCTTATAAAATAATTTTTTAGAATTAGACTGGGCTTCCCCAGGTCCGGCACCTCATCCTCATAGGTCAGATTATCCGGACTCTACCCACGGGCGGGGAAGTGTCTTATAGAAGGAAAGAGAGAAATGCAACGATATGCATGCTACCCCGGACGATTCCGGCAATTCCCTAGGTCGTTAAGTTTCTAAATTATTTAAATCTTAAAATTTGAATGTTTAGTTGGGAGTAGAAAAAGTTTTAGTCCTTAAAGAGCCTAACGAAATCCAGGCTAAAACAAAAGCGACATGCAAAACGCCAAGAAACTAAGAAAAGCAAACAATCCTAGAGGCACACAATCATAAAACACATCAAAATTATTCAAACAAATTAATAAATGTCCATAGGCCAACTGCCCTTAATTACAACCCAGGGTCTGCAGAAAATTAAAGTGGCCGGGCACCACTGCCAACAACCCGGATTTCTAATCCTAAGACTGACGCAAGTTATTTTGAGTGGGATACACTTGGTCTTCATCTTCTTGATCTTCTCTTTCTTAGACTCCTTGGATCTGAGCTCCCTCGGACTCCTTGGACCTCAGCTTCCTTGGACTCCTCGGGTAGTAGAATAATCCAGATTTGAATTCCCAAACAGAAAAGGACTATCCTCATATTGGGTGTCCTTTTCTCTTTGGGCATCCAACCTTTGGATTCTTGTATCCCCACTCAAAATAAACTTTCACAACTCAATACCAAGTTACAATCCATTTACATTAAATGAAAGCAGTAAATCTAGACTCTCCTGCAAGGTTATCCTAATAAAAAAAAAATCAACCCAAGCAATTTTATATTATCCCAAGCAATTTATATAGAAATGAAAATACTCATCACAGCCACACTTGGCCATGCTCTTAAATGTTTGAGGGCTAAGCAAGCTCTGGAGCACCTGTAGCAATTTATAATGATTTTCAATTAGCCCTCATTTATTTAGGGGGGCTGAGCAATTTCTGAAGCACCTGCATAAAACAGCATTAATTTTTAAATCATGATTATTGCCCCCCTTATATTTAGCGCTGCATGAGCATGGCCACCTGCAGAAAACATCATTAGTATCAACCTCGATCCTAACCTATGGGCAGTCTATCGTGCAATCACATCAATTCCCAGAGTGCAGTAAAAGTAAACAAACACACCAATAGTTCAATCACAACATGCAATAAAATCCGGAAAACTCGGCACGCAGCAGAAAAGTAAACACCGGCCTAACCTAAGCCTAGAAGTGGTGCCCTGGCAAACAATTCTACAGTGTGTGTAAAAGCCTGTGTGGCTGAGGTAGATCCTAAGCTGGGTAGTTAGTTACAATTGCCTACTGTCCAAGTTTATTGTAGGTCTAAAAGGAAATTTTAATTAAAGTATAAATATTAGCAAATTAAGATCCATTTTATTTGATTTGGTATTTAGGTCAGTTTTAATGCTTAGGGTAATAATATTAAAAGTTTAAATTGCATTAGTGAGTTTTAGGGGGTTCGGGGTCCACCTATACACTAAGCAAAATGGGGTCCAAAATTAACTTTTTGATTAGAGGGTATCTATAACCAGCTAATATTTCTATAAAATGCTAGGCCTTAACCTGATCAGTTAGACAGTTAGTATGCCCGATTTGGATTTTTCTATCCAAAGTTATGAATTTCTGAAGTTTCGGTCTCGTTTTGAACTAAGTTTGACCGGATTGTTGACTTTTTTTATTTAAGTTGATTTATGAAATTTTAATATTTTTAATAAATACTAGACCCTAATGTGAGTTGAATGCCTTTGAGTTTGCTGGGTTTGGAGTTTCCTACGCAAAGTTATGAATTTTAGAAGTTTCGGGCCCTAGACTATAGGCTACGGTTGACCGAAGAGTTGACTTTTTATTTTAGGTTGATTTCTGGACACCTAATATTTTTAACAAATACTAGACCTTAATTAGAGTTAGGTGCCTTTTAGTTTGCCCATTTTGGAATTTTCTATAATTAGTTATGATTTTTAGAAGTTGGGACAATTAAAGGAATTATCGAAATTGCTTAATTAGGGGTATTTTGGGGGTTTTGGCCCAAATCAGCTCCAAACTGATTGGAATCACCCCCAAAGGTCAGAAATGACCTAAGAAGGTGTTCCCAAGTGTTTGGGGAAAATCTGGGATTTTTAATAATTTTTAATGATTTAATTAAGGCAAAAAGGTGATTTTTGATTAAGGTTGAATTAAGGTCCAGATTAAGGTCCAATTAAGGGGCCCTAATTATCCAAGGTTGGGGAATGAATTTTGGAGAGTTTGAGGTATTATGGGTATTTTTCTAATTTAAAATGGATTTATTAGATTTTTCTGAAGTTTTTAAGGCTTAATTAACGGGTAAATTAGGGTTTGCTAATTAAGTATTTTAAAGAGTCCAGAAAATTCCTAGAAAATTCTAGAGGGTTCCAGATGTCACTATGTTTAAGTGTTTCAAATTTCAAGTCATTCGGGGTTCTACCCTAATTCCTAGAATTTTTCTAAGTTTGCTAGACGGGTCATTAATTGTTGTCCTTAGGGTGTCACTACGTTATATAGGATTGAAATGAAGTAACTAACCCTTAGGCATAATACAGAGGGTAAATGCAGCAGATATAAACACACCAAGCCATGTCCTTAGATCTAGGAGAGCCTAGGCTACGTGCTTGTGCAACCTACACATGCAAAGACTACGAAAACACTAAGTAAAGGAACCTAATGAAGTGATTAGTGAATGATTGGGACACAATCATTCACTAATCCTTCTCCCACACGAATTGCTCTTCATATACATAGCCTAGGTTTAAAATTTCATAAGGGGTGGACCTCCCAAAATTGGGGGATTTAAATAATATGTAATTTTAAAATTATCTTTAAAATACATAAATATTATAAATAATAATAATGTAAGTTTAAAAATAAGATAATTGAAAATACTTCAATTCATAAGCATGGGAGGTCTACCAGCCACCGAGGGGGTTTTAAAATAATTTTTATTATTAAAATAATTATTTATATTAATTAAATAATATTTAAATAATTAAATAACATAGGAATACAGAAAACATCCAGAAATGACAGAATCACATACAGGGAATAATTTTAAGTTAAAATTCATATTTTTCTGAAAAGTTTAAGGTATTGTGCGTCAAAATCCGATTTAAAATGACAAAGTTATGAATTTTTGAAGTTAAATAGGTTTAAAGGTAATTTTTAAAATAATTTAAAATAATTAATATTTGAAAATAATTAATAATTTCAAAATAAATCAGATATAATAATATCTGAATTTTAAAATAAATAGTAATCAAAAATATTGTAATAATATAAATAAATATTAATATTATCATGATACTAATATAATAATATTATTATTAAAGATAGTAATAATATTATTAACTAAAAAAAATTAATATTTTAATAATATTAATAATAATCAAATGCTAACATTATAGTAATATAATCACTAACATAATAATAATATTATTAAAATAATAATAATATTATTAATTATAATATTATATTATAATAATATTAATAATAATAATAGTCAATATTATAACAACCTGATAATAATATTATTATTTATTATTATTTATAACATTAATATTATTACATGCTAATTATAATAATATACTAATATTATAATAATATAATATTATTATTATCAAAGTAATAACATTATTACTCATTATAATATTAATATTATTATAATGCTAATAATAGTAATAATAGATTAAAATAGGTTTTAAATAATAATAATAATAATAATATAATCATAATAATAAAAATAATAAGAATAATAATAATAATAATAATAATAATAATAATAATAACATAGTTAAAATAATTTAAAGTAATAACAATAATAATAATGATAATAATAATACTAATAATAATTAAGATGATTAAAATAATTAAAATAATGATAATAATAATAATATAATAATAATAATAATTTAAAATAATCAAAGTGATTAAAATAATAATAATAACTATAATAATAATAATAATGACAATAATAATAATAATAAGAATAATTAAAAAATATTTAAAATAATAATAATAATAATAGTAATAATAGTAATAACATAATAATGATAATAATAATAATAATTAACAACTAAAGATAATTACAATAATAATAATAATAATAATAATAATAATATAATCATAATAATAATATTATTAATATAATATTAATATTCATATAATAATAATATTATCAAAATAATAATAATGCTATTAATAATAATATTGATATAATAATATTAAATAATGCTAAATTAATATTATAATAATATAACTATCATTATAGTAATAATAATACTATTAATATTATTATTAATATTATTATAATAATATTAAATAATATTAAATTTCAAAATACAATTTTCTGATTTTAAAATATATTTAAAAAAAGAATTTTAAATTAAATAATATTAAAATACCCCTTGGCGGCGGCGGCGGCGGGAGCCACGTGTCAGCCTCCCATTCGCTGGCTCAAAACGCGGACGCGTTTTCCAATCATTGGCAATGATTGCGCCGCCGCGCAATCATTGCCAATGATTGGCGGCGGCGGGCCCCGCGCTACTTAAAACGACGGCAGCGAAGCGCTGCCGTTAGATCCGCCGCTGCGCGGATCAACGGCTCAGATTGAGCCAGACGGGAGCAGTGACCGCGGGATCGGATCCGCGGTCGGACCTTAGCCGCGGAACGACGCGATCAGAACCGTTGATCGTAAAATCAACGGTTCCGATCAGACGTATCAGGCTGAATACGTAACCCGAAGCCCTAAACCTATTTTCGTCTCGTTCTCGCGATATACAAGATGGATTCAAATGAAATTTTAAACTTAGATCGTATACATGAAGAGCATTCATGTGGGGTGCAGATCTTGGATTAATATGCCCTAATTACTGTGTTAATTAACCTTAAGTATATCTAACTAGGGTTAAGGATTATACCTAATCCACACGGTGGATTCGAGCGATCTTGGGCTTGTTGAGCTTGTAGATTGTCCACGTACAATTCCTTAGTTGATCTCGAGCTCTGAAACACCCTCGATTGGACGGATAATGGCTTGGAACTTTTGGAGTCCCGGTTCGCCGGAGATCTCGCCGCCGGCGAGGTTCTGACGCCGGGTTTCGGTTGGGGAAGGTGGAGGAAGGTCGTGGGAACACTCTCACCGAATCTTCGAGTCTAAGGAAGTCTAGGGAGAGAGCAAGAGCAAAAGTCCTCTAAACAACCCTAAATCAACCTATTTATAGCCTTAAGCCTTATATCAACGGCTAGGATCACATCTAGGGCTTAATTAGGAGGGAATCAGGGTATCAAGGCCGTGGTCTTAGTTGGGGTTGATTAGGAATTGTTTTAAGGGCCTTAAAGGGTCTTAAATAGGTCATTTTGACCTATTGATGGCCTAGGTTGACCAAGTCAAGGGTTGACTTGGTCAATCCTAGTCAAATGGGTCCAAGGGAAGAGGGGTATGAGCCTTGAAGTCCTTGATTGGGCTTGGATCTGATTAGGATTTGATTTAAACCTATTAGGGCCTATTGGGTCAACCTGGGTTGACCTGGTCAACCAGGTTGACCCAGGACCAAGACTTGGGCCCAATGGGTCAAGCCTGACCCACTGAGTCCAGTGGAGGAGAGAATAGGGCTTGGAGAGCCCTGGATTGGGTTTGAATCTAATTTGGACTTGATTTAGACCCATATGGGTCTAATGGGTCAACCTGGGTTGACCTGGTCAACCAGGTTGACCCAGGGCCTGGGTCTGGGCTCAACAGACTCAGGTTGACCCATTGAACACAAGGGAGAGGGTCTTGGGCCCTGACTTGGTCAATTTGACCAGGTCAACTCCCTTGACCAAGCCTGGGAGAAAATCAGGGTCAACAAGCGGCAATAGCTGAAAAATATAAAAGAGCTCTCTAGTTCTCTCCTTTCTTCCTCCCCCTCACATGGAGAATAGGACTCTATTTAAAGTTTTTTTTAATGGTCATTTTAGTAATTTGAACTATAATCCAAAACATTTTATTATACAATCCATATCAATTCTCATGATCATGCGGTATTTCTTATAGCATTTAAGTGCCTTAATGGTGTCAGAATTGAGTGATCATAGGCTCATTGGATTCATCTCATCGAGCTACTCGATTCGACTATAAACAAGTCAAAATTAGAGTTTAAATGATCATTATTTTAATTTCAAAAGCTTTCAATATAAATAATAAGCTCATGTTAATTTAACCCTAATTTTCTTAAAATATATTAAATATTATAAAAATGCTAATTTTATTATTACTATAAAAATAATAAAAAAGCATTCATATTTGACTTGAATCAAATCACATCGAACCATTTTATAAATTCTTTTACTTCATTCAAAATTAAAGAGACTTGAAGAGTTAGTATTAGGCAAGAATCAAATATATTCTATCTAAAATCATATTGTTAATCATCCTAAAAATTAACACTCATTGAGCTATTAGAACTAGAGGTCTCAATAAATGATTTGGCTTGCCAATCCAGACCAAATTCTGCCAAAATAATTAGGGTTTAGGTTAACCCATTTAATAAGCGGGTTAAACTCAAGCTCAAAATTTTAACCTGTTTAATTGGTGAACTCGATTTAGACCCAAAAAATGATGACTTTAATATGTTTCTTAAATTCTATATACTTACTAATACTTTATAATACTAGCAAATTCTTTGCTTATTGGTATGCTATTTTTACTTATTTTCAATTATTCCAAGATCTATAATTAATTAATTATAAAAAAATTTAATTAAAATGAGTTATCGAGTCAGATCCAGGTCCCCTTTTCTATTCACTTATTAAACAAATTTGATTCATATTAACTGAATTCAAATCGTGTTACTTTCAAATCATATTCAAATCCGACTTATTAACCCATTTTGATAGAACAGACTTGTAAATGGAGAATCTAAGCAGCTCTCATGAAACACAAAGCCAACATGTTTCATTACTCAGTTATTCCTAAAAAAACCAATTGAAAATTTAATTTTCTCCCCATCTTGTGGAACAGAACCAAGATCCAAAATTTGATGCTAAATACAGCTTGGCAGGGATGGAGGGCCCCTTAGTGACAGCACATTCATTAGTTTCTTGAAAGAAAATGGCAATCAAACTGTACCCATAACCCATCACTGCTTAACCCAACCTATGGTTGAGTTAACCCTGAACGAATTTGCTAACCAGTCACAAGAGTTAACGACCGTTTAAAAAAGGCCTCACCAGAGCTCACTTTTCAAGGCCACGCCTTCAAAAGAGGCCAAATGGTACAACAAATAATATTATATAAAATGTTGGGTAAGGCTGTAACTTACAGATACAGACAGCCACAACGTCTAATGCACAGTTAACATAGCTATATCACTTCAAAAGTTGTTGACTTCTCAGACGCCAAACAAACGCTCGTTACCACTTAGATTTCTTCCCCTTCATCTTCCTTTCTGGGTTTCTCTGCTTCATCCCTTTGAAATTTCTCCAGGCTGCAAGAATATTACTCTACAGAACAACGTTCTCTGCTAGCTGAGATTTATAAGACATGGCTGCTTTGGTGTTCGCAGTGCTCTTTCTGGCCATGTTTAGTCTAGCTGGTAAGCTCTAGCTATTTGATTTTCTATTAGATATTTGCAGAGAGATTTTCCTCTCTTTGGTTTTTCTTCTTCCCTTGTTGTGAGAGACTAAAAGGCAAATCAAAATGTTTTTCTCTGTTTCTTTTTCTACTTCACTATTTCATTT
Source organism: Dendrobium chrysotoxum (assembly GCA_019925795.1). Classification (NCBI taxonomy): domain Eukaryota; kingdom Viridiplantae; phylum Streptophyta; class Magnoliopsida; order Asparagales; family Orchidaceae; genus Dendrobium; species Dendrobium chrysotoxum. Next base: position 57,288,672 of record CM034301.1, read on the forward strand.
CCTCGAGGTGAAATACAAGAAAGCCATGTATGTGTGACACACATAGATTTTTAGAACAAAATCCATTTTCTAGTGCCTGGAAGAATCTTTTTCCTAGAAGAACTGTGAGGGAAAGTGGTTAAAAAATAAGTTAAGGCGGTGTTGAAATTATTTGCATTCTGAATCATTCCATTTTTCTGATGTTTTATCTTTTTCTGTAAAGCTTTCTTTTCTCTTTTTTTTTTTGGCCTTTTTCCCTAACTCCATCTACCAAATAATGAAAACTTCTCTCAGAGGAGGTATGATCATGTGAATGATTGATATAAATCACTTTTCTATTTCACATTTATTAATAATGATAGTATAGAACACTGTTATTAGTGAGAAAAAAGAGTACACATATTAGATAATATGAATATAAACCTTTCAAAAAGATTTGAGTAGAACAATTTTAACAAATGATGATTCTTGAAGTCACCTTCAAATTGAATGGATGACGGTAAAAATGATGATGAGATTTTTTTTTCTGCTTCGCATTTGTAAGTATTACCATCTATGAGATACACTGCTAAAAATCTTCTTTTCTTTTTCTTTTCACTTTTCTCTTCTCCTTGGAAGATGCCACTTGGTGTGTTTGTAGGAGTGAAGTGAGCAACGCTGCCCAGCAAAAGACCTTAGACTATGCTTGTGGAGCTGGGGCTGATTGCAATCCTATTCTCCAAAATGGAGCTTGCTTTAACCCAAACACTGTTCTTGCTCACTGCTCCTATGCAGCCAATAGCTATTACCAGAGGAAAGGTCAGGCTCAGGGATCTTGTGACTTCACAGGATCTGCTTTCACCACACAAACTGACCCAAGTAAGGATCAAAAGATCTTTTTTTTTTCAGTCTTGTTTGGACGTTGGAAAACCCAATTTGCCATCATGGTTTAATTGTATCTTGCTTACAGGTAGTAATGGGTGCACTTATCCTGCAACTCCTAGGTAAATTTTAGACTTTTTTTGTGTTAAAAAGCTCTTTTATTTGGTTATAAATATTTTATACAGTATCATGACTGTCTACTTCAAAAGTTTGGTTCATTTCATACTTTTAGCTATCAATAATTGCACTTTCTTGGAGTTTTCTTCTGTTTTTTTGTAAGTTGATGACAATTTTTGCACCTAAAATCTTTCGGAAGGGGACCAAAGCTCTCAATTTTATTTCTTCACTCTTCAGTTCCCCTACTTTTAAAAGGATTATTTTGCTTTTTTTTTTTTGTAAATTTAGGCTTCGATTGGGACAGCTTTCTTACAGTTTTATGAAACAATTTTCTAGCACCAAAATTTTAAATTTAAACAAATTTTATACTAAAAAATCGCTTCATAAAACAGTAAGAAAACTATCCGAAACGAAACCTTTGACTGATTGGGAATTGCTTCACAATATATAATCTTCCCTGATGCCTTCTTTCTCTTCTTCTTTTAGTCAGTAAAATTGCAATACAAATTTCAAACTTCTTTAAGTAAAGCTTGCTGTTGTCTTTAATTTGTGTCGCATATTTTGTTCTAAATTAATATGTTTTTGAAGAAGTGTGATAATTATTTATGTTATTAAGGATATTACTCGTGATTTTTTACAAAAGTATGACAATATTAGTTTTTAATTAAAATTTCTAATTTGTGACCCAAAGCTATAACTTTAGTCAGATTTTAAAAATTCATTAAAACTTTTAATCACATTAATTTTTATAAAATAGCAAATATAATTGTATCCACAAACACAAGACAATCTTCATAACAATGAGTAAACACTTCTTTTCTATTTCCATGACTTCTTCTCTGTCCTTCACAGTGCTGCAGCAACTGGAAGCTCCTCAACACAAAACCCAGGGACTTCCACTTCCTCCTCCTCTTCGTCAACAGGAAGCTTGACACCAACCTCAACTGGAACAGGAGTTTTGGGAGGTCTTGGCCCTTCTGGAACTACCACAAGCATTGATGGCAGTGCTGCTTCATTTATCCCAAATCCTGTTATGATGAGCTCTCTGCTACTCATCTTCTTTCTCCATTGCTTGGTTTGGCAGAGACTTTGATGTGTGATGAGAACATGAAGAAGAAATTCAATTCGAATGGATGGATGGAGGGAGGTGTAGGTGAGAATGAGAATTGGATTTTTGTTCTTTTATGTGGGATTTACTGCTGCTCTTCCTTTTCTTTTTTTTTTTTTTTGGTGAACATAGAGGCAGCTATTTATTAAGGCAGTAGTTTATTAGTTTATGATGCTATGTTTTGATGTTTCTAATACAAAAATTTATTAGAAAGTTGCTTTTTAAGTAAGTAAGAAAGCCGTCCCACACAAAAGCCTATATGTATGATTTTGATAGGAATGAGTTCCCTGCTTCCATTCTTCCCTGCTTCTGCTGAAATTACAAATAATAATTACTCAGAATATTTTATTAAACAATAATAACTTTGTTGAGCTGTAAGAAAAATTAGATCATATCTTATTTAATTGATAATCTCAGCTGTCACATTTATTTTTCTGAAGCCGTACATTCAATGATTATTCGAGACAAAGAAAGCAGGTGAATGGACAACATTTGATCATTGATAGTGCTATTTGTGTTAAGAATGCTTTAATGGAAAATGACTGCAGGAATGCCTTAATGGAACTCACAAATTTGATTTTTTTTTTTTGGAAGTAAGACTTAGCCTGATTTGATTGAGAAAAGCTACAAAGTTCAAAAACATAAAAAACAAGAGACAGCAGCATACTGGGTTGAGCATGAGTTGTCATTGAAGATAAAATGATCAGATGGAATCATAGTAGGCCTAAAGCCCTTCATTCTACAAAATTCTAATCGTGAGCAAGAGAAGAGAAATTATTACGTATGGAGTTTGGATGTAGCTCTATGTTCAGATTTTAATTAAATAAAGACACTTAGTTCTAGCATGATCCGATAACCCGGTTCTTTTGTTTTATAAGTTGTACATAGTTTGTATATAAATTTATACATATAATGCGTAGAATTTATATATAATATGTATATATAAAAAAAATTATATATATTTTGGGCTGGGCTGGGTTGTCGGGTTATATTAGAAAATATTCTTGTCTTTATTTAATTGGAAGTTCAGTCGGAGAGCTAGGTCAAACTCAGCAATAAATAATTTCTCCATTAACACACAGGGAAGGGGACCAAATAACCAAAACAGAAAGATGCTTCGAGGACATGAAAGAAAAATGGGGACCATGCCTTAAGTTAGAGTCAGAAATAGGAGCTATACACCACTACCAGCAAGACAGAGAAGAAATCCAGAAAGTATTATGAAGCAAGAAAACCTGATAGGCCGGCTGAAGCGGATAAAAAAAAAGATTAGAACATGGACTAAGGCATTATCCTCCACCTAGGACCTATTGGAGGAATAAACTTTTGGTCTGAAGAGGCCAGAGATCCTTAAATTTCCATTTTGAAAGTTTACAGGCACCTGAAGCTTGATTTTCATCATTAATACCAATCGTCCAGGCATAGTTGTTATTAAGAAGCCTTCTATTCTTTTCTCTCCACACAGAATAGACCATGGTGCAGAGGTAATTAAGCAACATGGCCTTCTAAAAGTATTGCTGTCGAGCCTGGAAGTCTCTTGGAGCACTTGCAATAAGTTAGGCCATCCACAAAGCTTGCAAGTTGCATTAGTATCAAGTCAAGCACTGAGATTTTATATAATTTGCAAGACCTTACAAGGAATATTAATTGAGCATCCCTTGAACCAAATTGGATTTCACTAGTCTATCTTGGCATAGTTCTTGAAAATGTGTAACTAAGCTTTTGAGTTAGAGAAATGATTTTCCCCACCCCAATGAATATAGTCATCTGTGCAAGAACAGGAAAGTTGTCTAATTATATTATAGCAGTTCAAAAACTCTCCAACAACCATTAGAGATAACAAAGCAAAGCTTATCATCGGGAGAGGTAAGGGAGGGGAACCCCTCCCTCCAACTAGTATAATTAGACAATAGAATAGCAACTATTCCCCAAAATGCCAGTAAGGGAGGGGAACCCCTCCAACCATGAGTCAAGAAATAATGAGAAAGTGAGGCCATTTTCAATATAATATTGCAATTCTTTTTTCATTAAAAGAGAAACAGGTTGAACATTTTTCCATAAGAACCTAAGCCTACTAGGACAAGTTAGGTGAAGGAAAATTTCCCATCTTAATGCCCATGGTTTCATTTAACCTTTCAAGATCATCAACAGAGACAAAAAACACACATTTCAGAATTTAGATTGGCTGACCTCTACACCCATGAAATGAATAAGAAGGATAAAGTTCCTTTTAAATGAATAAATACTAGGAGAATTAAGCCTTTCCCATAGCAAGAGAGGATCTTGGATTGTTATAATGAGTCTTGTAGAAATCAATATAACCACAACAACATCGTGGGAGAAGAAAGTTATTTGATTTAGTGAGAATTCATGTTCTCCTTAAAGGCAACTTATGTTCCATTATGCAATATGCAGGAGGCAAATAAATGATCAAATGAATAAGGAGGGTTTTTTTGTCATGAATAGGACTTGATTTAGGGTCATAATGCTCCTTAGAGAAAAATTAATGAAAAAAGTTCCCATACAGAGTAAGAAGTTTGAGGTTACCTCAGAGTTTGTATTGTCGCTTCTCCATATCTAATAGAACATCATACTAGGGTATTTAACTAATGGTGTGACAAATAAGAGATAGCTACTATTATTTTTGATTGCCGGAGAGATCTTTTTTAAAAAGGCTCATAGCTTAAAGATTGGAAAAAGTCCATGCTCTTTCATTTTGTAAGCACAACTCTTCTAGTTAATTGGGCTATTTTGAGGTGGAGAGTTTATCCTATTCACACCATGGTTTACAACCTCGTGAGCAAGGCTAAATGGGGTTGTCCTAATTAGAGAAGTAGAAGAAGAAGAAAATAGAGAAAGAAAGCTTTTGAGGCTTGAAATACCTTAATCTATAGAGGAGAAGGATATGAAAGATCAATATCCCTCACAAACAAAGATTTGTGAAGATTAGGTAGTAGGGGGCAAAAGAGGGAGAGGGTAGAGAGGGAAATAGCAAGCAATCCCTTTAACGAGGAGCCAACAACTATAGCTTAGAATAACGAAGGGGATCAAGTATTGAGTGGAGAGGAGGAATGCGCCACCGTAAAAAAGGGACATGAAAGAAACATGAAAATCCTAGTAGAGTAGAGGAGATGCGAAGAAAATAACTCCATATACCTAAAAGAATTTATTAATAATAGAAATTGATCTCATTCATTTACTAGAACCAAGTGTCTTCCAACTCGCCTCTCAACCCTTTTTTTGCAAGAAGTTTCCTACTTTTTTCTATTGAGGGAATGTGTGATAATTTTGACATATGCAATGGTGGTAAAATCTGTATAATGTGGTATATCAATTCCTTACAGTTTTCTCCTATGATTCATCCTCAATTTATTAGCGAGATTTTTAATATTTCTACTACTTTAGACTTTCATCACTTTGATTTATGCATATATTGCTGCAGTTGAAAAAAAACTTTTGGGAAAAAGAAACTTTTGGAAAAAAGTTATTTCAGTATCCAACTCTATTAGCACTTTGTGGATCATCCTTGGAGATTTTAACATTGGAGTTTTGGATGATAAAATTGGTGGAAAACACCCTCTTGGATCCAATTTTGTTTTGTGGATTTCAGCCATTGGGTTAATTAGGTTGGAAAAATATTAAACAAACAATCAGATTCTCTTCTTCAAACCTCACCCACACTTCTCCATATCTCAAAGATGAACCATCTAGATATTCTCTTTACTAGAGATTGATCCTTTGAATGCTGACCTCCTCATTCAATTTCACAACAATTAGCAAAAACCCTCAGCTTCCTTGAATAATTAATATTGGTAGGCCTCTCAAGAGCTAAGGCATATAAGGGAGCTTCATTGTGTGACGAACCGTTTGGGGGCCGGTTCAACCGAACCGGCCACCCGTCTTATTAGATGTCGCGACCCAGGAGGGGTCACTATTTTGCGAACAGCGGAACAAAACGAAGGGGGCGGACGACCGATGGTTTCGTGCGCGAGCGAGGTGAGTTCAGTTTTCCAATTTTAGCAAATGATTGCATTGGAGGATAAGAATTAACCATTCCTTTTCATTTCTACCGTTAAAGGAGTGCTAATTTGAGAGGAATTACAACGAAAGAGAGAAACGATCGAGAAGAAGAGGGAAGAAGGTTTGTTAGTTTTCTTTACAAAATTTTTCTATAAATTTTATCGTTTTAATTCATCTAAAGCAAAGAATGATTTCTAAAGGCAAAAGAAGGGATTGAAAGCAAAGAGAAAGAATTTTGGGGAGAGGAAGAAAAAATTTAAGGTTTTGAGGAATTCTCAAATTTGTAAGTAAATTTCGAGCATGAGTAAATTTCTATCTTGAAATTGTATTAAGTTTTATTGGTTAACTTGTATTATTTGATTTTAGAGATTTGGAAAAGAGAAGATCGAAAGCTTCAAGAGTTGATTTCACAAAAATTCTTGGAAGAGAAATTAAAGTGGGTAATTGTCATTATGAAATTCAATATTTCGTCTTATTCTTTCGAAAATGATATAGTGTTTGGTATTATAATATTGTTTGCTTTAAAGGTTTTATATTTTTAGAGACTATCATGTGTGAAATGTTGAAAGTTTAGATGCATAAAATAAATGTAAATATTATTCAAATAGAAAACAAAAAGGATAAAATAATATGAATGAATATGAGTGAAGAAGGATATTATATGCTACATGTATGTATGTATGTATTAAGGAGATACACCAACGAAGAGATGCCATATGAAAATGAATAAAAAGGTTCAAAATAAATAGAAAAGAAAGAAAAAGGATATACATGCAAAACAGCAGTTCACCCCCTTATGGTACTGGCTGGGGATGTCGTACTCGTGCACGTTAAAGGAAAAGGAAATGGTAAAGGTAAAGGAAATGGAAATGATTGTACATTTGGGTACATTTAGACAGTGCTCCTGTGCGACTTAAATGAGAAAAGGAATATAGATTAAAGAAATGTTAGAAATGAAAATGATAGGATATGTATGATGGGATAGGTATAAAAGAAACGAATGAAAGGAAATGAACAATGTAAAGAAAAAGTACACCAATGTAAATATTAATTTTATTGTTTATTTAGTGAATTTTATGCATATTAAGTGATGATGAGCATTACCCACTGAATTTACTTAGTAAACTCAAACAACGAATTTAAATATTTCAGGTAAGTCTTCAGTGATTTAGAAATGACAGAAAGAGAAGAGTTCGTCTATAGAAGATGACGTGCATCTCATAACAGGTAAATTCTGATTTGAAATAAATGTAAAGTATTAGAAGAATTTAGTTAGTGGCTCTTCGGATATTAAAGGAGAATTTAATATTTTTATGTTATTATGCTTGAACTGATTAGATCCTACAGTCCGACTTTAGTTCATGCCTCGTTAATTCGAGTATCCGGGCCGGGTCGTGACACATTGAATGTTTGGTTCATGGTGAAGTTGACCTAATAAAGATTTTTGTATGAGAAAATAAGTGGCAAATGAAATATCAATCAAGTAAAGGAGCTTGCCACCCCATATGGCCAAGTTTCTTCTCATCCTAAAGCTATGACTAAATTCATAATCTAGTTTTTTTTTCTTTCTTTTACCATACTAAAAGTCATGATACACATACTAATTTGCCAATTTTATCTAATTTGGAACTAGATACATCACGCCTTTGGATGATAAAATTAATCTCAAAGATAACTTTTTATGGGTGTCAAAACATGTCAATGGGTTGGGTCTGAGTTCAATCCGAATCCGGTTAACCCAAACCCAAACCGTTTAATAAACGGTTCAAAAAGGTGAACCCGAACCCAACCTGATAACAACCCAAATACGACCCAATAACTTATTTTAATTAAAATTTTATTTTTATTAATTTGTTAACCATAAATTTTATATTAATTGATAAAAAATAAGAAGATTATATCAACAAATAAAAGAATTAAAAAAAAATTAAACGAATTATTTTTGGGTCCAAATTGAGTTGCCAAGTCATCCCGAACACAACCTATTTAATAAACGGGTCAGAATGTGCAACTTAAACCTTATCCGTCTAAATGAGTCAACCCAAACCTAAATTTTTCGAATTAGGTCCACATCGAATCATTTACTGACACCCCTATTTTTTTCCTTAGAAATGATAAGTTTTCAGGACCAAATGATTTTACTATAAAATTTTTTAAAGACTACTTAAATTTAGTTGGCTCAATTCACTTAAGCAGTCATCCATTTTTCCAAAACTGCAGGTATGCCAAATTATTTCAAGCATAGCAGTATTGCTTTGACTCCCAAGAAATCAAAAGCATGCCAAATAATTGACTTTACACCAATTTCTCTATGCAATTCTTTTTATAAAATGATTGTGAAGCTTTTGGCCAATAGATTGCAGGCTGTTCTTTCATTAAGTGTCAATCCTTCCCGAGCCATTTTGAAAACCAATGAATCGCCATCAATGCATTCAGGACACCAAATTTATCAAAGAAGAGTCACTCATGTACGACTCAATTAAAACCGACAATAAAAGTGACATTTGGCGAGCACGATATTACATAAAATTACCTGAACGATCTTTGATCATCAAATAGAATGCACCATTATGATCAGTGCATCAAATTAAATGTAATTTTGTTTTAAATCTTAAACCTCAAGTCAAGATAACTACACCCGCTCATACATAGCGAACCTTGGGCATTCCGCCGCTACTGTTCGACTTCGCCAGGTTCCCATTAGGTAGAGTTTTGAATGATTCGCTAAAAGCTTCTTCACCTTCTTCAATGAAATCAAAAGTCAATACATTTCGACAGCGTTCTTCCTGTTGGATCTAAAGTAACAACGGGAGCTTTGGTCGTTGCGATAGTAGATCATATATATGCTAATTTATTTTTTGTCATCCTTTAAAATATTATTTGATTATTTTACAAAAAAAAATCATTTTAAAGAGCACACCATTAATGGGCAAGACAATCAAATATTGACTGCAAACCTATGCCCCACAAAGTGGTTACTGTTAATTATTTTTTGAAACATTAGTTCAAAGAGACATATGCATTGGGTCTTAAATAAATCAATTCCCTATAGTTGATTTTTATCTTCCATGTAAACATAAATATTTCCAGACCAATCACAATTGAATAAACTTAGGTAAAAAATATTTAATTATAATACACACTCAAGCAAACAATCATCAAATATAATGAATGGATAAAAAATGTTCTAAGTGCAACTGAATCTGCAATACACCCTATAAAATAAACAAATTAGAAAAATAAGACAGTTGGGCTCACGCAATAAATGATCTATACACAAATGGCATTATATATGCAAAGTCTTCTATAAAACTCCATCAAGATCATCAGTTGATCTCTTATCTTATAGATCATCCCATATATATACATAACATAACTCATCTAGACTAAAATTACATAAGATGCCACTACAAAATAAATGTTAGCACAATAAAGCATTCATATATATAACAACCTGAGGTCAAGCACAAGTTGGTGTCAAGCTATATTTCAGCCCCTGTTATAGTAGCACCTGCAAGAAAAAAAAAAGTTATATCTTTATTAATTTAGTTACCCCTTTTAGGCATTACCACCAAATCAAAAAAAAAATGTTGATCATAATCACTTAAGGCAAATAAATAAACAAACAAAGCATCACATCATATCACCCTATGCATAAAAAAACAAAAAATTCTTAGGAGTTTCACCGTTAAGGGTTATAAAGAGCCTAAATATGGTGAACACAACCTATTATAAGGGCCCTGAAACCTTAAGCCCTGAGTTGGTATGACCAACAAGTGCTATATTGTAGCCCGAGTTGGCCATAACCACTCAAGGCTTAAGCCTATTATCATAATTATAAAGCTGTCATTATAATAAATGTTGTAATACAAGGGTAGAGTAAAATGTGCTAAGAGAGTGGAAAGAAATCTACTGCCAATTCTTCCTAAGATACAAGTTTGAGGGTAGAGAGTCCTATGCTAAAAAATGGGCTTGATCTCATTTCAAACATCCTATGCTTTCTATGTCTATGGTCCCATCAATTTTAAGAAATTAGAAGAATGAATTAAACCCACTCTAACATGATTCATGCTATCCTCAAGGTCAAAAGGGGTAGCTCGAAAACAAAGATACTATGGCCACTCAAGACATGCCACTATCAAGCTAAGGTCAACTTAGACAAAAGGCAACTAAACAGTATAGATTCCATTACTATAATACTGAAGTCTAAAGGTATAAGAGGTTCCATTAGACAACTTTATTATTACTAGAAAGATATAAGGTTCAAGTTGCTAGTCCACTTAGGGTCATAAAAAGAAAACCTAGAGCTATGACTACTAACACACTAGAGCTAAATGAAGAAGTCATCCGATTGCTCATTATCATATAAACCATTAAGGCACCCAAAAAGCTAGTCTAGAAGTTACAAAGGCTACTCAGTCACCTTATAAGGTAGCCCACATGTGGGAGAGTCTTTGGTAATATAGGATCATCTAAGGGGAAGACTAGAGCTATATGAGAGAGTCACTAGAGAACCCAAATATTGCATGAGATTGTCTAAGAAAAATAACTGGCCAAATTTAAGATCATCTAAATTAAACTAATAAGAGCATTCTAAGTCATCAAAGACATGGTTCAAAGACTCCTAATGACTATTTTGGACGTCTTTTAAAATTAAGAATTTTATGAGTGCTAAAAAAGGTCGTTAAGGGGCTAAGTCTCAAGTATTTTGGATATATATACTTTTAAACATTTTAAGTGTTCCTTAACAGTTTCAATAGACTCTTAAAATCTCCTAAATGTCAAAAATCCGTATCCAAATGGATGGGTATCGAGATATTATACAGGTTGGTAGCCCACTAATGGGGTAGTAACAGGACCCAAAGAATTTATGGTTCACAGCATTAGAGCATATTTAGACTGTTAAGGCCTAAATCGTGATGTGCAGGGCGTCGACTTTCGAAAGGTGTCACTCTTATCGATATGGTGAGAGTATAACATCCAACCTATGACCCTATGATACATAAGTTTACAAGTGAAAAGTAAAATGGCAATTCATGAATAGCATGTGCGCCTATCATAACAAACAAAAAAGGACTATAAAGCATAAGAGATTATACCTTAGCCAAGACTATAATTGATTGAACTAAGTAACATACTTAGGTGCATGCACACACTTGAACGAACAAAAGGACCTCACTCATGGTCAAAAGGGACTATAACACGCCATCGTAACCTAGAAATGTTCACAAGTCCCTCACAAGTAACAAATGATTGCAATACAAATGATTGATGTGAACAATCATCACAATGAATATGTCATACGGTGGAATATACATATCAAAATTACCACATAAAATGATGCACATAAAATGCATAAATCCTTCCCAAAATCATATGAAACACAAATCGATACAACAAGGTTATCATGCAATGTAATATACATGATAAAATCACATATAATACAATGCCAAAAAAAATCACGAAGAACTCTGTCAAAATCACGCAACACATAAATCGAGGTAAAAACACATCAAGTAATATAACATGCATCAACAATGACAAATAAAATTATACATAAAAAACACATAAAGCTCCTAAAAATTATGTTGCACCAAAATTGATACGACAAAATCCGCTACAGAAAAATCTGTCATTACCATCGGACATTTCGGCGGATACACATGTATCGGAAATAGCAGCGGACTAACCGGCGGAAATTTTCGCCATTATATTACCATCGTATATTCCGCCGATTTTTTCGTCAGTATATTAATATTCCGGCGCAATTTCCGCCATTCATTACCAGCGAAATCACCGGCGTAAATTGCGCCGGCTTACTTAAAGTCAACGAATATTTTCCGGCGTATTATCTGTCGGTACGTTTACCAACAAATTATCCGACGGACACGACCCTATTTCGCCCGCTGCGCGATCATTCTTCTCATTTCTTTCCCTCTTCGTTTTGATTCGCTCCGCTCGCGTCTGAGAACTGCCCCGAACACCGCCGCCATTGCGACTGGTCCTTCGCCGACATTCTCCGCCGAGCTTGCCCACATTCGCCGCCGTCCATAGCCTAAGTTCGCCACCTCCGTTCCGTGCATTACCAAAGGTCGCCGCCTCCGTTATGTCCGTTGCCGACGCCGGTAATATCTTTTTGCTTCGTGTATGCATTTTGTTCATGGTATTCTTCTTGTTGATGAGTTTAGAGAGATATTTGATGTGTCTATTTGTAGTGTAGATTAATATCTTTTTGCTTTAGTTATGGATGTTCTCACTAGACATTTGCAAGAGAATATATCTTGGTGTATACTTTTTGTTGATGATATTCTTCTTTTTTATAAGACTAGAGAGGGAGTTGAAGGTAAACTTGAATTATGTAGGTCAACCTTATAATCTAAAGGTTTCGCATAAGTAGATCTAAAACTTAATATATGGAGTGTAATTTTAGCAGTAATAGACCTAGTTGAGGGATTGTGACTTTGGGTGATGAAGTCATTAATAAAAGTATACGTTTTTTATATCTTTTATCTATTTATGGTGAAATAGATGGGGATATTATTAGTAGAATTCAAGTTGAATGGTTGAAGTGGAGGAATGCGTTGGGCCTTGTGGTGTGATAAAAATGTCCCCCTCAAACTAAAGGGAAAATTATATAAGATGTTGGTGAGACCTGCAATGCTTTATAATGCAAAATATTAGCCATTAAAAGATAAGCATAATATTAAGTGTTGCAGAGATGAGGATGCTCAGGTGGATGAGTAGTATGGATTTACCCTTATAAACAGGATACGAAATGAGCATATATATGAGAAGGTTGGAGTAGCTCCAGTGGAAGATAAGATTAGAGAGAGTCGCCTTGGATGGTTTGGTCACATAAAATAATGGCCTTCCAAGCAGGCTAAGAGTCGTCTTTATTGACAAGGGACTTATGTGAAATTAAAATTCATCTATTCTCCTTCAATAAATATTACAACAATATTATATATAGGCTATATTATGGATATCAGAAATCAAAGAAATTAGATGTATAACCGATTGGCACAAGGACGAATATTAACGAATGCGTTTATTAAAAGATGTGAATTTTTCATTCAGACAGCTTCTGAGCTGCCCAGTTTTTCGTTGTTCATGTTTTAAACATAAAAATCAAGTTCACCTAAACCCAGATGACGTAATTGTTGATCTATACCGTAGAGGTTTCATGCCAGAATATTGATATTAGACATCTCACGGTGAGTATGAGCCACATTTTGATTCTCGATGCGACCCGTCGACAAGTTCAAATATAGCTGAGGAAGAAAATATCCGACCTGATCTTGAGGACTTAGCTCATGATGCAACTGGAGCACAATTTAAATAATATACAGAAGAGTCACCAAATAAGAAGACACAAATTTTTATGATTTGTTACATGTTTCCCAACAAACAATATGGAAGGGGTGCACCACTCACTCAGAATTACCCGTTGCTATTAAGATGTTAAGCATCAAGGCAGAATATAATATCCTCATGAATGTTTTAATCAATTCATTGGCCTGCTTAAGGAAACCAACCCAGCAAATAACATAATTCCTACAGATTTATATCGGACTAAGAAGTTAGTTTTCAAACTTGATTTGACATACACAAAGATAGATTGTTGTGTCAATGAATGCATGTTATTCTATAAAAATGATCAATCAGAGATTGCATGCAGTTACTGCAATACACTAAGATTTAAACCAAAATCTATCATGAAAAGAAAGCTGAAGTACCAGTCAGTAGGATGTTTTACTTACCCATAATTTCTAGACTACAACGATTATATGCATCCATGAGATCTAATGCAAATATGAGATTGCATAATAAACACAGCTCGCAAGGTGTTATTATTGGATACTTGTTGATGATATTCTTCTTGTTTTTTATTATGTTTATTTGTTTATATTCAATATTTGGTGATATTTTTTATTAGAGGTTTTTGTTTGAATGTATATAGTACTGAAAATTTTATATGCAGGTTGTATTGTAGAAATCAATTTCATAAAACCGGAATTTTATTTTTTTTCTTGTTTATGTTACAGGTTTCCGGCCAATTATCCGTTGGAAAGTCCGCCAGCCACACGATACAACAAAAATGGGTGGCATTTCCGGCGTACTTTACGCTGGTACTTTCGGCAGATACTCTGTCGGTACGATCCGCCGGTATTAGGGCGGCAGATAAGTGCGGCGGATTATCCGCCGGTACTTCCAGTGCAACTTTTCCGCCGGAAATACTGGCGGTTTAAACGCCGGAATCCGCTAAGGAAAGCCAACGTATGACCACCAATTTTTTCGCCTGAAATGCGCTGGAATATCTGTTGGAAACCGTTCTAGTGGAAAAATTACACCGATAAAGATTTTCCGACGCGCGATTTACCATCAAATAGATTTTCTTCAAAAATTCGCCGGAAAACTAATAATTCTGGCGGATTTCACTGTTACCGGCGGATTTGCGGATCAAATCCGCCGATAACAGGGCATTTTCCTATAGTGATCATCATGTAATATGATATGCTCGAGAAAATGTCACAATAAATAATGTTTCAAAAATTACATAGAAATTCAATCGAATCAAGTGGCATGCAAATCAAGGCATGCAAGCGCATGAGAGATCACAAAATAATTCTATGGCGATTGGATTTACAAAATAAGCGAATAAATGTGTATAAAAAATGGTTTTTAAATATCTCCAAAAGCATGATTTTGTGCATGCCTTCAAACACTTAATTGGTCGAACATCCTAGCTAATGAATTGAGTTGGATATCTTGACAACAAAAAGACATGGTGACACTGAATACCCCTGCCAGATACGAGCGACAAATGACAGAAAATTTGATAAAATTTTTTTATGAAAAGTCAAGCTTAAAGAACGATTTTATCGAATAACAGTATGTGTGTGTATATAAAATCGGTTCAATGAAATGTATGCTAAAAGCAAGAACTACTCAAACATTTTTAACACGAAATTTTCATATAAATAAGACAACCAAACCAATCTTTTCGTGGCATTTCATCAAATAGTCGTCATGCAATACTTATACCTGCCAAACAACAAAAAATAACAACTTTAAATCCTACAGAATCGTAAATCGTTCGGCAGATTTACATCCGAGAGTCCGGCGAGGCAGAGGCTACGGAAGGCGAAACACCGAGCAGGGTCCTGCGACCTGGGCGGTTGGCCGGGGGCAACGGCTGGGCAAACGGTGTCTTGAGGGTGAACGACCGGACGGTGGGCCGGTGCTGCAGTGTGCCGAGGAAGAGGAGAGAGTGCTATCCGTGAAAGCGAGAAGAGAGAAGAAAATCTTTTAGCTTCTGGAGTGTGCCAAAGAAAAATAAAAAAATAAAAAATAATGTACTACCAATGAATTATCATTTTCTGTACTTTTTTCAGGATATAAGGTAGAAAATAATAAATATTTAAATTTCAAAATAAACCTCCAATTATTTACATGTAATTATTTTAATATCAAAATATAACAGTACTCCATTTTAATCTATCTACTATATAAAATTAATCTAAAATAAATTTATTAGGACTTAATTGAGATCAATTTTGTAAACTCTTAAGATTAAAGTGAAATTGATTTTATATAATCCAAGGATTAAATTAAATCAACTTAATATTCTAGAAGAATATCACTAAATTTGTCCCACAAAAAGCTTGAATACTATTTTGAAATTTATCTTAAATACGGTGCATGTTAATTAGTTTATACCTTAGAAATAATATTTTTACTTTTGCTCCAATTTTCTGAGAAGTTCTAAAAAATTCTATTATTATATTATAAATAGGTCCTGTAGGAAGAACATAATAGGTGAATATTATTTGAATTTGTTTTTTTTCTTTTTTTTTGGGGGGGGAGGCTGTTTTGGGAATCAAACGGGAGTCACGGGAGGCGCGTTCCTTTTTTGAATTTGAAGTTTCTAATGTTTTTGGTGTCCTTGCTCTTAGGAGCTGTTTTTTCTTTGATGTCTCCCTATACAAATAGCCTGAATATTAACATACCGAACGGTAAGAATATTATGGACTTATCTAATACCAAGAAGTGTTTTATTCTCTGAACTCCTGAATTTTGATAGGGCAAGTTTTATTGATTTGAAAAGCATACATACTATCATCTGTTCGATTTATGCCTAAACAACCTGTACTCATGGTTTCAAGACTTCATTAGGTGCTTAAGAATTTAAGAGGAGAAAAAGATCTTCATAACAAACTAAAACGATTTGAGCAGTTCTGTACTAATTTTCCAAACAGTGGCAAATTCAGGAGATTACGGAGTTAAACTAGGCTCAAGAATCAATTTTCTCAGGAATACCTAGCTTTAATCATTTAATTTTCTGTACATAAACAGAAACAAAACCATAGAAAACGAAAGAAACAACAGACTTAATTAATTAATTACTGTGATAATCGCAACATTAACACAATGAAGAACCAAATGACAGAATATTGATCAGTGCCTCGAGACTCATTTTTCAGCACAGGCAACTCTAAATGAAAAATTATCGTGAGGTTCGCATGCCGATGAAATTTTCATGCATGGAAATGAACTTATCAGGGGCATTTACATAAATACAATTTACTTTTTATGTATTTACATATTTAATATTTAAATTTTTATATTTATTTCATATAACATCTTAATCTCTAAATAACATCAAAAATATGTATAACTTACATTAACTTCAATGAAATATATTTTTGTTTTGATGTCATTTAAATATTGAGGTATAATATAAGGATGTATAAAAACTTTAGTATTATATATGTAAACATAAAAATTTAATGATATGTATGTAAATCTTCCAATTTATTATCGAGAACGGGGAGTAGTCGTTTAATGTCATCACTTTTTAAAGGATAAGTGCAGTAGGATTTTTTTTTTTTTTCCGAAACAAATATATATATATATGGCCTGGTAGGATGGAACTGTAGATAGACTTACATATTCCTATTTACGAACATCTCCTTTGATAACAGAAGGCACTGGCTTTCCATTTACCGAGGTGTCTCTTACAAACCTGAAGATGGTCTCAGCAACAATTTCTGGCTTCTCCACATGTGGGAAATGACCACAATTTGGTACTTTATGCAATATTGAATTCGACAATTCTTCATGCAACTTCTGCCAATATAAAAGGAAAAAAAGAAGTAAAGAAGAAATAAAACTTGAAATATCAACAAGAAGAGTTCACAAATTTGTCAGGTTCTTTGTCCTTCCATGATAATGTCAGTTTGAATAGCATATTGAAATCATCTTATCAGCACAAGATAATCATGTAATAGATGTTAATACTATGAGAAATGCTGTTGAAAGTTTGATCAAAATATTTGCCAATTCTTCAATCCCCTAACCGAAAGCAGCAGGACACGAGCACATTCTCCTATATGGGATCAAAAACGTCCAGGGATAGAGAGGTTAGGCGGAGGGGAACCAAAAAAAGAATCCGTTAGGAAACCTTTTTGGCCCAACTCTAGACATTCTAAGATTCTTTTTGAACTTGCTCCTCCCATTTCAAGTCAAGAGATAGAAAATATACATCCAAATATCTATAATGCTGGATTCAAATAAAATAGATTTGGTTCAAACGAAATCGGCCTGATTCAAGCTAAGTCAGTCTAGTTTCAAATCAAGTTGGCCTGGTTCAACCTATATCAACTCAGTCCAAGAATAAAAGGAATCATCAAGTCTCCAAAGAACTCTCTTTAGCTAGTGACCTCGACTTATCAAGTCAGTTATTTCAATCTGTTAAATAAGTGACCCTTGTCATTCATTTCGGCAACTTACAATTCAAATTAGTGACTTCATCTTAATTCGATAGGCGGCTTCCTTTAGTAAGTTGCGTAACACCCCCCGATACCCCTACCAGTAATATAGTGTCATAGAGAAATACATTCATAATTCTCAACATATAATACTTCTAAGCATTTCTTATATGTATATATTTACTCCAACTACATTACCACATATGTTCTAAATAAACGGAAACATCTAAATATTCTCACTTGCATCACATAAGTAATTATAGAGCCACTAAGAAAATCAAAATACATCACCACTATTTGAATGTTTACATACCTCACATGAATACTCACAAACATTTGCAAAACAACATAAAAATTATATTTAGAATCATCATTTATTTCATTTGAAGCCTGTACAGAATATCACAATTAGTCTTCTAAGGTTCTGACTATCATTTTTCATATAGTTAGCTTTCATAAGAATGTTTAATGGAGCCCGAGTAAACATAACATTATCGCCATTGAACTATATAGAGGTCCAGGTCTATTTTGCCTCTTTCGAAGTCCATTTTGCCCCACCTGCAATGCAGGTTTCATATCTTGGGTCCCTTTTACCCCACCTGCAACGTATACATCATTTTATTTCATAGCCAATATTTTCTAATTTGATATTCATCAGGCTTCAACATTATGAATTCATACTTTCTTTATTTTGCTTCATACTTTATTATAAAATTATAATTGCTTGCATAATAAGAATATGTATACAGTACATAACTTAATGAGTTTATTTTCAAAATATTACCAACTAGGAAAACATTTAGACGATCATATTACATATTATTTTATATTCCAATTATTCAAATATATATGTGATCGCTCATACATGAATACTTGGCTGTGAACACACATTAAACAAAATAATTAACTTTGATGACTATTTCCCTATAATTCCATCAATTACCAATGTACATGTCTAGAAACGACGGCATATGCTTTTTAAATTAAAATTGCATTACTTACTTCAATGTTGAGTTATCTTTTTGAATCCGACATCTCGTATTCTTTTTCGTTTGTAAATTAACTACAATTCACACTTTAATTTTTATAGTTCCCTCAAATTATTTTTTCAATAATTTTTATAGAATCAATTTATCCTAAGATAATCATTTACCTTGTAACCTCCTTTCCGCATAAAATAGTTAAATCCTAAAACACAATTAGGCATACTTGCTTTAGAAATTTTTACCAACTTTTAAAAATCTAAAAGAAAACTATAAACATTGTATTATAACTAAATTGCTTACTTTGATTTCTTCTTCCACTTAACAGAATTGCTCTGTTTCTTACCCACTAAGAACCAATTTTCCTCAATGCCACTATTCTCTGACAGCCGCAGGTTATCACAGAATTTCCACTCCGCTCTCTGCTCCTCTTCCGTCTTCTATACTCACATTGAAGCCGATCCAGCAATACCTGCTTTCACCCGATCCCTGTTTTCCGCTCCTTGCTTCACAAGCCGAAGCTTCACTATTACAGCCAATCCTTCACAAGCCGAACCTTCACTCCTTTATGCTTATCACACGCATATTCCACTCAGACCTCCACTCCACTTATTACTTCACATGCAAACATAAGGCTGGTATGATAAAACCGAATGGGAAGAGATATACTCTTATTAACGTGAAACGAACCATTGAACAGTTGCTTTAACGTGAAACAAAGCAATGGATCCATTGCCTGATTTTGATTAATGAATGCTTAGTTTAATATTAATAATAATAACAGTAATTTACTAATTTATTTTAATTTAACTATTAATACTTATTTAACAGTAAATTAATATTAAACTTTAAAATAAATTTTGAGATATATTTAACTAATTTAAAATTTTCATACCTGAAAATTTTGGGTCTTACAAGTTGATCCAGCGACTCGCATCCTTGTTTCATCAAATTGCAAGCTAATATGTTTATGGGAAATTGGGCTATTCAACTCTTGTATTTTTCATTATATATATATTCTTATTTTATATAGCCATGTATATAGCTCATTCTTTTGTTCTCAAGCCTCAACCCAAACTTATAAATAATGTGTTATTGGATAAGCTCAGACTATGTAAATTTTGCACTCAAGCTTATTCTAATGAAATCCCAGATCTTTTTACTTAAGAACTCATATTTTTCTCTCTGTTTCTCTACTCTCTTCACATAGTATTCTTAGTTAGGTTTGATGTAATTCACACATAACTTTGGATTCAACAACTAAATAGACACTCCATTACACTAATAAGGAAAAATTACCATTAATTTTTTATTTAAACTTCACCGATGAATGTGAGGTGGAGATAAAATAGTATTTTTTTGGGCTTTTCCGCTAAAGATTCGGTCAAGTCAAAATTTTCGGTCAATGGCACATTCCTTTAATATTAAACTCCAAAATTTTTAGGTGAGGCGTACGATTTCATAAATGATTAGGGGTAAACTTGCATGTAGGACCGTCTCACAGACTTGGAAGCCACCTTATTTGGGATATATCTAAGGTAGAACTTGTAGACTAAGATTTTACCAAAATCCCAATATTGTCCTCGGTAAAGTAGCTCAATTTTCACAACGCCTTAAAATGTCTAAAGGAATCAAGTTTTGTGGAGGGGCACAGGTATAATTGTTAAATCCCTGATTTGTAGAGTTTCATGGAAACATTCTTCCTAAACATATTCAAGCTCTTCATATAAACAATATTGAATGGAATCTCATGCGTTTTTCCAAGTTTATCTTTCAAACTCTTTATATAAGAGAGATTGTGACTAAAAACAATCAATTTCTTGTCTGAGTCAATAGTTCATTCATGGTTACACATTTTTTCATTTTTCTTATTCATTTTTCTCATGGAACCAAAAAATCTTAAAAGATTATTACTCGTATATAAAGTAATTTTCATCTCACTAAATATTTCATTTTAACTTTCAAGGAAATAATTTCCTGTGCATATAGCAGTACAAGGTTTTGGTCACAAGTAAAGATAGATATTGAGACAAAGAACAAACCAGTGCTAGCTCACTGCAGATAAGCCTATCATCTTCACCCCATATGATGAGCGTCTTTTGTTTTACCTGTACAAAGCGGAAGGTTAGAGAAATGAAGTATTTAAGGGTTACTCAATGGGTTTGTTGCAGAAGTTCAGAACAGAAAAATTTGTCATCGCACATTTCAACCTAGACAGAAGACATATTCCATGAAAACATGAAACAATCCAACAACAACAATGTGTAACACCACATAAGAAGCATCAGAACCAACTTAGTTAACGAGAACTTAGATCTGGATTTCTTTGCTGATCTTCAAAAAAAAAAGTTAATTAAATAGTTATAATTAATATAATTCTATTGAAAGATAAAACCTCAACATATCGCAAAATGTTATTGCATGGTGATATAAATGAGAATAAATCCACATCAGACAAGTACTTATTCTACTTAAGTGCGTTGTCGATCGGAATGAATAGCATCATCAACTTTAGCCTTATCCCAACTACTTGTTGACTTTATGAATCCTCAGTTACCATTAACTGCTACAGAATGCTGCTTTAGACATAAATCTATAGTTCATAGATTTGTTTGAGGGGAAATTTTAAAAAAGCTTAAATGAAGATTATTTAAGCAAAAGGAGCATGGTTAGAAGAAAATGAAAAGGAACAAAACACAAAATGAAATGGGGTTTTTTATAGAAAATGCAAAATGAAATTGAGTTTTCTATACAAAACCCAAAATGATTTTGGGTTGCCTATAGAAAATACCAAACCATTTTTGGTTTTCTAAAGAAAACCCAATTTGGTTTTGCATTTTTATCTACTTCTTAAAGCAGAAATATTATAAATATTTAAAATAATGTTATTTATATAAATCAATTTTTAATTTTGTATTAATTATTTATTGAAAATATAATTTAAAATATATATAATTTAAAAATAATGAAATTTTTTAAAATAAGGAATTAAATTAATTAAATTGAAATTATGGTGCAGTTGAGTAAAGTTAATTTAAATTTTATTTTCATTTATTTTTAGATTAAATAGGTTCTAATCAAATAGTGGGCTTCTCATACATCAAGCTTGCAATAGCGAAACAGAAATCCAATGTTATTGGGCCCAAAAAGAGAATTATTTCAGATATGATCATGATATAATGTCTTATGAAATAAATTTTGGTCACAGTAATCTTCTTTGAATTCCTCTAATAGGGTCACAATATGTCTAGCCCTCCCAACAATGACAGCTATCTAGGCGTACGAAAATAGATCCCTCCATTGCCACTGACTGACTAGTAACATCGCTAAAAAAGAATATTTTTTGACATTAATTACAAAAGAAATTTAATTAAAATAAAATTATCTTATTTTAAATTTTTTTAGTATTTTTTAATTATATCTTTCAATAAATAATTAATACAAAATAAATTTTAATTTATATAAAAAATATTATTTTAATTATGTATAATATTTTTGTTTTAGGAAATAGGTAACAACGCAAAACCATATTTGGTTTTCTATAGAAAATCCAAAATAGTTTGGCATTTCTTTTTAAAATTTTCTCTTTGTTTAAGCTCCTATCCATACCAGCTAATATACACCTCTTTTCCTTTGCTAATACTTCAATGCTAATTTAGCTACTAATTTAATGTGTGTATTTTTTATCTTTGTTATATACGTACAAATCACTTTAATCATTTTTGTCATGTTATCAATGTTGCTTATAATTTAGCAGAGATGAAGCTTCAGTTCTGAAAAGATTCTCAAATTCTGTAATGTTAGTATGAATTTTCTTCTAAATCAAGTTAAGTCAGCGAACAAGAATGTTTTGGAAAAGTTCACTTGCTAAAGAGACTGGATAATAACATGCACATTAACTTGATGTAAACTTCATCACGTAAAAATATTGGTTTCTTGGTTGCGTTTATACTATTAAGCATTTTTCTGTAAAGAAGGGCCCGAACAACTGACTACCTGCTTTATTTGATGTCTGACATTATAGCCCCCGCTTACCATAAAATCAACCATTGCATCTTCCCACCAGGGTAGCAAGCAGTGTAGGCGAGCTGCCTGCAATTCAGTGCCATTTTTTAAAAGTTATGCTATAAATGATTAAAAAGTTTTCAATGAAATATTTGTGATCTGGACGTAACAAAAAGATCATAGAACATGCTAACAACAACAACAACAAGCCTTTGTCCCACTACGTGGGGTCGGCAACATGAATCCTTTTTCTCCATTGTGTCCGATTCAAAATCAAATTCTCGTTTAAATCTTAATAAAGAAAGATCATTTCTAATATTTTCTAACCAAGTCTTTTTAGGTCTACCTCTACATTTCTTAACATAAGTCAAATCTAATACCTCTACTTTCCTAACTGGGTCATCAGAAGGCCGCCGTTTTATGTCACCAAACCATCTAAGGCGATTCTCTCTAATCTTATCCTCCACTGGAGCTACTCCAACCTTTTCACGTATATGCTCATTTCGTATCCTGTCTCTAAGAGTAAATCCACTCATCCACCTGAGCATCCTCATCTCCGCAACACATAACTTAGTATTGTGCTTCTCTTTTAATGGCCAACATTCTGCACCATAAAGCATTGCAGGTCTCACCACCATCTTATAGAATTTTCCCTTAAGTTTAAGGGGGACTTTTCTATCACACAACAAGCCTGATGCATTCCTCCACTTCAACCATCCAACTTGAATTCTACTGATAACATCCCCATCTATTTCACCATCACTCTGAACAATAGATCCAAGATATCTAAAACGTGTACTCTTATTAATGACTCGATCACCCAAAGTCACAATCCCCTCACTAGGTCTATTACTATTAAAATTACACTCCATATATTCAGTTTTCGATCTACTCAAGCGAAAACCTTTAGACTCTAAGGTTGATCTCCAGACTTCAAGTTTACCTTCAACTCCCTCTCTGGTCTTGTCAACAAGAAGAATATCATCAGCAAAAAGCATACACCAGGGTACATCCTCTTGTAAATGTCTAGTGAGAACATCCATGACTAACGCGAAAAGATATGGGCTTAAAGCTGATCCTTGATGTAATCATAGAACATGCTAACAAATAACAATAATCAATTTGAAAGAGCCTGATATTTCTTTTAATTTTGATATACTGGGAATGCCTTCTTTCAGATAAATTTTCACAAATGGTGCATGGCCTATCAAAATTTTATCAAATAGCTAATACATGTTTCAGATGCTAAAGAGCAAACCCAAAGCAATACGCGTCCTACCACTGCGGGCCAAAAGGAAGGGTTGACGCAGGAAGCCTTGATATCGTTTGAAACTATAAAAATCAAAACAATAATCCAATGACATACTATTTGCTTTGCTTCAGTAGGTCTCGTGGTTTTATCCTCTACCACAACTTTCCAAAAATGTTACATATCCTTGAATTGCTTTAACAAAAACATGCTTAATTTTAAAATTCCTAATAAAACAACAATCATTACAACAAAAGGTGTCCAACTAGTTAAGAGTTCAGCTTTAACTCTAGGGAAGTTGCACCAAGTGGACAAAGCAGATGCTTGCTAATAGTGTAGTTGATAAAGTGAATAGTGGAGTGTATCATGTAATATGTGGCTCCTTAGTTGCTGATGCATAAACCTTTCAAATGATTTCTTGAAGCACTTAATCCAATGGATATAAACTTACCTCAAAGTGCAAGAGAAAAAGATTCAGGTTGTTTTTCAAGGAACACCAGGAATTGTTTTAGCTTATCAATATGATGTGGAACATATATGAGAACAAGAATTGCTTTGGATTTTAATAATAATTTGAAAAGCTTTGTCAATTGTAAACCTTATGTTTCACCAAGTTAAACTCAAGAATTTTCAATTAGAAGTTGTGTAATAGCATTCGATTACAAACTAGATTAGAAGGATGCTTGAAAATAACAACAAGAATAAAGTAAAGCTAAGGCAATGAATAATAGAAATCCACGGTTTAACAATTGGAAATTTTCACCTTGAGTTCCCTCACTCTCGCTCATGAAAGTAGTGTCTTAGCGGAGGTAGAATATCAGCAACCCCAGTGATGCCACTAAGAGACAAGAGATGCCTACAGTATTGCTCGCCGGAGAAGTAGCCGGAGGGCAAGAAGTTGATGGACGTCTAATAAGTCGCCAATGGCCGGATGGTATATGTTCTTCAATGGATGGCACCAAGGTGAAGAGGATGCGGTTCACGTAGTTGTCAACGGTGTCATCAATCTTCAAATGTACGTCGAAGAAGGGCGATCGGAGAAGATCTATTCGTCCTTGGATATCATACACGAACCCGTGATCGTATTCAGGGTCGGCCATACATGGAGGTGAAACCGGCTTGCCAAGTTTATCCCTTGAAGATGTTTGAATTGATGGGTGAGAGAAACAAAGAGAGGATTGGAAAGGGTGAGGATTTTGGCTAGGGTTGGGGTGGTTGTTCCTTGGAATTAGTGGAGGGAAATGGAGGGGAATAGCTTTAGAAAAAATCTGAAATTTAATTTCAGATTTTCTAGGGAGCGAAGTATTAATTTTGAAATTCAAATTTATTCCAAAATTGGGCTAGGAGGGGCGGCGGTTAGGGAGAGTTTATGGGGGAATTTAATTAGGGGTTGGGGTTAAATTGGAGAGAGAAAGGGCAAGGGAGGGGGGAGGCGGCCATAGGAAAGGGAAATGAAGTGTCTAGGTTCAATGTATGTGGGCCATATGCATTAATGGAGATTGGAATTAAATTTGAATTTAGTTTCAGATTTAATGTAATTGGGGAGGCTTCCTAATTAAGGATTATCAAAGAGAAAAGTATTTGAAATTCAAATATAGAATTGATTTCAAATAAAGACACTTTTCAAATTGATATGAGTTATTTTAGGAAGATAATTAAGGGGAATTTCAAAATTCATGGGGCATTTGGAGGGGCAACCGGCAACAAGGGAGCCAAGGGGAGGCCGGCGGTTATGGGATTTGGAGGGGCGGCTGGCGGCTATGGGGTGGGGAGGGGATCGGTTAGGGAAGAAGAGGAGGGGAAAGCGGTGGAGAGCAAGTTGGCGGGATTTGGGGAAAGGGGAGGAGGGAAGAAAGGGAGAAAAAAAATAAAATTCGATACGAACCGCGAGCCCGGCCTCTACCGGCGCTGACGGGTGTTGTTTTAGCCCTCTCCTAAGGTTCTCTCTTCTCTCAAGAGCTCACGAGACAAGAGCAAAATCTGAACTTCTCTATTCATTCATCATCCCTCATACAATGGAAAAGACCTCTATATATAGGTCTAAATAATAAAAGAAGACTAAAGACTCAAATGCCCTCGGGGCTACAATAAGAACTCACTACCCATAGGGGTAACATACGAAAAACTAAAATGCAAAAAAAAAACATACAATATATATTAAAAGTAAAGGCTATGAATCGTAGCCGTCGATCTATGATTCCTCCGATGATAAATATGTCGAAATCTCCTGCTGATGTCCTCATCACAATATCTTCTTTGTTGAGTTCTTTGAAGCTGGACTGTATTTATGGGTTGGGCTGACTTGTTGTAGTGTTAGCTTGTGATATATCCTCTTTTGTCCACTTCTTTGATTCCACTACTTACTTGGAGGCTTTTCATATAACTTCCAGCATGTCTCATTTGTGTGTCTTGATTTCTTATAATAACTGCGCCAAATGGAGTATTTGTTTTAGGTTTTAAGGAACCCTCATCCCTTTTTTTTCAGGACATCTCTTTAGTTGTCACCATTGTTGAACCTTCAACAATCTCTAGTTACAGCATTACCCCTCATCGGTTTTCCTCGGCACGAATGAGAGAAATGGTCTCATTTAGTGAAGGCATCTCCTCTTTGCCAAGGATCTGAACTCTAACTTGATCAAACTTCGTATTTAATCCTATAAGAAAGTCAAACACTCTATCTTTCTCAATATAGCATTTTAGAATAACAACATCTTCTAGACACTTGGTTTATATGCATCTGTAGTGATCAAATTCTTGCCACAAGCTTTGAAGAATCATAGTCTTGCTTCCTTGTTTTGTGCTTCTCATCTTGACTTTAATTTTGAAGATTTGTGCAGCATCCTAAGATTTTGAGAATGTTTGCCTAGCGGCATCCCATATGTCTTTTGTAGTGGATAGGAACATGAAAGTATACTAATTTCTGGAGTGGAATTCCACAACCATGACATAATTATGGAGTCTGCTTCATCCCATGACCAAAAGTTAGGATCTTCTTCTTTTGGTCTTACCCCAAGGAGGTGATTCATCTTTCACTTCCCTTTCAAGTAGGTCTTCACAAATTGAGACCACTTCAAGTAATTCTTCTCATTTAAGCAATAGGAATGTCTCATATTTTGGAGATCTCCCCTTCTTTGGCGTACCATCGAGTCCTCCATTAAACATTGGGAGGAATTAGCTTTAGACATTGTTGTGGCAAGGGGTAATGATGAAGGCAATATTAATCAAGCTAGCAAGCTGCAGGGCAGCAATGGAGGCTTCTTTGGTTAAAATAGTAGTAGTAACAACACAAGAAGGCCGACAATGAAGGCACGGCAGTAGAAAAAACTTAATTCTTCGTTTTAGCTGCAAGCAGAGAGACTTCTACTTCCAAACGTTCAATCGAACTTCCAGGCACGCGAGAATACTTCACCAGCTCGGTCGAAACTTGCTCCCTCTCTTGTCCCAGATGTGCACAAGAGAGGCCACAAGTACGAGAATAAGGGCTTCCAAGTTCTCGGTCCCTTACAGGCGTTCAGCTCTTCCCAGGCGCACACACACAGAAAACTCCTGCATTTGATTCCACTTCCGCGTAGGCAAGAACGTACGCACGAGAGGCTCGGTCTCCTTCGTGCGCACGAGGGTTCCTGCTCGATCCTCTCCACTTGGCTTCCTGTAAGAGACGCACGCACGAGAGACCCTTGTCTCTGCTTCTTCTGGCTGCAGGCACAAACAAAAAAAGGGCATGAGTAGTTTGGACCGCTCGACTCTCATTTGATCTCCAACAGCAATAAAGGCCGCTTGCTCCTCTCTACTTCCTTCAATTCGTATATCCCAGGAATCGAAGAAGCCAAGGTCCTGTCCCCTCTATACGCAAGAAGATCTGGCAACGACAATGGAAATGAAGGCGGTGGTGGGACTCACGGATTATATCTCCTTAAGCTCTGATACCATGTTAAACTCAGAGAATTGGAGAAGAAAAAGACTTAATTGTATTGCACAAAACTATCCCTATTTATAGATATATACAAGATATATTAACAAAGAAAAAACCCTAATATAATCCTTCCTAAATCAACTACCCAAATATGAAAGGAGATCGGCTTGATCGAGGCGAGCCTCGCACGAATCCCCATTATGGTCGTGGGATCAAGTGTGTCAAGGGACAGCTAGGATTTAACAATTATCAATGCTCCAAGCCCAATCTATACCAAGCATAAGTAAGAAAAGTAAAGGTAAGCCCAACAATGCCATGAAGACAATCTGAATAGGTTAGTTGCAAGACACTTAAAAATGTCACAATCACATTAATGGGGGACAAGAAGTAATATCCAGCACAAAGAAAATAATATAATCCATAATTTAATATTTAACAAGTTGAGCCAAGAAACTAAAAGATGTGAAAGGTTTTAATTCCCAGATGCTCATTAAAAAAAAACAATGAATCACAAAATAAACAGATTGTCAGATAAATATGACCAGAGTTTGTCAAGAAAACACATAAATATTGAGCTTTTAATTATTACAGGATAATGCAAGTGCAGAAGCTTTTGCAGCGAGAAGTAGATTTTTTTCTTAGTCTTTTAGTTTTTTTTTTTGGCAAACATACTGATATTGTACACAGAAAATTCAAATTGAATAATTCAAATCTCAATATAATGAAAAAAAAAACAGAGAAGACTTGTTCAACCTTAAAAAAGTAACACACAACTAGAAGCATGCACAAACAGCTATTCATGTGTCTTTGCTACCAAATGTACCAGTCCAAAGAACAAATGAGTACTCCTTACATTTGTCCAGTCAAATGATTGGCTAAGTGAAAGTTTCTTGAAGGCCAACTTACTAGCGTAAAATCGCAATGGAGTGCTCTTTAATAAGGACACCTGGGAAGAAAGATACGAGGAAAAAAAATATTTCAAAATTTTAACCCTTAGATATTATAACGCTGGAAATTTAAACTTATTACGGAAGATAGCAACAATAGTTACAAACTGGATTTGTAGAGTAAAAAATGAGCCAACATTTAAACAGATCTTACCCCAGCATATGCTAATGCTCGCGGCAATTTACTAAGAATTCCCGTGCCTTCTGCGTATACACTTGCATCAATCAGGACCAACCTGGTCACCTGTCAAAGAAAAAAGAAACCGTGGTATATTCAAAGTACTTGAAATGCCAACTACAGAACATATTAGGAAATGGATAATTTTTGAACGGTGAAGGAATGATATCAAAAGATACTTGAAACTTCAATGTTATAAAAGATTTTAAACCGACAACATATAAAGGTAACTGCCAAACAGTCTAAAAAAACAATGAAGTAAATGTAATTCAAGGAATGATAATTTACTGCTTCAGGATGATTCACTACAAAGTCAATGGCAACCGCAGCACCAAGGCTTGGCCCTACTAATACCATTGGTCGTTGAATATGTGATCTCCAAAGCTGCTAGGCAGAGAATTCAAATATTTAGTTCTCAAATAATGCAGGAATGGAAGACAAATATGTGATACAAATGATGCACTCATAATGTTTCCACATGTAGAATGTAAGAACTCAACCATTATAATCATTAGCCTTACACTAATTATTTAGAGGCGGCTCCATGAATCCTAATGTTGCGGACATCCAACCGTTAAATCTTATCAAAGGAGGAGCCGAAGATCGATGGCCGAGATCATTCCACTTTATCTTAATTTATTAATTGTATTTTTTTATTTCTTTACGCATTTTTCATTTTTACCCTCACTTGAGGGAGTAGTCCTATGTAAGCCCTAGGGGCATATTTCTCTTGTTTTAGTTTCTTTTATTTTGAGGCCTATATATAGAGACCAGGTAGTGGTATGATGGAGTTTTAATAAATAAAAAAATTCGTTCCGCACTTTTTTTCCTTGGGAGGACTTTAGTAAGATCCCTATGGGAGGGAATCGTAGTTTCCACCAGGTGCAGGATGTGTCCGAGCTCATGGTTTTAAGTCCCTTGGTGAAAAGCAACGCATCACTCGTTAGTCGAAGGAAGCGTCCGAGCTCACATTTCTCTTTGTTTTTGTTTCTCCTTATTTTTCCTAACTGCCACCTCCTCCTTCACCCCCCACCCCCCCCCCCCCCCCCCCCCCCCCCCCCCCCCCCCCCCCCCCCCAAGCCGCCGGTCACCTTGTGGCCACCCCTCTTTAACTAACCCCACCCAACTTCAACCCTAGCCGCCACCTTCCCATTCCCCCCCTTGGCCGAGACCTCCCACTCCAATTCAAGCCCAAAGCCCACCCAACCATCGGCCCCCACAAACCTCCAAACCGCCGGCCATACCACCCCCCTCTCCTTGGATCCAAATTTTCATAGCCTTCATTACTTTCCTAAAATTAATCATGGTAAATTTGGGAAGACAATCAATTCAAATTTGAATTCTTTCCTAATTTAACATGAATTATATTTGGAAAGTTTTTAAAACCATTTAACTCAAAATTCAAATTTAAATTGAGAGGAAATATGAGTCATCAATTCCTCCTAATTTAATTAGCCTTATTTAGGAAACCCTATTAAACCTTTCCCTAAACCCCTCCCTCTCTCCTTGGAACCGCCGGCCCCCTCTCCCTATCTCCCTCTCTCTCCCACATTAACTCCTCTCCTCTAGATGCATCAATCTAATCTCTCATTAAGGAATACTCCTCCCTCCATCCTTTACTTGAAATTCAAATTTCAAATACCCATTCTTCCCTTGGCCAAATCTGAAATCCAATTTCAGATTTCTCTCCCCTCCTCTCTCCCCTATCCGACTTAAAGACCACCAATCAAGCTCAATCCCCTCTTGATTTAGCCAGCCCCCCTTCCCTCCCTTTTTCATTGAATTTGAATTTCAAATTTCAAATAACCCCCTCACCCCGTTCTACATCATAAACATTATCTAGCATTAAAATCATTCTTCACATATTATCTAAAAAAATTGTTATACATGTTACATTATGTCTATCTCTTCTACTTTCTAACACTCCAGCACTAGTTTAACCAAGCATCTAATTGGTGCATTTTCAATTACTCATAGAGTCCAAATCACCATCAATAGATGTCAATCTAACATTTCTCTACCTAAATCATTTCTTAATTTATCTTTCTTACATATCCATTTTCATATTCTTATATTCATTATACTCAATTTAGTTATAAACAACTTTTTTGTTGCACAATACAGATATATGCAGCATTGTCAGCTTAATTGTATTTAAATTTAAGTTCTCATGACATTCATTTATCGCATTATACTCATGAGACACATTAATTTTAACCAACTGTTTGTTGACCTTCATATCTAATTCATTAGTCACCCGATTGAATGTGATGACGATGAAAGGTCAACTATTTTCACGAGAAACCATATCAAAATGAATTGAATCGATCGCTCATTTTGACAAATGGATTGCCCCAATGCACTCGAAATGTCTAAACAATATGGTACCCCGACCTCACATACACACACAAAATGTGTAGTGAAAAAAGTAAATAAAAATAAAATAACTTTGCCCAAATGATAATAAATAATACATAAAAAGATAAAATAATAATATACATAAAAAGGGAAATTTCTCTCTATTTAAAAAAAGATCAATCTTTAACTGGCATTATTGAATTGAGCACTTTTATAAGCATCATAATAATATATATATTGACAAAAAGCATTGGCTCTCCAGGCTGTAAGTGAACTAGTGCCCTCAATGACTAGCTAGATACTAGTTCATATAATGCTTATTTATGTTAAGTTTATTTAGTAATTGAATAATTTTTAAAAAAACTAAACTTATAAATGAACAAGCTTAAACAATGACATCCTCATATAAACATGCCTCATATAAACATGCTCATTTGTTTCTCAATGATACCTGACTATGATCAATAACATGTTTATTTAATGATGTTTAATTATTTATTAAATTATTTATTTCTTATACCTATACACAAAATTATGTACATTATTGGCATCATACCTATGCTTATAGGTATGATGCAAATATCAAGCAAACAACTAATATTAGATTAAAATTATCTTTCATAAATATTTGAACCTCACCAAACAACATAAATAATACATATTGAATTATGTTGATTTTAATTAAAATTCATAATTCCATTTGTCTAGTAATAAAAATAAACATTTTAATCATTAGCATAAGATATATATATATATAATTAAACTTGACTATGACTCAAACTCAATTAAAAACTAATTGATAAGCATGAACTATTTTAAAATATGAGTCATGTACAAACTCAACTTGAGCTCTATAAGAAAATAAATGAATAGCCATAAAAAAAGGTTGTACTTTGTTCATTTACAAGTCTCTCACTGCCACTCTCACATCACCTCACTGATTTCCTCCATCTCCTGAAAAAAATTGTGAAGCTAAGCAAGATGTAAAGAAGGTTTTTGGCCTTTTTAAGAGCTCTCCCTAAGCATCTTTCTTGACACGATGGGGAGTTTATTTTATTAGTTTATATCATGTGTACAAGGAACCATCTTAAAACGCCCATACAAGTTTTTCATGATGATTTGGGTACAAAATGCACTAGTCAATGTGCTGTGCAGACCATACATATCTTTTTCAACACAACGAGAAAATTATTTTGGCCGTGTATAGGCAAAAGAGAGAGAAAGCAACTCAATTAAAATAAGACAAAAGAGAGTGAATGCAACTTAAAACTTCCCTTCCTGGTATGTCTTCTATGAACAATCATAAAAGAGAGAGCAAAATTTAAGCATGTATACATAAAGAGAGAGTTTCCTATGGTACTAGGAGACCTTAGGTACAATATTTCTCAATTTGATCTTTAAGTGCAGCATTTCTTAAGTACCGACCATTGATGGATGGCATGCATCTTTGACCATCCAAATATATGTAAAAAAATTCATCAATATCTTTCAAAAATTAATTTTTGAAACTATTTTCTAGTCCAACTAGAGAAATAAAAGCACTAATCAATTTAAAAATAATTATCTTAATAGTAATCAAACTATGACTTGTCCTATTCACCTCAATAATTTTATAAGTTAAAGATGCATCCATAGCTACCCAATCTTGTTCCTATAATTAATGTTTGCAACATATAACAACTAATATCATTCACTAAAGTTCTTAAATTTTTACATTTCTATATAGTTTCTTGTAAACAAACTTAATTTATTCTTCTTATAATTATTGTATCCACCAATTATTGTATTTCTATTTAAAATCTCAATATTTAATGTAGCCAATCTATCTTAATTTTAGACATAGGATCTGTTTGGGACAAATTTCATCTGGTTTGTTTTTTCAAATCGCAACTATAGCTTTGTTTGGCTCTACTTTTTGGTTGCTTTCAAGAAATTTATGTGCTAAAAAATTATTTTTATAGTAGTTTTAAGGAAGTTGTTTTTCCCACAACTTTACAACCACCTTTATAAAAAGTTGAAACAATCCCAAACAGACCCCTAGTCAACCATCATATATTTTTCACCACAATCAAGTTAAGTTGTAGGAAGCTGCTTATGAATGACATCCTAGACAATTATTGCCTGGCTTTCACCACAATCAGTTTAAGTTTTGTTATGTCATTTAGGGGTGACATCCTAGTACATGTATCTAAGAATATGAAGCTAATTATGACTAGTTAGAAAGCACAGGAATAACACACAAGCTTAACTGATATTATTAAAAAAAAAACCCCAAGATATAATACCTAAGCATATACGAGCACAAGGTACAACTACCCTATCAATTTCAATTCTTCGTGAAGCATAACAGATTACGATCACTGGCCATTACCAGGCAAAGATGGCTATATATTATGATGATTGGTGAATATTAAGCATAGATGACATCTACTGATTATTATATGAAAATATTAGAATAAAATATTACATACTCTACATCATGGAGGATTTTCGAAGGTGCATTGCCAGTCATTGTTAACCAAAAACATGAATGGATGATTATTAAGTGGTTAATCAGAAGTCAAGAGTGTGGAAAATGAATCAAATTTTCTCAAAATGCAGCACAAAAGACGGGCAAATCCTCAATATATATTTTAAAGTAAATCAACATCAGTTATATGAAAGCAGAAGCGGTGCATACAAGCAAGCCAATTCAAAATGATATACTAAAAGTGCAGAGTTACCTGATAAAGGTGTTCACGCTTGGCAGCCACACCAGATGATGGAAGCATTTCTATAAAAAAGGTTGGATACAGCAATTTCCAATAGTCCAATTGAAAAAGCAATAAAGTACATATAAAAACAGGAAAAACCATTACTCAAATCAGAAAAACCCCATCCAAGGATGTCCACAGCCCATGTCTCGAGACCAGAATCCTCAAGCAACGGATAAGCATACCTCCATTCTAAACACGAACTGCACAAATAGTTTAGTTGAACTATGGATCAAATGGTGAAAACCTCAAATGCCTATGATAGAATTTCATGAAAACAATGGTCTCACAATACATTGAAACCAAATCAACATAACTGTCTGAGTAAGAGGCAAGATTATTTCCAAATCTAATCAACATGATGTCTGAGTGCTTAAACTATGGCCAGCAGAATAATTTATTACGGCAAAAAGTAATATTTAACTCCTAAAATTGATGTATAATCTAATGAATTTTTATATAGCGGTGGTCAACAAATAATTTAATTATGGCAAAAAAGAACTTGTGCCACCTGGAATTGAGTTACATTATACTAAAGGTTCAAGTTAGGGCTCATTAGGTTTCTTGTAGATAGAAAACATGGTTTTAAAAGTATTAATTTCCTTCTCACATCTTTTGTGTGTGAAAACAAAATCAAAATATTTCAAGGGGCCTGAAGGTGTTTGTAGATTTTAAATCCAGCATTGATTTCTACTTGTACATCTAACCAAATGATGTAATCTAGTGAATTCACCATTTGTAAATAGGTGTTCACTAATTTCAAGCGACCAAATGGTAGATTTTAAAGCCAACATTGATTTCTAATTACATTTAACCAAATGATGAAATCTAGTGAAGTCTCTATTTGTAAAAACGTTCTCTCAAACTTCAAACAACCAAATGGGCCCTTAATTAAAAAAATAATGGATCAATCAGGTCATTGACTACATGAGTTTTTTTTATCTAACTGCGGTACATGTGTTTACATATGACATAGGCATATTTTAACATTGGGCCATATTTTCAATGCAAGAACAATCAAGGTACACATTGCTTTTAAAAGGGAATTGGCATACCTGTCGAAACTATGAAGGAGAACAACTGGCTCTGATTTATGCTGCTCTACCGGCTTGACACAGCTACTCATGATAGAACTTTTAGAGAAACTGAACTGAAACTTGCAATGTTAGTCACAAAAAAACTTGGAGCTGAATATAATAAAGAAGTGAACTTCTATACAAACAAATAAAAGACACAAACTGTTATGTTTTAGGGTATCTTTTTAGTTGGCCTTACTAATGCTAGTTTACTTGTGATTGCAGTTTATAAGTGATTTCTGCAACTCTTCAGTTTGGTCCTCATGTTGTTATAGAGTACGTACTTTATCCTTTCAATCAAAGTCCTCATCAATTCATGGAAACAAGACCAAGTACCTTATACAAAGTGAAACTTATTGATTGGTGTTAAATCTAGAACTAACAGTGGATGATGCAATAGCTAGCCACCTTGAGGGAGATGCAGAAAAAGGATAAAAAATGCCACCATAGGAATGAAGTCATCATAACAAACACAAGTGTTACTATTCTCATAAAATAATGTTGAAGGACCACTAAGTTGGGCTGCAAACAAACTGAGCATTTGACAAGATACTCGTAGCCCAGCTCGATTATAGCTTGTTCATAAACGTTTGATTAAATGATCAAACAAGTTTGACCATTTTTTAAAATATTTGATGGTTAAATAAATAAGCTTAAACAATTATATGTTCAACTCATTTATTTTCCTGAACAATATCGTTTAAAGATGTGAACAAGCTCAATACGAAGCTTGATAAAAAGCTTGCTAAAAGCTCCATTCATGTTCAATACAAAGATTGTGAACAACCTCGATAAATATTTGATATGGGCTCGATTATGTCTCATTATGAAAATGATGAATTATCTAATATAAATATTTTATATTTGTTATAATTTAATAATGTAATAATCCTTAATTAGCAAATTTTTAAAGTAATAAAACAATATAGTATCTTTTAATTAAAACAAATTATAAATATCTATTAAATTAATATTTTGTATAATTTAATTACAGCTATTTATAATTTACAATATTATTAAATTAACTAATAAAAAAGGTACTGCCAACTCAAAGCCTTAAATAATAAAAAAGGCACTGCCAACTACAAAAAGGACAAGGGGCCTTCCTACAGACAGTTCTTCCATCTTCTTTATTGATGGATACCCTAGTTATCGTTGTCACTCACACTACTCTAAAACGTACTACGGGCAACGATAGAGGCACTCAAAGTGTCCAAGTTATGCTCGACTTGGGCTCGCAAGCAAATCCACCTTTGCTTTCCTCCCTTAACCCCTTGCTCCCTGAATCACTTCTTCGAAAGATTCACTAGAGGGCTGTAAACCTAGGACCAGCACTGTGAGAACCTCGCAACCGTTTTCCCCTGACTTGTCGTGGGACGTGGAAGAAGATCCAACGACAGGCGCCCTCACTGCAACCCTTTCTATTGACCAACGTGCCTTTATATTTTGATACAGCAAATAGCAATCTTCATCGCCAATTTCCCACCACGCATCATAATATAATAGTCTACGGCCAAAAAAATCAATATTGACGCCAAATCGGGGTTAATCCTTGCTTCTCTCCTATTCACAGACAACTTTTTTTTAAACATTTTAGATAAATTTACACACATATTAAATTCAATATCTCTTCATAATAACCAAACTCCCCACCAAAAAACAAAAATGAGCTGCGTATGTGGCAGCGCTGTTGAACCCACTTCGTTGAATTGTCTGAATCGACCGCTGGTGAGCAAATGAAGGCGCCCTGAGTCGTGGGTCCGAGATTTAATAGATGTTGGCATTTCTATATAGTGATTATTGTTAAAGTCTCGACAGCCTTTTTCCCCAAAAAAAAGTCTCAATAGTACACGTTTATGTCATATTAAAAAATTAATAAATTAATTAAAGACATCAATATATTATATTAAGTAAAATTATGAAGAATAAAATAAAATATAAAAAAGTCAACAATTAATAAGAAAATTTTATATTTAAAAGAAACAAATAAAATATATTTTTATTGTTAATTTTCTATAAAATATTTTTTATGGTATCTTAATATTCTTTAATTTAGATAATTATTATATTATTTTTTTAAAATATATTTGATTTACGTGAACAGTACATATTCATCTCTTATATTTTCAATAATATATATATATATATATATATATACACACACACACACGTGCCTGT
This sequence comes from Dendrobium chrysotoxum, assembly GCA_019925795.1. Lineage (NCBI taxonomy): Eukaryota > Viridiplantae > Streptophyta > Magnoliopsida > Asparagales > Orchidaceae > Dendrobium > Dendrobium chrysotoxum. Next base: position 57,326,168 of record CM034301.1, read on the forward strand.
GTAATTATATAACTGTATCCTCCTATCTAGTTTAATGAATCATAGATCATGCTAAAAATCTAATGTGAATCATACCAAAAACACTTTATCAAATTAAAAAGAATCACTCCAATTTTGTTGAATTTGATAAGCATTAATTCCTACACAACAATTTAATAATTTTAGGGGCAATGAAGCTACAAGTGGTTTTTTTTTTTTTTTTAAGTTGGGATTCAAATTCAACACATTGAAGCTAACTACAAAGATGCTTATTAACTAAATTATCTAACACCCATAAATATAATTCAATAAATCTCGTACGTTTGACTTTTTTTGTTTTTGGTGGGGGGATTAAAATATGACATTGCTAAATTTTGTCCTATCATATACATTGTTTGATTATTATTTTCTGAAATAACTGATCAAAATAATACAATTTAATCAAAAATAGAGCTAAAATAGGATTTAACAAAACAGCATAATTTAAATACTTAAGATTCTGTTAAAAAGATTTTTGTGACATTTGGACTAATTAAGTCAAATTTAAACTCAATTTTTTTTTGTTCATAGCGAAAGCCCCCAACCAACGGATCAAAATAAGCTGTGCATCTAACTTAATTTTAATTAAACTATGTCTAAAATAGACACCATGCAGCCCCTTAAACTGATGAACAAATCTACTGACACTTTTTTATGGACACTGGTTGAATTATACAAACGCAGCATTTCTAATCACTAAATTAACCAACCCTTGATGTACTATTCACTCTAATTTCACCTAGTTTTGCATCATGTGAACATTTTATTAGTCTCTCTTCAAGCAGGCGAGAATAGGAAACAGTTATCAGAATAAATACTTGGCTTAAGGCTCGCTCAATGGTCTAATCGATCACATGCAGTAGATTGAGACGGCAAATCAGGTCACATAACAGGAAGATTCCCTTGATAGAGACAATTCAAACTGCGGTGGAATCAACAGAAAGTCCGAGATGGCTTTTACCCCTCTAATTTAAAAAACAAAAAACCCTATAACCCCTATAAATTTTAGTTACTTGTTTTCATCCACTCTCATTTGAAATACTAATTCCCCTACTCATCCCGAACAGATTAGCATGACCCAAAAACCTCAACATAGTGTTACGTCACTGCTACGAAGACGGATGGGTTAGATTACTAATCCCGATGCATTTTCCCGACGATCTGACAGAATTCATCATCAAACCCAGAAAATCCCGACGAAACAGGGCACAAAATGGAGACAAAAAAAAACAACCAACCCACCCATCGCTTACCTTCACCGGAATCCTCTGCATTCTCTTGGCGAGCTCCCTCAAATGCGGATCTCTAATCCTCTCCACCTCCTTCGGTAGAAAGGAAGGGAATCCATTGCCCGAAACCTTAACCAAAGCCGCCGATCCTCTGCAGCCCGCCGCTGCCATCAAGATCACCGGCATCCTTCGTCAGTCTGGCTCGCTACGCACATGGCTCCATAACCATTTGTTTATATAGAGCCAACCGGTTCGCCGTACTTGGTATTTTTTTGGTTTTTTTTGGCGGGGGAAAATTTTTATTTTTTTCGTTTTTCTCGTCGGAAATACTATTTAATAAGAGGGATGGGAGCTTTTTGTACGCGTTGTCAACTTCATCAGCAGGCAGGCTTAAAAATCATAAAAAATTGGCGAAAGCTTACGGAGCACCTGAAACTTTGAATGAAATTACAAAAATTGTAAACTTTAAGAAATTAAAAAGGAATCTATTATTTAAATTAGAATATTTATATTTTCTTATAAACACAAAAAAAAATATTGAATTTAAATGGCTCGTCGGTCAAATATAAAAAATATTAATAAAATTATTTAAATATAATTAATATTAACATTCATGAGTTTAAATATAAATTATTAAAATATCTATTCTTTTATTAAAAAAAGATTTTTTTTTTTTTACCATTTTATTCGGTCTGAAAATTTTTCTTATTGGGACATAAATTAATTTTTTTCAAAATTATCTCAATTTTATTCAGCTAAAAAAATTTTTTTGTAATTATTATTAAAAAAGAAAAAATATAAGATGAAAAAAAACTTATAATTTATAACATTTGACTTTATATTTTGAAAAAGTTCAATAATTACTTGAATTTTCAATAAAACCAAATATTTCTTTCTCAAAATAAATGAAATTAAAAGAAGATAATTAAACGAATAAAAATGATAATTTAAATATGCTTATATTTTTTATGCATCATCAAAAATTATCTTGATTGGGCACGAATCTCGATGCAAATATGTATTGAAAACTTCTAAATTAAAATTTGGGATCATCCAAACTCCAATTTTAGCAAGTTTATAGTCAAATTGAACATCTCGAGAAGACGATCTCAATAACATCAAATTAAGTTCAATTAGAGCCCAAATCAAAGGACCAAAACACTCTTAAAAACTTTAAAGCATTAATTGAATGACCAAACATTATCCAAATATGACATGCATATAGTCGAATCGAGTAGATTGGCGAGAAGAATCCAACGAGCCTAAGATTGACATTCTGACATCATTAAGGCACTTAAATGCTCAATAAATACTCTATGAGTAAGGGAATCACTATGAGCCGTCCGATAGAAGACTATAAATCTACCTGGATCCTCTCCATATTTACTGAGGGTGACACTCCAAAAAACTATAAATAGACTTTCATTTTTCACGTAAAGGGAGGAGAGAGAGGAGGAGGAAGAAGAGAAGAGCTCTAGAGCTTGAAGAATCCTAGAGCTCCACTCCGGCACCACCGCCAATGAATCTATATTGTCAGGCTGCCAGTGCAAAACCTTTACCCGAGCAACACTATTGGACCTTCTTCCGACAGCCATCATCAGACCCACTTACAACCTTCGTTGCTCGTCGACTACAGTCCCTCCGACCTCTGTCTCCCGTCGAATGAGAGCTTTCCTCTAACCACCATCGTTTGCAAACTACAATCCTTCCAATCTCTGTCGCCCGCCTACTACGATCCCTCTGACCACTGTCTTCTAACTACGATCCTTCTGAACTCCGTCACCTGCCGATGACGATCTCTCTGACAACCGTCGCCCCACTAGAATCCTTCCAACATCCGTCATCCTGCCGACTATGGCCTCGCCAATCAATGTCACCTGACTACGAGCCTTTCGACCTCTATTGCCCACCGACTACGATCCCTCCAACCACTGTCATCCTACTATGATTTTTCTGGCCACCATCATCCGACTATGATCCTACAAAGCATACAAGCATGACAATACTCTCTTAAAAGTAGCTATTATGTCATTCTCCAATTATGTAATATGCTCTCTATAATATGTATTTGTTACATTGAGCCACACCCTCCCCCAAGGAAAGGCATTATTTGTAATTAACCACCAACAGTGGTGGAAACATTTCGACTCGACATGGCCGCCTCATGGTTTTTCCCCTTCATAGAGTTTTTCATTATAAAAAATATTCTCTTATGAGCATTGCACCCTACTCTTTTATATGTTTGTGTGGTAAATCTTCGTATAAAGTTAGGACACTAAATTTTATATTCCGACAAAACTCATTTTTTCTTTGCTCGAATTATTTCTACCAACCAACTGCCACCTGCGCTTGCTCACCACATGCGTGCCTGCCCTGCTCGCAATTTAAAATTAATAATTAATTAAAAATAATTATTAGTTAATTTAAATTAGTTGATTAGTTAATTTAAATTAGTCATTTCGTTAATTAGTTAACTTAAATTAGTTATTTCGTTGATTAGTTAATTTAAATTAGTTAATATTATTAGTTTTTTTTTTAATTAGTTAATCAGTTTAGTTAATTAGTTAATTTAAATTAATTAATTAGTTAATCATCTTTTTAAATTATAAATATATGATTATTTCTCATAAATTTTTAAAATCCGCCGAAAATATTTCATAGAAAATCTGCCAGAAATCCGTCGAAAATCTGCTTGAAAATCTATCAGAATTTCTAGGATAAATTTTCCGCAGGTAATTAGTATTTTTTCTGTAGTGGGAAAAAAGATATGATTATGAGTGTCAACGGTCTTAGGTAACAACTCTCGAATATTATACTTGACTTTTATGATCGGAACAAGAGGAAACCAGATTATATGGCATGATTAGCTAAATCTCCTCATGATGTTTGTTTCTACTCACACTATATGATATATGATAAAATATTATGCATTGAAAATACCACATGCTATAATATAAATTGTCCGTGCATTTAACTTGCATGGGGTGTGTGTCATGATGTACTATTATACATGATGACTATTTTGATATGATGTGATATGATTAGTCAGAACCCCTAGTCCACATATTACATGTTATATATATTGTCATACATAATATGATGATCGATCAGAATCCACATCTTATCTAAATATATAGATATGGCAATGTAGTATTATACATAATAACATAAATTACTTAGAATTATTTGATACAATACGATGCCCCAAAACCCCTAACTTACTTATATGCTATAAAATATTGGTATGCATGATATGAATTATTTGGGGAAAATTCTAATACCATAAAGCACTACACGTCTACATGACATATGATTTAAAATGAAGCTTTTGATAATAATTGCATTGTATGTGATTCAAGTATATCGGTAGCATAAAAAAATTACTCTTTTAACAAATGTTCATATTTTAAGATTAACTGAGTTACATCATGCATATTATTCTAATTTCATAAATTGAATGCAATTATAGGTTACGTGTAACCTATTGAGCTATTTGTTTATTCTCCATATATATATTATATGTGTGTGTGCGCGTGCTAAATGATGATTTAGTATTATATATTGATGACTTAATAGCTCTGTGTTGTTTATTTGGATGATAAAAAGAAATTCATTTGAAATAGAAACTAGGCACTATCTCGTACTCGACCTAATATGACCTATAATGATACATGAATTTTGTTGAGTTGGGTTGTGACACCGACGGCAGTGGTCTACCAGCAAAGGGTTGACGACTATGGTGAGCGAGGAAAAATCCGACAACTATCGGGTGGAGGTCTGACGACAATTGCTTGGCGGTGGTTCGACGATAATGGTTGGGAGGCAAAAGTATGACAGCGATGGATGCATGATGGCAGAGGTTTGACAATGGCAGCGGGAGAAGGTTCGTCACTAGGCTGAGGTTTGATAATGGCGCCTAGGCAATGAAAATCTAATGGCGATATCTAGGCGGTGAAAGTCCGACAACGATGGCTGATTTAAGGTCTAGTGGCGGAGGTAGGGCAAAGGTTTAGCAGCTAAGTTCTGATAGTGATGATCGGTTGGCAAAAGTTTTCCAGCATTCAGATGATAAAGGGTTCACCGGTGACAGTGCTCAGGTGGACCTCTGCGATTCCTTCAGGCCCTTGCTTTAGGCTCATTCGAGCTCGAATTAGACCACTTTTGATGTCATTGAAATCGTCTTGTTGAGACATTCAATTCGACCGGTTTACTAAAATCAGAGCTCAAATGGTTCTAAAATTAAAATTTGAAATCTAAAATTTAATCATGCATCGAAATTTATACCCAACCAAAATAATCTTTTATGACATATCATCTCTCTTTCATAATAAATAAGTAGGCTCATGAGCTTACTCCAACATCACTTAAACTTTAGCTCAATTAGTTAAGCAAAATTAAGCACAAATAAAATTTGCTTTATCTCAAATTAACTCGATATCATTAAACCTACATCTCCTTAAAAAAGAATAGAGAAGTCATGACACTTTTCTGCATGACCTAAAAAAAATAGTTGTAATAATTATTTGTTTGATTTTAATGTTTTTATATGAAAAGCTTGGTGCAATCCAGCTGCCAAATACGACACTTGTAATATATAAATATAAATATATATACATAACTTGATAAAAATGAAAATAACTCCCACCTACCACCTACCCAATAAAAAATAATTATTATTTAGGATTATAAAAATAACTCTTAATTTAATCAAGTAAAAATAATAATTTATTTTTTCCTACCACCTTTTTTCTTTTATCTCTAGCTCAAAGCCTATACTTTTCTCTCTCACCTCCCTAATTTAGGGTTCATAATCTCTTATATTTTTTGTCTCATTTTTTTTAAATTTATATACATAACACTAAAGTTATTTATAGAGCTCCAATGTTTAAATTATATTAAAATATTATTAAATTTTTTAAAATAAATTGAAAATTTTCATATATTTATTTTAATATAATTTCTACACTAAATTTAATATAAAACAATATTAAATGTTTTAATGTGAAGTATAAAAATATCTAATTTTATTTTTATATATGTTCAAAGCTTGCTTACTGTTTTAAAGAAGGTATGTTGTTCTCCCTTTCCTTCAATAATATACAAAGAATAATACAATTTTTGTCTTTCTTTGCTGCTCTTATGCTCTTACATTTTCCTTTTCTTTTACTTTAATATAAGTGAACATTTCTGAACCAAATATATTGACGTCCACAATGAGCACTTACATTCTGAAAAAGAGTTATTTCGATGGTTCAAAAAAGAATGTAAAATAAAATAAAATATAGTTTAAAAGAAATGTAATGTATTTAAAATATTTAAGATAATTTGAATAATAAAAGCAACATCAATAACATAAAGTCTTTATCCCACTATGTGAGGTTGGCAAAATAATTGGATGTGTATAAATAGATGCAGATGATTATTTTCTTATTTCACTTGATGTGAAATGAATGTAATGTTAAGCCCAAAATTGATGGAAGAAAATAGAAGGCAAATGGTGACAATGGTCGATAATGGCAGCAGTTGGTCATATATTTGTTTGATTGTTTGAGTCGTGTCGACTCATATCTACACGCATATAAGGATCAGGCTCGAACTTAAATTTATTAGTTGACTCGTGCAGCATCCTCAGACGATATGTGTGTACCCATAACAAGCTCGCCGAGGCCCATACGGGTATTTAATGACATTTTTGGAATTTATCTGTTGAATATTGTCGACTCTATCTAATTTCTGATATAAGATCGGATTTGTAGTATGTTTTGTACCTTCACGAGCAGAATTTCTTGTTATAGATCGTGAAGGCCTAATATTAATATATGAAACAAATATCCTGGTCGATATCGCGATTGTATATTTGTACCTTCACGAGCAAATCCGGCGGCAAGGCGTTTCACTATGGTTGTTTGCTGCTTCTTGTAGATGAGTTATTGTTGATGAATGCACAGGACTTCACTTGAAAATTTGCACACGCCTCATGTCCGCTTGAATACATGTTGTGAATTTGGTGGCATGACGTTGTACTATAGGTTCTTGCTGCTTTGTACAGGTAGACTGCCGTGCACTAACTAGTCTCCTGCTATTACTTGTTAATAATTTCATTTGTCGCAGACGTGATGCCTTTAAACATGGTCAAGTCGCTTTGCATGTAAATCTTCTAACACCTGCCATAGGCATTTGTATTTGTTGTAATTATTTTGAGTTTTGCATGTGGACAACACATTGGATGTATGAAGGGTCTTCTATAGCAGCTTGTAGGAGCTTACATCTATTGTAACCCTCCTACATTTGTTGTGATCTTCAGCCCTTGCTTACAAATGACGCGTTGCATATCCATATTCATAGAGGATCCCTCGTCCTTACAACATACCCTCTATCATTGCTTGTTATGCAAATCAGTACGCTCAGTATTTTCTTATTTTGATATTGCCTATGGGTTGTTGTCGCATTCATTACACGCTATTTTTTAATGCTTATAGAGAATTACACCTTTCACTTTCTAATCTAAATAGTTGATATCGGTTAAAGGGATATCGTAGTGTTCGCTATATGTCGACTTCCTTCAGCCGTAGGGAACTTGTGTATTTGCTAATGCTTGGTTGATGTTAACTGTGAGGGTGTCCTTATAATCATTGCATGTCACACTGCACATGTTTGCTTATGTTGCTTATGAATATCGCTTTCAAGAGATCATTTTACTCACTTGTAATGTCAATTTTCAACATTCATCGCAAGTTGATGTGTCTGCTTGCATATTAATTGGTATGTCAGTTTGCAAGCTTATATTTGAAAATTTGTCCATCATAGATTCTCTTGCATGTTTATGGACGTTCATTTGTACGGTTGCTAGCATTGTTAGGATTGCCATTGTTATCAGATATGATCATTAAAAATGAGTTGCAACGTCTACTGTAATTTTCATAATGTTGCTTGTGAGCATGTCGCCACACTCCTTAAATTTCAATTGGTTATTGCTTGGGGATGAGTCATGTCGAACACTACAAGTTAATTATCATGATCCAAAGGCTCCATGTCATGGCATTATAGTCAAGTCATATCTCACAATCTTCTTATTACTTGCAAACAAGCGGTGCTTGCAAGTTCTTTGCCCTCATAGAGGGTTTACAATATGTGTAGCAAGCTTGGTATTATTGTTTATTTATATTTGCATTCAAATTAGCATGACGGATTTTGACATTTGTTAGGGAAGTTCCATGCTAGTCATATTATCACAATTCTCATTAATTCTTGCTCGTAAGTGATTTGTATTTGGAGTTCTTTGGCTCATTACAAGCTCTCATATCTTCATGTGTATTTATTTTGTGCATTTTATCATTTTAATTTATGTACTTAGTTCCGGTTCATTGAAGTTCAATAGCTTGCAAGCACAATCCCCTATTATCCATTTTTGTTCAAATCAAATCCCCTATAATTTGTTCAAGTCTTGTGCGTTTTCATTCTGAAGTTCGGCAGCCTCCTGGCGTCTCCACCATTTAGGGGAACTCACAGCCTACCCGCCACGTCAAGAAAGACGTGCACGGTCGGTGTCGAGTGACACTGTGGCCGTAGTCTTCAATCCCACCAAGCAAAAAAAGACGGGCATGGGTCTTCGGGGTAACTATTTGAAGATGCAATTTTTTCCCACAAGCACTGTGGCACACACTGGTACTTAAATTTGTACCCCGTCAAGCTAAGAAAAATGTGCACAAGGCTCGCCAACCTCGCCATAATAATAATAATTAAAAAAAATCAAACTAAAAGCTTAGAGATTAACTAGAGGATGTGGGTATTGAGCTGAATACAGGTGTCGGATTCTAGCTGTGAAGAGCCTAGATCGGGTAGATGAATTGGTTGTGGGTTGAGGATCTCGGCTGAATTAAATAACCGAGTGTGAGGGAGATCGGGTAGAGGGACATGGTTCTAGAATTCAACAGAGAAGGGTAGAGGTGACGGGCAAGGGCTGGGTCGGCCTAGCTTTCGACTGAGGTCAGTCGGATCGAGAGACAAGGAAGATCGACGAACTAAAGGTCAGGATATGCGATCGGCACTGTGAGGTAGGGCGGACTGGTTGTGATGGTGAAATCAAGTGATTCACAACAACAGGTATGAAATTTGAAGGATCAAATGGGCTGGAGTCTGTGGGATTGAGTCGAAGGCAGGTATGAGTATAGAGAAGAGAAGGATCTTCATCTTACGTGCGGCAGAGGGAGTTACTGTATAAACGTAGGTTGTGCAAATTCAACCGACCTATGCAAGCAAGCCGTGTGAGATTTGGTGGGATCAAAGCGGAAGAGGGAGGTCTTCGATCGGGTGAAGGTGGACGGCTGGCATCAGGTCCTGCTGGTGGGTGACGGCCTAGGTTTCTATCGTGCGTCTGCTTCGACAAGGAACAGGGAGAGTTGCGAGAACTCAAGCGTGGAAGAAGATCATGCAAGGGAGTTTGACTAGGTGTTTACGTGTTAGAAAGAAAAACATAGAGTTCCATTTCTCTCTTGTTTTATTGTTGAAAGCATGTAATGAGAGCAGGAGCGGGATTTGCGCAGGATGTGATGCCCCATAATCTAATTTGGAAATATTATTCTTTTAATTTTTTAATAAATAATAATTAGAACTATCTAATATTAACTATCAGTAATAAACATCAAAATAGATTCTATAATTCAAAATATCAATGTACATATATGTATTCAATCTCAAAATCATATACAATACTCAAGATCTACACAATCATCATATATTTATCATGTCCTGAGAACAAAAGAATAGTTATAATAAAAAGAACCTGAATCTCAAAGAATTCTGACCAGTCTCACACTTCTTCTCCACTACCCTAATCTGAAATCATGTAACCACATATAATGAGCTTAAAAAGTCTAGCAAATCACCAAAACCTATAACTGAATTCAAAGCACGACAAATGAACAATATGCATATCAACAGTCAAATCATAATAGTTACATTCATATGATCATTGAATCAGTATAAAATTAATAAAATTCATATGCAATAATAGTATAATCTATAAACAATAAAATACTACGATATTAAAACCAGTAAAATAGTAAACTAGTATGAGGTCAAATCTATAAAGCAATCGTCATATCCGTAATATCAATCAGTACAAAAATCATATAAAGCATCAAATCAAAATATCGATAGAGACTGTTGAAATCATGTCAATGTATTAAGATCATATATAAGTGTATCCATATTATCTAGGTATTCTATATCACGTGCTCAATATCACATACTTAATATCAGTATAGTGAATCAGTAGTATCAAATAGTATCAGTACCTAAATCGGTAATAATAAAAATTCAGTGGAAGGAGCAATAAAATAATGCAATATTAATAAACCCGTGCAATAACAAAAAATTCGTACAATAATAAGACAACACATCAAGAATATGCATTTCAGTAGTCACACTAAATAAGTAAGAAGTCCTGACTATCACGATATTTTTTAATATTATATCAGTATCAGTAAACTGTTGGCTCAATAAACATAGTCGTCACTCTTTATCCGTCGATACAGTAATCATCTCTTTATAATTCTTAATCAGTATCATGTGAATCAGTAGAGGATAACACCAAACTACAATATTTAAAGGAAGCTCGTCGGCCCACCATCCTATACAGGTCAATTAGTCTCCAACCAACGGGTCAACCAACCTTTACTTGTCTTTTACACATATATGGCTATCACAGTATTATAATAATAATATCAATCACATATTCACATTCATTTTCAATTCATTCCAATAAATAAAGCATAATTAGGCTTAATTCAAAAAATATCAAAATGTTATAATGGCAGACAAAAAAAAATCATACTAAGAAAAAAATCACATTTTCAAAATTTAACCAAATTACCAGATATTGTATAAAACAACATTATGAAGCTTTAATTTAACTAAATCACTATTTTTAGACATCAAAATAAATTTTTGAGTTGACGAAAATTGCTGTATTTTTAAAATCACCTAGTGAAAAATCTCAAATAAATACTCAAAATGTTCATAATCTCAATCTCTATAACATATAAAAAATTACGCGAAGAAAGTCTTACCGATACAAAATTATTCTCGTTTTTCGATAATGGAAACACAAATTTGATCAGAAAAATATCAAAAATATAAAATCCTTGAAATCAGAAATAAGGTAAATGTTCCTTACAGCGAGACGAGTAAATTTTCCAACTGACTTTAAGGACAAAAAACGCACCGCGACCTCCAAATCTAAATTTTTTTCTTTGTCTCTCTTATCTCTTTTTTTCCCTCTGATTTCATTTTCAGCCGAATGATAAGTGAGAAGACTTTTTAAATTCTTTAATGACTTAGGATATTTTAGAATATAATAATAATAATTTAATTAATTTTTTAGTAAAAAAATTAAATAAATCATTTTAGGACTTCAAAAATTATAGAAAAATATCCATAAAATAAATCATTTTATTTAGAAAAAATTGATGAAATCGGTTGGTAAAACGGACACCTGACGGTTCCGAAATCCTTGTACCAACAAGTGTCAATTTCTTAAGGGTTTTTGACAGAGCCCAAAAATTACAAAAAAATTCGTGCGAGTAAAATACTACAATAACAATACTATTGAGAAGATGGTTTACGAATTGACACCAAAAAAAATATTTACCTAGGTCAAAATATGTATTATTACACAGGATATCTGTCCGAGAAACAATTCAACGCCGTTTGCAAGTAATGGGCAACTGTAGCAACTGGCAAAAATGGGCAGGATTTACACAAATGAAGTGGCGACAGTGTCGACGTCGACGACAACGAATATGCTCAGAAATTTATTTTTTTATTCATACATTCTCTTTTTTTTTTCTCTTTTTTAGTTCTTTTTTAAAGTTCTATATATATATACACACACACTAGTAATATTATAATGATAATAATAAATAATAATAATAATTAAACTAAATTAATAATAATTAAAAAATTTTAAACTAAGAGCTTAGAGATTAACTAGAGGATGTAGGGATTGAGCTGAACAGAGCTGTCGAATTCTGGCAGTGAAGAGCCTGGATCGGGTAGATGAATTGGTTGTGGGTTGAGGATCTCGGTTGGGGCAAATAACCGAGCATGAGGAAGATTGGGTAGAGGGCATGGTTCTGGAATTCGGCAGAGAAGGGTAGAGGCGACGGGCAAGGGCGGGGTTGGCCTGGCTTGCGACTGAGGTCAGTCGGATCAAGAGACAAGGAAGATTGACGAATTACAGGTCAGGATGTGTGATAAGCACTGTCAGGTAGGTTGGACTGGTTGTGAGGGTGAAATCAAGTGATTCATAGCATCAGGTACGAGATTTGGAGGATCAGACGAGCTAGATTCGACAGGATTGAGTTTGTGACCTCCGAAAGGACACAAAACACATCCCCGTGGAGGAGACAATATTGCCAATGGGAGGGCAGATTCGATCACACATACGATTAACCATTGAGGATAGCAGCTCTCGTCAGCACACCCTGATGGGTAATAATATGCAGAACCTGATCATCACAACAGGTTTCCCCCACCCAATACATCAACTCGAGTGGGGTTTATTTGAAAGTGGGGTTCGATTTCCCACGGGCGCAAGCCCCCGTGGTTAATTACATCTCAGGCCGGGGCCTGAGAAAACTCTCGATTAAGGATTCTATATTATACTCTCAAATGGGATTGGCACATAGGGAGAAGGCTAGAAAATCCTACTCAAAAGGGAAAGAAATGCTCAACTTGGCTTAGTCAATATACACGGCTCAGATCAGCATCTGGAGGGACTAAGGTAGTGAAAAGAAACTGGAGAAAATAAATAAATTATGCACTCAAAGCATACATGAGAGAAAAATGGAGGTGGTGACATCTATGTGGCGCGAATAGGTAGGGTTTATAGCCTCTGAAGGAAATGAGACTTACCTACTGATGAGGCGTACTACGAGACAATAGTAGCCTTGAATCCTAGATCTAGAGTGGGTCTAGTGTTCTACGTAACACTAACACCCGTGTCCTAGCTACTGCAATACAAAATCTGAACTTACCCCGGCCTGGATTAAGGAGCCAGCTAACCACCTAGTCGCTTCAAAACTATGAGTCCAGTCATTTTATGAAAGATGAGTAGGTAGGTTATAGTTCTTTAAAAGTATGGCCGACATCTAAAGAGTTTCCTAATTGACCCCAGACTTATGCAGGGTGAATGCTACTAAGTCTAATGCAATTAAAATTTTAATTTAGTTGATTCCTAATGCAATGCATGCTAATTAAAGTATCCAAATCAAGTATGCATAAATTTTAAAAAGGCTTATAGAAAATAATTTTTAGAAGTAGCTGGGCTTCCCCATGTCCGGCACCTCATCCTTATAGGCCAGATTATCCGGACTCTACCTACAGGCGGGTAAGTGTCTTACAGAAGGAGAGAGGAAATGCATTGATATGCATGTGACCCCGGACGACTCCGACTGTTCCCTAGGTCGTTAGGTTTCTATGTTACTTAAATTTTAAAATTTTAAATATTAATTGTGAGTAGAAAAGTGTTTTAGTCCTTAGAGAGCCTAACGAAATTCCAGGCTAAAACAAAAGCAGCATGCAAATCACCAAGAAACTAAGAAAAACAGGCAATCCTAAAGACACACAATCATAAATAACACATCAAGATAATCAAACTAATTAAATAAATGTCCATAGGCCAACTGCCCTTAATTACAAACCAGGGTCTGCAGAAAATAAAATGGCCGGGCACCACTGCCAACAACTCGGATTTCTAATCATAGAACAGACGCAAGTGACTTTGAGTGGGATACTCTTGGTCTTCAGCTTCTTGATCTTCTCTTCCTTGGGGTCTGCAGAAAATAAAATGGCCAGGCACCACTGCCAACAACCCGGATTTCTAATCCTAGAACAGACGCAAGTGACTTTGAGTGGGATACTCTTGGTCTTCAGCTTCTTGATCTTCTCTTCCTTGGACTCCTGGATCTCCTCCTCTTCGAGCTCCTTGGATTTATTATAACTGAATACCCATAGTTGGTAAGAAGACTCTCCCCCAAAGGGGAGGTTATTCTCTCCACCTTGGGTAGTGAAGTGATTCAAATTTGGACTCTTGAATAGAAAAGGATTATCCTCATAGTGGGTGTCCTTTCCTTTCTGGGAATCCAACCTTTGGATCTATATCCCCACTCAAAAATGTACTTTCACAACTCAATACCAATATTATAAATAATTTATATTAAATGAAAGCAGTAAAATCTAGACTCTCCTGCAAGGTTATCCTAATAAAATCATCCCAAACAGTTTACATAGAAATGAAAATACTCATCACAGCCACACTTGGCTATGCTCTTAATTGTTTTGAGGGCTAAGCAAACTTTGGCATGTAGCCATTTATGATTATGATTTTTTTATTAGCCCTCATTTATGTAGGGGGCTGAGCAATTTCTGAAGCCCCTGTATAAAACAACGTTAGTATTTAAATCATAATTATTTCCCCCCTTTTATTAGCGCTACATGAGCATGGCCACTTGAAAAAAATATCGTTAGTATCAAAATCGATCTTAACCTATGGGTAATCTATCGTGCAATCATATCAATTTCCAGAGTGCAGTAAAAGTAAACAAACACATCAACATTATTCCAATCACAACATGCAATGAAAACCTGAAAAACTCGGCACACAGCAGTAAAGTAAACACCGGCCTATCCTAGATCTAGAAGTGGTGCCCTAGCAAACCATCTAAGTGTATGTGAAAGGCTGTGTAGCTGAGATAGATCCTAAGCTGGGTAGTTGGTTGAAGTTATCTAGTGTCCAAGTTTGTTGAAGGTCCCCAAGAGAGGTTTAGATTTGAGTTTAATTATTAATGCGTTAAGGATCAAATTAGGTATGTTTTAAGGGTTCAGTGATTACTACATTTGTTTCACACCGAGGCCGTGAAGTTTATTTCACCTTCCTTGGGGCTAAGTCAATAGCCTCGTAGGCCTGGGTTACCCAATAGCAACCATGAGTTGATTAAGTTGATTTAGTTGGTTGAAGATTAAAAGAAAAGGGGTATATTAATTTATTTATTATTATGTTAGTATGTTGTCTTTGAGTTAAGGGCAATATTTTCTGAAATTTAAGTTAAGTCGGTGGTCTTCAGAATGTCCGGGGTCACCCTATCCACTATATCAAAGGGGTCCAAAATTGACTTTTTGATTAAAGGGGCTTTGTGAATAATTAATATTTTTATAAAATAATAGACCTTAATCCGATCAGTTAGACTATAAGCATGCCCAATTTGGATTCTTCTATCCAAAGTTATGAATTTCTGAAATTTTGGTCTCATTTTGAACTAAGTTTGACTGGATTGTTGATTTTTTTATTTAAGTTGATTTCTGCAATCTTAATATTTTTAATAAATACTAGACCCTAATTTGAGTTGAATGCCTTTAAGTTTGTCCAATTTGGAGTTTTCTATAATTAGTTATGAATTTTCAAAGTTTGGGTTATTTAGTGAATTATCGAAATTATTTAATTCAAGACTATTTTAGGAATTTTGATCCAAATCAGTTCCAAACTGCTTGGAATCACCCCCGAAGGTCAGGAATGATCCAAGGAAGTGTTCTCAAGTGTTTGGAAAAAATTGATAATTTTTAATAATTTTAAATTATATAATTTAGTTAAAAGGTGATTTTTAATCAAAATTAAATTAAAGTTCACGTTAAGGTCCAATTAAGGGGATTTTAATTTTCATGGATTAGGGACTGAATTCTGGAGAGTTTGATATATTATGGGTATTTTTATGATTTAAAATGAATTTATTAGAATTTTCTGAAGTTATCGGGTCCTAATTAAAAGGTAAATTAGGGTTGATCAATTAAGGAATTAAGGAGTTTAATGAGTCCTAAAATTTCTTAGAAAATTCTAAAGGATTTAGGATGTCACTAAGTTTAAGTGTTTCAAGTTTCAAGTCAATCTGAAGTGAACCCTTGCTCGTAGAATTTCTCTAAGTTCGCTAGACGGTCCTTAATTATTGTCCTTAAGGTGTCACTACGTTAAATAGGTTTAAATCGAATGTTTAAAACTAACCCTTGAAGTAACATAAAGAGAATGCAGTGCAAACATAAACACACCATGTCCTTAAATCTAGGAGAGCCTAGGCTAGGTGCTTGTGCAGCCTAAACATGCAAAAGACTATGAAACACTAAGGAGGACGGGTCAAATAAAGTGATTAGTGAATGATTGAGGCCCAATCACCCACTAATCCTACCCCACATGAATGCTACTCATATATAGAACCTATATTTAAGATTTCATAAGTAGATCTCTCAAAATTAGAGAATTTAAGTATGTATATAATTTTAAAATAATTTTTAAATGTATAAATATTAAAATATACGTTTATGTAAGTTTAAAAATAAAATAATTTGAAAGTAGTTCAATGCATAGGGATGAGAAACCTATTGACCCACCTCAGCAAGGGTTTAAAAATAATTTGTATTTTTAAGAAAAATAATTTTTAGTCTTAAAATAATTAAATAATAATTAAATAATCAAATAATCAAACAATACAGAAATCTGTCATAAAAGTGAACTTCAGTTGCTGAAAATAATTTAAATTTAAAATTCATATTTTTTTGAAAAATTGGAGGTATTATACGCAAAAAACCAATTTAAAATGAGAAAGTTATGATTTTTGCAAGTTTAAAGATATTTTAAAGTAATTTTAAATATTTTAGAATAATTAATAATTTACAAATAATAAATAAATAAATAAAAAGGTTGATTATTAAAGTCTCGTGGATTTTAAAATAATTTATAAATAATAATAAAAATGATAGTTTTTAAAATAATAATAATAATAATAGTATAATTATCAAAATAACATTAATAATAATAATAATAATAAGGATGATGATAAAATATTTAATATAATAGAAATAATCTAAAAAAAATAACATTAATGATAATAATATTTTGAAATTAATAATAGTGGTAATAATAATAATAATACTACTATAATAATATAATAATATAATTTTAAAATAATGATGATAATATAATAATGAAATTAAAATAATTTTTAAATTATTAATAATAATAATAATAATAATAATAATAGTCTAATAATAACACAATAATAATAATGATGAAAAGTAATAACAAATTAATAATTTAAAATAATGATTAAATAATAATAATAATAATAGTAATTTCAAAATAACAATAACAATAATAACAATAATAATAATAATAATAATAATAATAATAATAGTAATAATGGTACAATATAGTTAATACAATTTTTAAAATAATGATAATAATTACATAATGAAACTAATTTAAATAATAATAATAATAATAATAATAATAATAATAATAGTAATTAATGATTTAACATATTAATTAGGAAAAAAAATAATAATAAGAACATTTAAAATAATAATAATAATAGTACTAGTGATAAAAATAATAACATTTAAGATAATAATAATAATAATAATAACAATTAGTAAAGATAATGATAAAAATAATAATACTAAATAATTTAAAATAATAATAATAATAATAATAATTAATAATTAATAATTATTATTATTATTAAAATAATAATACTAATAATTTTAATTTAATTAATACATTTTTTAACTAATAATAGTAATAATAAAAGAAAATATATAATAATAATGATAATAATAATTTAATTTAATAATGATAATAATAATGATAATAGTAATTAAATAATTTAAAAATAATAATAGTGATGATAATTAAATAAAATAATAATAATAATAATAAAATACATTTTTATTATATATTTTCATTTAAAATTAATTTTAAATTAATTATATAATTAATTCTAATTAATTTAAAAAAAGAATTTAAAATAACTAAAATAAATATATCTTTATTTAATCCTGGCGGCGGAGCCACGTGGCAATCTCCTGTTCGCCGGCTCAAAATGCGGACGCGCTTTCCAATCATTGGCAATGATTGCACGACGGCGCAATCATTGCCCATGATTGGATGACGGCGCGGCGGCTGACTTAACCCAGTCAGCAACGCGCTGCGCCGTCTGATTCTCCGCGGTTAAAACCGACGGCTCAGATCTTGCCGGACGAGCTGCGGGACTGCGGATTCGACCGCGCAGCTAGGGCAAGACCGCGGAGCGGCAAAATCTGAGCCTTTGATCGAAGGATGAACGGCTCAGATTTCACATAGTTCAACGGGATCGAATCGAAACCCTAGAAATATTTTTTGCCTCGTTCTTGTGATCGGGTGGATGGAATTTTATGAAATTTTAAACCTAGAGTCTAGTCATGAATAGAAATCATGTGGATATGCTTGTTTGGCTTAAAACGATCTATACAAGACGCTATTTAACTCGATGTGTTGTGACCTAGATTAAGGGTTTTAAGGAAATTTCACCATGCGATCTCCAAGGTCTTGATACGGTTGAGCTTGTAGACTATCCTTGTATGTTTTCCTAGTTGAAGCCGCGATCAGACAAGCTATGGATCACCGGGAATTCGCCTAGGAAGGATTTGACCCTTGATTCGCAAGAGGACCGTCGCCGGCGAGCTCTGACCAGTAGGATTTGATTGGGAAAGGTAAGGAGAGGTCAAGGGATTCTTCTCTCCAAAGTTCTCGGGTTAGGGAGCCTTGGGGAGAGAGCTAGAGTGAAAAAGTCCCTTAACAACCCTAAATCAAACCTATTTATAGCCCTAGGTCTTCTATGAACGGCTAGGATTGCATCTAGGGTTTGATTAAGAGATTAATAGACCTCCTAGGCCGTGGACAAGGGTTAGGGCATGACTATCAGGGGTTAGAGTCAATCAAAAGGGTTTAAATGGGTCAATTGGGTCAATGGGGAGAGGGATGAGTCTAAGGATCGAGTTGGATTGGTTTGGAATGATTTTGATCTGATTTGACCCATTAAGGGCTTAATGAGTCAACCTGAGTTGACCTGGTCAACTAGGTTGACCCAAGGCACAGGTCTGGGCCCAATAGGTTGGGCCTGACCTACTGAGTCCAGTAGAGGGGTCTGAGTGAGAATCAAGGTCAACAGAGTCGAAGGCAGGTATGGGTACAGAGAAGAGAAGGATCTGCGGCTTATGTGAGGCAGAGGGAGTTACGGGCTGTGTAGACGGAGGTTGTGCAGATTCAACTGACCTATGCGAGCGAGCTGTGTGAGATTTGGTAGGATCAAAGCGAAAGAGGGAGGTCTTCGAGTGGGTGAAGGTGGACGGCTGGTGTCAGGTCTTGCTGGTGGGTGACGGCCTAGGTTTCTGTCGTGCGTCTGGTTTGACAAGGAAGAGGGAGAGTTGCGAGAGCTCAAGCGTGAAAGAAGATCGTGCAAGGGAGTTCGATTAGGTGTTTACGCGTGAGGAACAAAAAACGAAGAGTTCCATTTCTCTCCTGTTTTATCATTGAAAGCATGTGACGAGAGCTGGAGCGGGATTTACGCAGGATATCCGGCAAAGAGACAATTAAGCGCCGCTTGCAAGTAATGGGCGACTGTAGCAAGTGGCAAAAATGAGCAAGGTTTACACAAATTCATAACAAATCCTTTGTAAGTTTCTACTTTAGTACAAGTCTTATTGTTATTCATCACGATGCATGCACATTTCAAGTGTTCATATTATTTGCATTGCACTTTTTGTATTTAATCCCTCTTTGGACTCTGCTCAAGGGAAAAGCCTCAAGCAATGGATTTGCCATTTTAACAGCTTACACAAAAAATAAGAAAATAATAATGTTTTACTTACTATTTGTAATTAGCTTTCCATAATTTACAACTTCTCAGCTACTAATCATAAAGACTAATCATAGTTAATTATTATATAACACCTGGCAGCTAGTCCCTAACGGACACCAATTGCAAGCTAGCAATCATAAAAAAATGTTTATTTCACCACTACTCAGTATAAAATATTATTTAAGGGGTTGTTTTTTGAAACATTATTCATATAATAGTTTGTTACATTAATAATATAATGTTATCGGCAAAGATCATCAATGATTTTTATCTTGCTTTTTTTAGTTTTTTATTTCATTTGTTAGTAGCCTTACTTCTAAATGTGAGCAGATTTGACAATTAATTTCATTTATAAAACATGTATTTATTGATGTTAGGTAGATGACAGCGAATCAAACAAAACTAAAACCAATTAGGTACTTAGGAACGTGTAATGCATTAGTTGTAAAAAAAATTTAGAATTTTGATGGGCCAGATTCAAGCGCTCATCACACCTCGCATCCATTCTCCCTTGACTTGTCGTGGGACGTGGAAGAAGATACCGCGGCAAGCGCCCTCACTGCAACCCTTTCCATTGACCAACGTGCCTTTATATTTTGATACAACAAATAGCAATCTTCATAGCCAATTTTCCACAACGCATCATAATATAATAATCTATGGCCAAAACACTAATCTTGACGCCAAATCGGGATTAATCCTTGCTTCTCCTCTATACACATGCACGATTTTTTTTTTAAAGATCAATTTAGATAAAGTTTACACACATCGAATTCAATATCTCTTAATTAATAATCAAACTCCCAAACCAAAAAAAAAAAAAAAAAAAAATCAAAATGAGCGGAGTAGATACTAGCGCTGTTGAACCCACTTCATTGAATACTCCGAATGAAAGCACCCTGAGTCGTGGGTCCTATATTTAATAGATGTTGGCATTTTCTATATTGCTCTGTGGTTACTGTCAAAGTCTCGACAAACTTTTTCCCAAAAAAAAGTCTCAACAGTACACGTTTATGTCTTATTAAAAAATTAATAAATTATTTAAAGACATCAATATTAAGTAAAATTATGAAGAATAAAATATAATATAAAAAGTCAACAATTAATAAGAAAATTTTATATTTAAAAGAAACAAATAAAATATATTTTTATTGTTATTTATGGTATCTTAATATTTCTTTAATTTAGATAATTATAATATTATTATTTTTTAAATATATATTCATCTCTTTTATTTACAATAATATATATATATATATATATATATATATATATATATATATATATATATTGTTGTTTTCTGAAATATTCACGGCGGTAGAGAGTGATATAGTTTAGCGTCCTAACTTTATATGAAGATCCAGCACACAAACAGATAAGAGAGAACGGTTATAGCGTTTATAATAGTCACCATAATTTTTACGTGGAAACCACTGTAAAGGAGAAAAACGAGGTCTGACCCAGTTTAAATGAATTCACTAGTGCTTGCAATTGCTTACAAATGAGACCCTTCCTTATGAGAAAGGTCTTGCCTCGAAGTAGTAAATATACATCATATAGAGTGCATTATATGGTGGGAGTTGGAAGAACTAGTGTTGATATATTTGTTTGGGCGGCAGGACCATGATCAGTGAGCGATATAGGTCAGAAGGATCGTAGTTTGATGACAGTGGCGGAAGGATCGTAGTCGGGCGACGGAGGTCGAAAATATCGTAGTCAGGCTAGTCGGAATGACTATAGTTGGGCGACGGTGGTCGGAAGGACCGTAGTCAGCGGGCGACAACGACAATGGTCAGAAAGGACCGTAGTTGGCAATGGTTGTTGGAAGGACGGTAGTCGACGGGTGACGAAGGTCGGGAGGTTCGTAGTTGAACGACAGTGGTTGAAAGGACCATAGTCAGCAGACGACAGTGGCTTGAAGGGACTGTAATTGGTGATGGTGGTTGGAAAGACTATAGTCGGCGGGCGACGAAGGTCGAGAGGACCGTAGTTAGGCGACGGTGGTCGAAAGGCCCGTAGTCGGTGGGCGACTGTGGTTGAAAGGACCATAGTCGGCAGGCGACGAAGGTCGAGAGGACCATAGTTAGGCGACGGTGGTCGAAAGGCCCGTAATCGGTGGGCGACTGTGGTCGAAAGGACCATAGTCGGCGGGCGACGGTGGTCGGAAGGACCGTAGTCGACGGGTGCTTATGGTTCGAAAGTACCATAGTTGGCGATGGTGGTTGGAAAGATTGTAATCGGCGAGCGACTAAGGTCGAGAGGACCTTAGTTGGGCAATAGTAGTCGGAAAGACCGTAGTCGGCGGGCGATTGTGTTCAGAAAGGATCATAGTTGGTGATGGTGGTTGGAATAACTATAGTAAGCGAGTGAGGGAGTTCAGAAGGACCGTAATTGGGCGACAGTGGTTGGAAGGACCATAGTCAGCAGGCGACGGTGGTCGATGAACATGCAGAAGTTTAGCGGTGGTCGCAAAGAACTCTGGCAGAGGTCGATGAACGGGTGGAAGTCCGTTTGTGGTCGAGAAGAACTCCGACGGTGGTCGGCGAACGGGGGAAAGTCCAACGGTGGCCAAAGGAACAGGCGGAAGTCTAGCTGTGGTTGATGAACAGGCCGAAGTTCGGCGGTAGTCGAGAAGCACTCTGACGGAGGTCGATGAACTGGTGGAAGTTCGTTGGTGATCGACGAACGGGTGAAAGTCCGACGGTGGTCGGAAAAAATTCTGGCGGTGGACAATTAACGGGCAGAAGTCTGACGATGGTCGAGAACTCCGACGGTGGTCGACGAGCGGGTAGAAGTCTGGCGGTGATCGAGGAGAACTCCAACGGCAGTCGACGAACAAGCAGAAGTTTGGCGGTGGTCAAGGAGAACTCCGAAGGTGGTCGACGAGCGGGCAGAAATCCGACTTGGTCCGGAAAAACTACGGTGGTGGTTGATGGCGAGTAAGCTCTCAAATTCTTCCCTTCTCTTTCTCATTTCTTCCTCTTCTTCCTCACCCTCTCATGAGAGAAATGGGGGCTATTTATAATTTTTTGAGAGTGTCATATTTTGTAAATATGGGGAGGATCATGGTCAAGATGAGAGTGGTTTGAATGGACGGCTGATATTGATCCCTTTGATTGTGGACCATTTATCGATCATTTGAATGTCTTAATGATATCAGAATTTGAAAATATTGGGCTCGTTGGATTCGTCTCATTGAGTCGCTCTATTTGACCATAAGCATGTCACATTTGGAATTTGTTTGATAATCCAAATTATGCGTTGAACCCTCCAAGTTTGCTTTGGACTCATGATTTGGGCTCATTTGGGCTCGGATTTGACTGATATTAGTGTTGATGGATTTGTCTTTTCGAGACGTTCAGTTAGACTATAAGTTTGCTGAAATCGGAATTTGAATATTCAATTTTGTTTCAAGATTTATGCCCGTTCAAGATAAATTTTTGCGGATATATATATATATATATATATATAACTGTATCCTCCTATCTACTTTTATGAATCATACCAAAAACACTAGCAAATTAAAAAAAAAAAAATAACTCCAAATTTGTTGAATTTGATAAGCATTAATTCCTACACAACAATTTAATAATTTTAGGGGCAAGTAAGCTACAAGTGGTTTTTTTTTTTTCAAGTTGGGATTCAAATTCAACACATTGAAGCTAACTAAAAAAATGTTTATTAACAAAATTATCTAACACTCATAAATATAATTCAATAAATCTCATGCATTTTATTTTTTTTTATTTTTTTGTGGGGGGGATAAAAATATGACATTGCTAAATCTTATCCTTATTTTCTGAAATAATTAATCAAAATAATAAAATTTAATCAATAATAGAGCTAAAATAGGATTTAACAAAACAGCATAATTTAAATACTCAAAATTCAGTTAAAAAGCTTTTTTGACATTTCAACTAATTAAATCAAATTCACACACATATCACATACTCAAGCTTCGAACTCAAAAAAAAAAAAAAAAAGCCAAACCATTCAACCAACAAATCAAAATAAGCTATACATCTAAGCTAATTTTAATTAAAATATGCCTGAAATAGACACCATGCAGCCCCTTAAACTGATGAACCAATCTACCGACACTTTTTTTACGGATATTTTGTTGAATTATTATACAAATGCAGCATTTCTAATCACTAAATTAACCAACCCTTGATGTAATTCATTCTAATTTCATCTCGCTTTCATCATGCATGTGAACACCGTCCGGTCCTTCTCCGCTCAATGGTCCAATCGATCACATGCAGTAGATTGAGACGGCAAATCAGGAAGATTCCCTTGATAGAGACAATTCAAATTGCGGTGGAATCAAGAGAAAGTTCATGATGGCTTTTACGCCCCAAAAATTTTTTAAAAAAAATCCTTAACCCCTCTAAATTTTAGTTACTTTTTTTCATCCACGCTCATTTGAAATACTAATTCACCTACTCATCCCGAACAAATTAGCATAACCCAAAACCCTAATCCAGAAAATCCCGACGAAACAGGGCACAAAACGGAGACAAAAAACCAAACAACACACTGCATTAAAAGCACTTACTCTCGTAACCCATCGCTTACCTTCACCGGAATCCTCTGCATTCTCTTGGCGAGCTCCCTCAAATGCTGGTCTCTAATCCTCTCCACCTCCTTCGGTAGAAAGGAAGGGAATCCATTGCCCGAAACCCTAACCAAAGCAGCCGATCCTCTGCCGCCCGCCGCCGCCATCAAGATCACCGGCATCCTTCGTCAGTCTCGCTCGCTACGCGCTTTTCTTTTCGAGAAAGAGAGCACATTCCCCCATAACCATTTGTTTATATTTTGCAGTTTTTTTAATTTTTTTATTCCTCGTCAGAAATAGTATTTAATAAGAGGGATGGGAATTTTTGTACGTATTGTCAACTTCATCAGCAGAAAAATTGGCGAAAGCTTGCAGAGCATCTGAAAATTTGAATGAAATTACAAAAATTATAAATTTAAAAAATTAAAAAGGAATCTATTATTTAAATAAAAATATTTATGTTTTCTCATAAACACAAAAAAATATTGAATTTAAATGGCAAATTTGAGTCGGTTACATAGCTCATATTAGTCTGTTAGTTGGGAGTTTAGGTTACCAATTAAGAAGTCTTGAATTGAAGACTTGTGTATGTGATGTGTCTTGAGTCTGTCTTAATTGATCTAAATATTCCCAAAAAAATTTTTTGAGTCGGTTCAATTTCGATTTTTACTTTTTTACCTTGGGAACTTGCAGATTAAAAAATACTAATATAAAATTAATTATATAAAAATAATTTATTTTATTAGCTAAATTTATTAAGAAAATGCATGCGTCTGCTGACCACATGCGTGCCTGCCCTGCCCATAATTTGAAATTAATAATTAATTAAAAATAAACATTAGTTAATTAAAATTAGTTGATTAGTTAATTTAAATTAGTTAATATTATCAGTTTATTTACATTAATTAATTAGTTTAGTTAATTTGAATTAATTAATTAGTTAATTCTCTTTTTAAATTATAAACATATGATTATTTCTCATAAATTTTTAAAATAAGCCGAAAATATTTCATCGAAAATCTGCTGGAATTTCTGGTGTAAAATTTCTGCAAGTAATTAGTATTTTTTCTGTAGTGGGAAAAGTGATATAATTACAAGTGCCAACGGGCTGGGGTAACAGCTCTTGAATATTATACTTTGTAAAACCTGAAAATTTGACGATCGTAGGCCTCGCACGCATCTCGATGCGCGCGATAAAATTTAAGTGAAAAATCAAAGTTAACGGAATGTAACGAAAATAATTTTATAAAATCCTACGCAAAATTCTGATCATTTTGATATATAAAACTTGTATCGGATTTCGCTTAATTTTGGAATTAAAATTAATAGAAGTTCAACAATGCATATTTTACCCCTCATAAGTAATAAAGCCGAAAATGTATAAATGAGGGCTTTTAGGTCTTTTGGCCATTTAATGGAATTAAATGGGGTAAAATGAAAGCCCCTCCCCATTCATTCGGCCGAACCGAACTCACGCAAGGAGCGGAGGCGGAAGGGAGAGGCGACGGGGGGATCTCGACGGCGACTCCGGCGACGGTTTTCCGGCGAGAAACTTAGTGCAAATCGAAGAGGAATACGAGGGGAGTTTTAAGGTATGAAAATTTTGAATCAATCCCTCTATTTTCTCAAGTTATTTGGAAGGGAAGTTTAGGGAAGTATTTTAACGGTAGAAAATGAATTTCACCAAATTTTAATAAGTTTTGAAAATTTAGAGTTTTTCCTAAAAATCAAATTTTCTTAAAGTGCTTTCACAAAAATGATTTCTAAAGGTCTTAGGAAGGTTCCTAATGCAAAATTTTGAGTTTTTGTAAGAAATTATATTTTTTATAATTTTTTATTTAATTAAATCCGAAAATAAACAAAGTAATTATTAATATATGTTTAGGGATAAGTTTGGAATACTAAATTGAGGAAATTGAAGATTTAGGATTTTCAAAAATATTGGATTTTAATAAATACGAAAATGTTAGTTAAATTTTAAATAATTTTAATTAATTATTGAAAATGTCTACCCAATTTTAGAAAAGTAAAGTTTATTTTGGATTTATGTGTCATGTTAGGTGTGGATCGCTAAATGAGCGTCAAGTAACTGAGCGACGTTGTAGAAGTTCACTTGGAAATCATAATGTAGGTATTCATATCTAACATAAAAATTTCATATATCGCTTTGCTTTCGTTTTATTCAACTACAAATACAAATGTTTAAAGTTTTAAAGTTTATATGATTTAAATTTAGTTTTGCAAATATTATGTTAGAAGAAATTATTTCCTTTCAAAAGATTCTTTCAAGATGTTAGTAAATTTTCATGCTATGTTTTAATTCGAAGTTTTCATGTTTTAAGCCAATGAAATGATTTATGATGGTTTCATTATGCATATAATTGACTGAACATAAATTATAAATTATGATTTAAGATTGTGCATGTTGATGCGGAGTGCCCAGATGGTAATGGGGCTTGAAAGAGCCAAATGGTAAAGGGACTCGAAAGAGTTAATGGTAAAGGAATGGCCAAATGATATGAAAATGTGTACATGATCAGTACAAAATTTATGGGCACCTCCGAAACAGGTGATAATCATTCATTATGCATAATATCATTTATATATAATGTTTGAGGAAAAGTTAAATGAAAGTTTATGATGAGGAAATGATATGAAAGAGTTTCTATGAAAAATTTCTTATGTTATGAATTGATGCCAGATTTATCGTTGTTTAAACTTTTCATTACAAAAAGATATTTTATTTTGGTTTTATGCAAATTGTTATAAATAGTATGAATTACCTGTTGAGCGAGTAAGTTCACCCTGCTTTTGGGAATGTTTTTCAGGAGAAACTGATAGGAACTGATGGCTGAGCGACAGTACACCTATCGTCGTAGAGGGACTCAGGAAGAAAGATTCTTATATGGTTATTTATGTTGAGTCTGTGTTGAGTATAAGGTTTGAGTGATGAACTTAGTGGTTATTGATGTGAACTCAGATGTTGTTTAAATTTAAGTTTAAGGTTATGTTTATGTTTTCTTGTTTTGGATATTTTTGAAGAAGTTTGAACAATTTTTATGATTGGAAGTTTTTAGTAGCTCTTTCATATTCTTATGTTGGATGAAATTTATATGTGAAGTGTAAGTATATGTTCTGAAAGTTTAATGTTTTGATGTTCCTCCGTACGATCTTTTATTCCATCCCCGTTAATTCGGGCTAGTCGGGCTGGGTCGTGACATACTTGACTTTTATGATTGGTGTCATGACCCGGCCCGTTGAGCTCGTATAGACGAGGCGGGAACGGATGTCGGACGTTCAGAACATGAAATTCTCATAAAACATGCTTTGAAGAATTTAAAACACTTCAAAAGGAGAAATAAAAGCGACTCTAACCAACTTCAATTTAAACTAAATATTTCATATCATTTTATAAAAAATTTTCATATATACGAAGGTGGCAAAATATCTCATTCATGCCAAATCACCCAAAATCATTTTAAACTACATCTTAAAAGAAACATAAGAAGAACCTGTCATCCGATCCTCTACGACTGTAAGTATACCAAGGGCGGTCAGCTATTCCTAGCAGCGAGTTCTCCTGAAAAATATCTCAAAATGAGGGAATGAGCTAGAGCTCAATAAGTAACACTATCTCTAACAATTCATATATCAATTAAAAGAAAGTCAACATGTATGCTAAAAGTGAAGGAATTCATCTATATGTTTATGAAATATCATGATTATTTACTAAGTGTCGCATCATATGTATATCCTTTCATCTAATTCATATGTCATTTGTATCATAAATGTTCTAATATGTATTCTTTAACTTGTCTAATATGTATTCTTTAACTTATACAACCATATCGGAGTATCAGAAGTGTACTAAACAGGTATACAAACATATTTTTGGCAATTTATCTTCTTTTCCTCTTTTGCCCCGAAGAGCCATATTGCTCATAAGAGCCGTATTGTGCTTTTGCACCATATTTGATACTCCGCCATCAACATGCACAATCTTTCAAACATTCTTTTCATAGGAACATAGAAACGTAGTGTAGCAATCACAATCATTCATATGCATTGATTAGCAGGCAATTGATATGAAAGGTTGCATTTCAAAGAACTTCTAATGTGTAAACTTCTATGCATTTCTATCACATAATGAAAATATTCAAAATGCATTTTTATCAAATAATGAGACCATTTAATATGCATTTCTCAGTGTTAGACATTTCAAAACATAATATAAAGGAATATGAATTTGTAGAGTAAAGTGTTCCTACCTCAAATGTCGCTTCTTGAGCCGTCATAATGAAAACATTTAAAATGCATTTTTATCAAATAATGAGACCATTTAATATGCATTTCTCAGTGTTAGACATTTCGAAATATAATATAAAGGAATATGAATTTATAGAGTAAAGTGTTCCTACCTCAAATGTCGCTTCTTGAACTGTCTCACCGGTCTCTCCTTAATTTCCTTAATACCTCCTCTTTTCAAGACCTAAGGAAAAATTTTACAACATAACAACATAAGCCTTTATATCATTCCAAATCAATTATTTCTCCTTAACCCTACACCGTACACATTCCATTAGTTAATTACTCTCCTTAGGATCATTAATATTCATTAACATATCCACAACCTAAAGCAAATTTAATGTTCATTAACATATCCAAATCTCATGCTTTTATATCAAATATTTTCTTTAATTATGAGTAATTTAAATGCTAATTTTTTGTATTTACCTAAATTCCATTTTTTTGGAAATCTCATTCTTCACTAATTTCATTAAAAGTGCATGCTAAAACATCTCTCTTACCTAATTATAGTTTTTGGGTATTTAATTTTCGGATTAACATAATTTAGAAATTAGGAATATATATATATATATATATATATATATATATATATATATATATATATATATATATATATATATATATATATATATATATATATATATATATTTATTTATTTATTTATTTATTTATCAAAATTTCAATTTCTCTTAATTAGAGCCCTCCCATAACTCTTAAAAATAACTTTTGTTCACAATCTAGCTCAAAAGTTCTAATTTTAGAAAAGCCCTAATTTTGAAAACCTAAAATTTTTTAAGAAAAATTATATTTTCATTTACAAAATTCCTTCCCCAATGCTCATCTAACATTTCTTACAAAAATAATTCAAATTAGAGAAACCCTAATTTTGAAAACTTCGATATCCTTTAAGAAAATCTCATATTTTCATGGAGAAAAGCTTTTCCTCATCTTTCCCTACAACTTTTCTTCTAGGTTTTTGAGTTTTGAACAAACCCTAAAATTTCTCTCCAAGAAAACCAAGAAAAAAAATAAAGTTTTTCTTGCATTAGAAGCTTACCTCTATCTTCCTTAAGCTTTCTCTATGATTCCCCCCTAAAACTATCGCCGGCCGCCAGTTTCGTGAAGCTCCCTACGCCCCCTCTCCTTCCTCTTCGCGTGCGACCGAGCAAACGAGCCAAGGACCAAATGTTTCGGTCCTTGGGCATGGAATGAGGGTTAAGGGAGAATTTTAGAAGGTCAATTACGCATGTGCCCCTCCTCTCATTATTCCCTTAAGGCCTCATGAGGGTAATTTGGGAAAAACTAAAAATTTTACTTAAATGAACTTCTACGGTTTTTAGTTTTTAAATTGTGCGAAATTAGGTATATATTCTTTATACCGTTTCAATTGAAATTTCATGTAGAATTTTATAAAATTTATTGCGTCGAATTCCGACGATTTAAAATTTTTTCTAAATTTCGTCGCGGCTCATCGAAATACGTGTGACGCATACAATCGACATTTTCGGGTTTTACAATTGGAACAAGAGAACAACACATTATATGACATGATTAGTTAAATCCTCTAACTTATTAAATAAATATATGTTTTGATGTACTCATGATGTTTGTTTCTACTCACATTATATGATATGATAAAATATTATACATTGAAGATACCACATGCTATAATATAATTGTCCGTGCATTTAACTTGCATGGGGTGTGTGTCATGATGTACTATTATATATGATGACTATTTTGATATGATATGATATGATTAGTCAGAACCTCTAGTCCATGATATATTGTCATACATAATATGATGATCAATCAGAATCCTCACCTTATCTAAATATATTGATATGGTAATGCACTATTATACATAATGACATAAATTGCTTAGAATTATTTGATACAATATGATGCCCCAAAACCCCTAACTTAATATATGCTATGGAATATTGTTATGCATGATATGAATTATTTGTGGAAAATTATGATACCATAAAGCACTACACGTCTACATGACATGATTTAAAATGAAGCTTTTGGTAATAATTGCATTGTATGTGAATTTCAAGTATATTAGCATAAAAAAATTACTCAGTCAGTAAATGTTCAGATTTTAAGATTAACTGAGTTACATCATGCATATTATTCTAATTATGTACATTGAATGCAATTATAGGTTTTTAGTAACCTATTGGGTTATTTGCTCATTCTTCATATATATATATATATGTGGTGTGCGTGTGCTAAATGATGATTTAGTATTATATATTGATGACGTAATAGCTCTGTGTTGTTTATTTGGATGACAAAAAAATTTTCATTTGAAATAGAAATTGGGCATTATCACGTTCTCGATCTAATATGACCTATAATAATGATACATGAATTTTATTGAGTTGGGTCGTGACATCGATGGCAGTGGTCTACCGGCAAAGGGTTGATAACTATGGTGAGCCAGGAAAATTCCGACAACAACTATCGGGTGGAGGTCCGACGACAATAGTTGAGCGGAGGTTTAACTGCAATGTTTGGGAGGCAAAAGTATGACAACGATGGACTGGTGGTAAAAGTTTGATGGCAGATATTTGACAATGACAGCATGAGAAGGTCCGATATTGGGTTGAGGTTTGACAATGGCGCCTAGGCAATGAAAGTCTGATGGCGATATCCAGGTTGTGAAAGTCTGACAACGATGGTTGGTTGGAGGTCTAGTGGCGGAGGTAGGGCAGAGGTCTAGCGGCTGAGTTCTGAAAGTGATGATCGGTTGGTGAAATTTTTGCGGTATTCAGACGATAAATACCAGTGACAATGCTCAGTTGGACCTTTGCGATTCCTCAAGCATTTAAGCTATCTTGTTTGGTCCTCCTCATATAGGGAATTGGGTCGATCTATAGATTTTTGGGAGTGGTATGCCCCCTAAATATAGAGAAAATTTGGAGCATTACATCAGACGATCCATATTAATTCCCTCGATTATGGATTGTTTCTTCAGCATTTAAGAGTTTTAATGATGTCAGAATCAAGCAATCTTTGGATCATTGGATTCGTATCATTGAGCCACTCGATTCGACTATAACTATGCCGAATTTGGAGATCATTTGGTCATCCAATTATTATCTTGAAGCTTTCAATTGTCTTTTAGGCCCTTGATTTAGGCTCATTCAGACTCGGATTAGACCACTTTTGTTGTCGTTGGGATCGCTTTGTTGAGGCGTTCAATTCTACCAGTTTACTAAAATCAGAGCTCGAATGGTTCTAAAATTAAATTTTGAAATTTACAATTTAAATATGCATCAAAATTTATACGCAACCAAGGTAATTTTTTATGGCATATTATCTCTCTTTCATAATAAATAAGTAGGCTCATGAGCTTACTCCAACATCACATAAACTTTAGCTCAATTAGTTAACCAACTTTAAGCTCAAATAAAATTGACTTTATCTCAAAATTAACTCGACATCATTAAACCTACTTCCCCTTAAAAAGAATAGAGAAGTCATGGCTTCTGCTTGGCCTAAAAAAAAAAAGTTGCAATAACTATTCTTGTTTGATTTGAGCTTTTTATATGAAAAGCTTGCTCAATCACATCTGCCAAAAAAGAACACTTGTAATATATAAATATATATACATAACTCGACAAAAATGAAAATAACTCCCACCTACCTCATACCCAAAAAAAATTTAATATAATTTCTACACTAAATTTAATATAAATCAATATTAAATGTTTTAATGTTAAGTATACAAATATCTAAATTTTTTTTCAATATATTGAATTATTTTTTTATTTGATTTGATGTAAAATAAACGTGGTGTTAAGCCTAAAGATGATGGAAGAAAATAGAAGGCAATTGGTGGCAATGGCCAATGATGGCAACAATTAGTTGTGGCTAATAGCGAAAAACAATGGTGGGCCACTAATTGTAGCAATAACAAAAAATTTACAATATATTTAAAAATTGCCTAAATCTAATAATTTTTAAATACATCAAAATTATAGTAAAAGTGCATCACAAATACATCATATTTTATTATACATTTTTTCTTACTTTAAATCAAACACCAATATTTTTAAAACTCCTATATTTAAAATACTTTACACCCTTTTTATTTCAAATCAAATTGCCCATATATATATATATATATATATATATATATTTGGACATAAAAAATGTCACCTTTTCGATGACCTGATCAAAAGAATATATATGTATTGAATCTAACCTATATTAAAAAAGGCGGAGGTAGACCTAAAAAAAAACTTAATTAAAAATTATTAAAAATAATTTTTTATCATATTTAAATAAAAATTTGACTCTTAATAAGATAAAATGAAGAAAAAAGATTAATGTAGCTGACTCCACATAGTAGGATAAAAGCTTGATGTTATTGTCGTTGCATAAAATACATCAAAATTTTTATATAAACTCACCCAATTACTATTACTTCATATCTCCCTATAATTTCAATTGCAAAATTTTACACACTAATCTCCAAAATCACCTATCATCCCTCGAATATCTCAAAACTATAGTAAAAATCTCAAAAACATCCATAATAAAAATAACTCTGTAAGTATTCAATCCGCAACTGAATCTAAATAACATAATCCTTCAAGCACATAGATTTAACAAAACCACCTAATCGACCACACAGTGTTACCTCTCATATGGCCTGCAATGTTCTTAGTTTTACACAGATATTACTATCTTAATAAGCTGGCGATCAGCCATATGAGAAACCAAACAATCTTCTCAGTTCAGTTCTCACTATACTGAAACTTCACACATATACAACTTTGCATAGCAAACATTGATCTTATAGAGTAGAGAGGTGCATTAGGTAATGTCTTACAGCTATTCCAACATTCATGAAATGATATGCAGGTGGTCATCTTTTTCAGCTATGGGAAGCTGTGGAGTAACAGATGGATAGTTACTTTGTAAGGTAATATACAAGTAAGAAGAGCACCACAAATGAAGCAACAAGTGTGACCATCCTGCGGCTTGATTTATTTTCAAACACCTGATATGGAAAGATTATATGAAGCTAGTATATAAATTGCTGAAAGGCTTTGTGATTAGGAGTATTAGTATTACCATCTTGAAGCGATCCATGGTTCCAGATAGGACTCCTCTTGAAGAATCCATATCATTTCCCTGAAATTGTACAGGGCTGACAGTTACACAAAAAATACTGAAAACTATATTGAAGTAGGAAGAAATGGGGAAAAAAATGGACAGGTTATTCAACGAAGGTACCATTCTATCCAGCATGCGATTGTGACTTTCAACTTCCTCGTGTACATCACCTGTCAACTGTGGAAGACCAAGCGATTAAAAAAAAAAAGGATGAACAGGCCAAACAAAAGAGGACACAGCAAGAGAAAGTCATATGCATGAAAAACACTGGAAAGGTTAAGGGAACCTTTTGGATTACTTTTATTATTATTTATTTTATTTAAGATTTAATATGATTTGTGTCTTAGATAAAATATATGTTAAGAAAGATAGAGTTAGACCAAAAAAAACTTGGTTATAAATATTAGAAATGATATTTCTTTATTAGATTTAAATGAGAATTTAACTCTTAATATGACAATGGAGAAAAAAGATTCATGTAGCCGAACCCACATAGTGAGATAAGGGCATGATGTTGTTGTTGTTATTGTCGTAAGATTTAATATGAGATAAAATATATTTATTATTATAAAAATATATTATTTTGTATTGAATATCTAATAAATTGATTTATGCAAGGATGACAAAACCGGCGGGGCAACAATAGTAGCCGAAGAGGCGATAACAGTGGTGGTGTCAGTCAATTGTGATAGTTATTTTTAAAAACATTCAAAACACTTAAAAATTATTTTGACTTTTTAAAAAATAACTTGGTTTCTTTTTAAAAATAAAAAATAAACAAAGCAAGCATATTTTTTAAGAAACGAAACAAAAACAAAAAATAAAAATGATATCAAATAGACCCTAAGTAAAGTAAATAAAGGCCTATAGCAAAGCTCGTAATATGTAAAAATATGATACCAAGATTTTTTTTTTAAATGTGAAGTATGTATACTTGCATATGCCTTTATGGGTATGTAGCAGGTAGCTGACGTAGCATAACAGATGAACTCGCCCTCCCAGGAGACCCACTTGGGAACTCGCCCGGAACTCACAAGAGAACTCGCCCGAAATGACCAGCAGACGTCACTCATCCGGGCCTTCTCAAGAGCTCACCCTATACAAAGCAGATTGAGGATTCCTCTTCAGAATTAGCTCAACAATCGCCACGTGCGTAGACTACATTTCAATCACTCACTATCTCTCAAGGTGACCATTCTCATCAAACTCAGCTACATGAAGGTGCCTACTCATGGGACCCTAAATTCGACTTGTTTGACCATCCGATCCAGAACTCTCCCTTCCAACGACAACATTCCACTTGCCCCTCCTCTTCTTAGGCTATGATTCCAGAGTTTCCATACAAGTTGCCGGCCACGTCAACCAATTCATCAGCCGCCGGTCCCCTCCCATCTTAGCACTAGCATGCAAACACGCCTAAGCACAATCACCCTTATCTACTCAATGTCATTGAGCTCGCCTAGAGAGAACTCACTGAAGTCTTCCAACCTCACCCTCTTTTAGCCAATCATGAGGCAACACATGTCTAGGATAGTGTGTAGACCAATTCATCACTCGCCAGTCCCCTCTCATCTCAGTACTTACTTGTAGACACGCCTGAGCACAATCACCCTTATCTAATTGATGTCATTGAGCTCGCCCAGAGAGAACTCACTGAAGTCTTCCAACCTCATTCTCCTTCAGCCAATCATAAGGCGACACGTGTCTAGGACTGTGCAGAAAGTTGCACTTTTTATCTTTTCTTGTGTAGTCTTTAATGTAGCCCTTAGAACTCCATAAATATTGGATGATGAGGAACCGTTTATATAATTTTGGATTGATATATTGAATACTCTGTCAATTTTGAGACTCATAATTTTCTGAGTATTCTACAAATTTTCTATATACTCTCTTTACTTAAAGAAGTAGTGAGAGTGATCAAATTGTATCGGTAAGATGAAGTGTTTGGATTCAGATAGTGGAACAATTAGAAAGAATGAATTAGGAAATGGTCATATCAGAAAAAAGGTGAGAGTTGCACCTATGCGAAAGCAGCTTAAGTCATTTGGAACATACAATTATGGGTAGAACGTAGACCAATAAGAGGTGGGTTTACAGAACTATTGTTAAATGATTAGGCGGAAAAAAGGTGCAGGCCATTATAAGATGGCCATAAGTTATACAAAGAAAATGCACAAAATAAATTAATACTTCAAATAGCGTCTAGCAAGAATGAATGGATGATTCATAAAACCAATGGAAAATAGTTGGGATAATTCTAAAATAGTAATGGTAATAATTAAGGAAAAAAATCTAAATTATATTTACAGGCATAAAGGATACTAGTTTTTGTTTTGGTTGAAAATAATCCGCACAATTAACTCCCTTGATATTAAAATATTTTTATATACTAGCACTATTGATACAGAAACTTACGTATAATAATCAACAAAAATTTTAAAAGGTATGATCAAATATGAATCAAGAAATAAATGGTGCATAATGCCCGCAACACTTGTATATTTTTTTCTGCAATCAACATGAAACTTTTTGATACAATGTAATATACATATTCAAATGAGTTTCAATCTATTTGATTACATATACGCCTTATAAAGCATGAATAATATATATCGCAAGAGTAAAAGCTCAAACTAGTCTCTTAACTATTGATAAATGTCTAATTTAATCCCAGAGTTTCGCATTGCCCCATTTTAGTCCCTCGACTATTAAAAATTGAGCCAATTTAGTCACAGAGTCTAAAATAAGAGTTAAAGTTAACTCCAAAGTTAAATATGAAGGGTATTTAATAATTACAAATGAATATGAGAATGCATTGCTTACATTGCTCTATTTTATCATTTTATAAATTCTAGCATATAGTTAATCTAGTATATAATAAGGATGAATAAATACTGAATAAATTTTATAATTTTTTAAAACAAAATCTAACATTGCTCTTCTTTATCATATTTTAATAATTTTATAGATTATGTAATAGATTAAAATTATTGAAACAAATTTTATTTTATATTAAAATATAATAAAGAAGAGCAATGTTAGATTTTGTTTTAAAAAATTATAAAATTTATTCAGTATTTATTCATCCTTATTATATACTAGATTAACTATATACTAGAATTTATAAAATGACAAAATAGAGCAATGTAAGCAATGCATTCTCATATTCATTTGTAATTCTTAAATACCCTTCATATTTAACTTTGGAGTTAACTTTAACTCTTATTTTAGACTCTGTGACTAAATTGACTCAATTTTTAATAGTCGAGGGACTAAAATGGGGCAATGCGAAACTTTGGGATTAAATTGAACATTTATCGATAGTCGGAGGACTATTTTGAGCTTTTACTTTATATCACAATATCTCGAATGTGCACTGGGTGGCAATTTTCTATGCTTGATGATTGAAAAGCTTATTCTTAAAGTTCGTGAAATTTTGTACTACTAAGATTAAGATGAATGGTTTTATATTTGAATGTGAATATATCATAATTTTGTAATATGCAAAACTAACTATATGAAAGAATGAATCTTTCTATACATAAATCAATATTCTGTGAAAAGGGAGAGAGAGAGAGAAAGAGAGAGAAGGGAAGAGAAAAAGCGTAAGAGGAAGGGGAAACAATGGCAAGAAAAGGAAATAAAACTTTTGGATTGAAGCTGACATTTGAAAATGACAACTTGCCTATCATAATATCTTTGTTTAGAATTCTAAAAATTTTAGTCTAGGTAGACTACTGTTGCTTTCACTAATCGCCCTTTTTTACATTATCTTCCTGTTTGAGAATAGAATTTTCTCACATGCCACTATTTTATGTGATTCATTGACAAGTCATCAATATCCTAGACAGCAATGGAGAATGGGTGATTCAACAAGCTAAACAAAGAATTGTTACTAGCGCAACTGCATAATTACAAGGTCTCCTTACGTTGTGAATTACTTTTTATGTGGCATTGTTCTGTTTTTTTTGTTTTTTTTTTGCATGATGTGGCATTGGATTATTAAAGTAGGCATCTTTAAAACTTGCTCTTACACATCCATTTCTTATCATCAACATTAAGCTCAACTATTTAGGATAGACTTTATGACTTCTCCTCATCAAGTGTTGAGCTATTTTGGAAAATACTTTTTGCATAAACCTAATAGCTACATTAACGTCAATCTGTCCCTGCAAGTCAAATCACATAATGCTTGAACAAGTCAAGTTAAATTTAGATAAACTTGAAATAAATTTTAAATCAAAGATGGAGCTCAAAATTGACTCAAATCAATTTTGAGTCGATCCAATTTTGAGCTATTTTGGGCTTTGACTATTTTTAATAATTTATTTACTCAACTATTTGTGCATCTTCAACCCTCCATTATACATGTCCAAACAACTTATTTATTCTCACTAATCCCATTGTTCCTCTAATGTAGTCATTTATCATTAATCCTTCCTACTTTTAACACATCCATCTTAATATTACCATAACTAAACACTCAACTTCTCTATCAATGAATTTTTTTTTGTTTCCCAAACCTCAAATCTATATAGCCTAGCCACTCTGATTATAGTTTCATAAGGTTTACAATTAATTCTCCGTGCTTCTCTAATGACATTGTACTCTTAAGGCTCTGGCCAATTTATGACATCCAACTTAAGCTCCATAAGTTATGTTTATCAACCTAAAAGTAAAACACATAGGTATTCAACAATATAGACAGATAATTATTATTTTCACATAAAAAAATTTATTTATGATCCTAATCCTTCTCTTTTAAAAATTTCTTCAGTATTCTGGCCTTAACTTTAGAAGAGGTCCCACCATAAATCAATACGCCTCACTTTGAAATGTTTCTTGAGCATCTCCATGACAAACTCAAAAAATAAATCTTATTGAAAACTATTAGGTCACTTCACAACAACTTCCAATATTAATCATTGCACCATCATACATATAACTTTAATGATTTTGAAAAATGATTGGCATACATATTTTCCTCTTTATGCCCATCTAGTCAGTCCTTGATTCTATCACATGTCACTTTAAAGATAAACAAAATTATATGAAGATCTTTTTGATGAATTATAAGATTTTTCCTTTATTCGTCCTAGCATAAAAACTATCTCAATAAAAGATCTTTTCAGAAAATAATCAAATGTATCCTCTAATATTGATGTGATTTTTATAATATATATCCCATTACCCTCCCCAATAGCTTCTTCTAATGACTCATAAATTTGACTCGTATAATTAGCACAATCTTGACTATTATTTTTGTTCTTAAATCTTTATGTCAAAATCTTTAATTACAGACCCACCTGTTATGCATTCAAAAGTTGCCTGGTTTGCTACATAAAAGGTCTAAAATAAACTGAATATCAGGAACCCTACTCTTTATTCATTTAGTTTGTTGCAAAAGTGGTGCATTTACTTTATATAAGCTCAACTTTTAATTCATTCTCTTTCGAAGTTCCTACAAATTAAATGCCGCTAATTTGGTTGAATGTACTTTGCAAGGGTATTATTCACACTCAAACTATTTGTAGCAATCCGACAACCACTTAGTATTTATGATATTTTTTAAAAATATTTATGATCCAAACTATTTTCATATCCATGATAATTCTCCAAATCACACTAGGTATCTCATACTGGCTTAAAGCATCTTTAGAACTTTTTCAGGTGATGCATAGGATGCTTTAATTCATATTGTTATTTGAGAAAAATATTAAAACTCTTATTTAATAGTTTGCCAGGAAAATATTTTAATATTTTCTTAATTTGAACACCTTCATCTTTACTTAGATCCTATTTTCTTCACTTTTATTACATCTTAATAAAAATATATTGATCCCTTTCTTCCTCAAATATTGTATACATCTTCTTTTCTTATTTTTTTAGTTCTTTAGTACGTAACCTCTATACCAATCATGAAGAGCTAAAATGATAGCATTGCTAAAGACCCATTTCACATAATTCTAACTTTGTATGCCATAATTTAATCGTGTTTTGCCATTTTTTAAGAGGATACTTCATCATCTTAACAACCTGTGGTACCTTGTCACTCCATCATCAACACAACTCAATTATATACTATCTATTTCTAGGCTTTCATAAACTATCATAGACATCATGGCCATTTTTACTCGCACATTAACTTTAATTCAACTTTAGAGATTAAATTGACCTCTTCTAAACAATTTATTTTGAAAGATTAATAACTCTCACCTAATAAGTTCAACGCCCATATCCTATGGCTACTATTCCGTCTTAAATTTGTGGGTATCCCACAAATGTCAAACAATAAATTCCAATTGTTTTCATTATGTTGAATCAAATCTCATAGCTCCTAACAAGGTATTCTTTGTACTATGTACTCCATCTTTAGGTATTTTGTTGCATGGAGGTTGAGTCTTGAATTTCTTGTTAGAGATCACTTCTCAAATGAATCTGGCATAAAAAACTTAAGAAGCTCTCAATCTTCCATCTCTCTTAAGATTTGTTTGGAATGGCTGCAGCATTTTATAAAGTTAGTTGTGAAGTTGCTATGGACAAAATAGTTTAACTACTCTAGTCATAAAAAGAAGTTTTTCATCAAAATAAATTCTGAGAAGCGGTAAGAAAAGCAGGAAGAAAGTAGTAGCCAAATTAAATTGCAATTGTTGTTTAAAAAGCAAAGCAGCAAAAAAACTGTCTCAAACAAACCCTTAATCTCTTGTAAATGTTTAGAATGATTAATCTTCAAGAATTAACTAGGGATTGTCTTCAGTTCACTTCAAAGATACATGATTTACGAGAAGTAACAAGCTAAATCACTGAAATAAACCCCTAATTATTCACATGAAGCCAATTCAATCTCAGATTGTCTATTTCTCCAATTAAATCCCTCGACTATAAAAAGTTGATCAAAAATAATCTCTCAGGTATTGCAATATAAAATTGATACCAATTTAATCCTCTAACTAAATAACATTGATACAATTAGATCCTTAAGCGACCATTTTGAATCAATTTTGTATAATCGAGCGACTAAACTAGATAGATGTGATACTCTAGGACTAATTTACAACATACGAATAGTCCAAGGCCCACTTTGAAATTTAAATTATATAAGTAACCATATATTTCCCTCGAGTGTCTTGGAAGTGTTTAATGATAAAAGTTAATGCCATGACAAGAAATACTCAAATTGACATTTTTGTCCCTAAATCATTTGTGAAGAGTGATTGTCATCAATTGAGTGAAATTTTGGAAAGATTTGGCTTCCATTTCATTGAAATTCAACCTTAATTTTCATGTTTTAATCACAATAAGATGGCCTTCAACTTTTATACAATATTTCTATTTGATGATTCAACCCCTCAATCTGATGAGACACACCAAGAGACTAACTGGTCCAACTAAGGGATGTCAATAGTAGGCTGTTATGCACTTGAGGCGTATGAAGAGTCTTCTTAGTCCAATATTCAGAAAGGAAAATAAGTTTCCATTAAATGTGAGACCTCAATTCCGATAGTCAAGCATCAAGTACAGAGCATATGCTGATTCTGGATTGTTTAAAACAGATAATTATCAAATCATTAGCCTATCTCCTTAAGAATCATTTACGCTGTTCATCTTATTTAAGTTTGACTAATAGATTGGGCATCAAGCTACATTAGAAGTTTGAATACCATGAAATCATCTCCAAGAATAGAGGAATAAGAAGGCAATTGTTTGTTTTCTTTTTAAGTTATTTGTCCTTATCTTATGCTCAAATCGTAAGTGGTGCTTTTAGTCTTTAAAATTTATGCCTGGTTTGACTTAATTATGATGAGTTGTACTTTTGATTATTTGGCGCATTCATTAAGTTCAATTCTAGGTACTGACATGTTAAGTTTCTTATATTATCATTCTATTTAATTCTAGAAGGAAGGCGATTTCTCTTCCAGGCCATAGAGACTTGCAAAATTCTCACCAAAGATTTTCAAGTGAATATGTTCTAACCGAGTGGTGTCATGTAATTAAACAAAAATTTTTATGTGAACACACATGCATTCTGGCATGATGATTCTACACGTAAATACCAGTGATTCAGTATAGAACCTATGAGTGCAAAAAACTTCTAATTTTTATAATGGCGCATTGCTCTCATCTGCTTTTTAAGGGGATAGTTTTCAGGTTCTGCCCCACCTTTTCCATGGGTCTGGCTTCATGGAAAGTGGTGAGAAGAAAATTAATTACTATATTATTCACTGAACATGAGAGGCCAATAAATAGGCATGTGTAAGAATCCTATTGTATGCTAGAAAATTTGTGGTAGTATGGTGAGAGAGTTTTGTGTCCTAGCTTTGCATGAAGATCCCACATATAAACAAACAGGTAAAAAGAGCACATGAGACGTCATCTTTTTTTAGTGGTAAACTAGAGAAGGAAAAAATCATTGGGCCTCGCCTAGCTGAAATAATTTCACGACAAGATCATTGATCACAAATAATTGCCCGTCTCCAAATTGGAGAGGGTGGGATTGAGGAGTTGTTGGTGAAAAATATCACATAGTTGGTAGTTGAGGAGAGTTGTTCAAACGATTGTAGCCGATTGACGACGTTTTGACGATGGATGTTGGGTGACGATAGAGGTCGGGTGGTGGTGGCCCTATGATAGAGGTTGGGCGGTGGTGGTCCAATGATAGAGGTTGGGAGACAATAGTCCAACGAAGTTGGTCGAGCAGTGGTCCAATGGCGGTTGCTAAGCGATGATCCGACAAGGGGATCAAACAATGGTCCAACGGTGGTGGTCGATCGGTGACGCTTCAACGATGGTGGTCCAGTAGCGGTAGTTTGATAACAAATGTTGGGTGGTGGTCAAATGATGGTAGTAGTTCAACGATACCAATTGAGTGTTGTTCCGTTGGCGATGGTTGGGCGACGATCCAATAGTGGTCTGATGGCCACGCCAGGGGCGGTTGCCAATGGTCTGAAG
Organism: Dendrobium chrysotoxum; assembly: GCA_019925795.1. NCBI lineage: Eukaryota > Viridiplantae > Streptophyta > Magnoliopsida > Asparagales > Orchidaceae > Dendrobium > Dendrobium chrysotoxum. Next base: position 57,369,091 of record CM034301.1, read on the forward strand.
ACAGCGATCGAGTGGTGGTCCGACAATGACGATCGAGCGGCAATGGTGATCTAATGACGGTGGTCGAGCATTGGTCTGATAGTAGCAATTGAACAATGGTGGTCCAGAGAATGTTGTCCAATGGCAGCGGTCAAGTGGTGGTCTAATGATGGCGATCAGGCAGTGGTCGGACAGCAACGATCTAGTGGTGATCCGATTGGGCGATGGTTTGACAACGGTAGTCGGGCGATGGCTGATGGTGGTTCAGCAGGTTGTCTAATGACTTTGATTAAGAAATGATCTATCTAATGGTGATTGCCTAATGACGATGTTTAGGTGGCGATGGTCCTTAGCTGGAGCTCTGGGATTCTTCAAGCCTCTATGCTCTTTTGAATCTTAAGCCAATGGTCTCCTTCATGTAAGAGAGTCGGAACCTATTTATAATTTTGATTGTGGCATGCCTCATAGAAATAGCCAAAATTCTCAGCATTCCATCGGACGATTAGTAAACATGCAAAATTATGAAATAACTTGGTCCTCCAAAATATTTCTAATCATCTTTTAAATGCTTGGTCTATGCTCATGTGGACTCATATCATATTACTTTTAGTGTCATTGGATTCATCTCATTGAGACGATCAGTATGACTATAAATTAACTGAAATCAAAGTTTAAATAATGTGCACCTAAATTTTCATAATTTTCTACTTCAATTTACATCGAGATTCGTGTTTGATCAAGCTGATTCTTTTGTTATGTATCAATCCATAAGAAAAATAAATAAGAATATAATCCCTCTAATTCTAAGGATACTAAATTACATATAATCACCTCTCCAACATTAGGAGACTTACCAATTTTTCCTATACTACCTAAAACATCAACATCCCCCTCAAGTTGGAGCATATATATCTATTAGCTCCATCTTGTTACATAAACAATAAAAAGGTAGGTGCCCTAGAGCTTTGATAAAGATATCCACAAGTTATTCTTAACTAAAGAGATGAGCAATAATATGCTTGAAAAGCATAATATTTCAAAATGTTTAGTTTGTTCATGAAAAAAAATTGTTCGCAATATAGATAGTGGCACAATTGTCGTGATAAATAGTGAAAGGTTGAGTAATAGGAAAATCAAACTCTCCTAACAGAACTTTAACCCACATCATTTTGCATGTAAATTGAGGCGTAGCTATATAGTCGGTTTTAACATTAGATCTAGCCACAATAGTTTATTTCTTGCTTTTCTAAGATAATTAATTTCCTTGAATAAGGATGCAATGTCCTAAGGTTGGCTTCCTGATATCAACTAATCCAATATAATCAAAATAACAAATGCTTCATCATTCAAATTCTTAGATTTAGCATATAACAACCATTTCCCTGAAAACTTATTGATATATACCAGGATTTGTAGACCTACCACCCAATATTTTCCTTTGGACTTCGCATATACCAACTCATTACTCCATCAACAAATGAAATTTCTAATCTAATAATCAAGAGATAAATAAGTTCACTAACTACACTTTGATTTTTATATGAGCTAGAAGTTCATCATCATCAAATCTAATTTGAGTCTCCATAAGGATACCAACATGCTTAGAACAAATGAGGACATTATTAGATTAGACATTTCACCAACTACACTTTGACAGCACCAATTTTTTTTAGAAATGATATTTATTTTTTTCCTATGAGCGAACTCAATTTCAAAAATGTACTCAATTTTACCTCAGAGATGTGGTAATGGTCATTTCTAGTGAGTCAAATATCATCAATATAAATAGCTAGAATGACAAATCCTGCGGGGTTGTGCTTTATGAAGACAGAGTTATCGGTAGTGCTACTATGAAGACCAACCTCAATCAGGATTTTACAAAGATTATCAAATCAAGCTAGTGAATTATATTTGGGCTATAGATAACCTTCTTGAGAAGACATATAGTTCTCCCTCTAAGCAACATATAAAGGAGACTGGAGACTGCTCCATATAAACGGCTTATTGCAGGTCACCATAAAAGAAGGCATTACTTAACATCCATTTCTAACATAATCCAACCATGACTGATGGTCACAAGCATAAGGATGTAAACAAATTTCAAATGTTTGACTGCGGAGAATGTGATGGGAAATACTTGAGTTCGCAAGTAACCCGAAGGGAATACTTGAGTTCGCAAGCAAACCTAGCCCCAAATTGGTGCTCCAACAGCCGCGATGTTGCTGTCTACAGCAGGAAAACAGCCCAAACAGTGGCAAAACAGTGGAAATATGGAAGAAAACTTGTAGGAAAATCAAGCAAGGACTTGTATTTCACTAGATGATGGATAAAAACAACAAACGATACAATAATCTTCAATTCGAGAGGAAGATAATCTCTCCAAAACTCTCTAGCAAAGCCTAGAGCCCAAGCACAAGACAAGATCTCAAAATTCAGCCAATCTCAAGATAGAAACTCTAATTCCCTCCTAAGCTCCTAATTAACATCAATGGACAATTACAAATTACCTAAATAGCCCTTACATTCAAAAATTCTCTCTCAAACTAGTGTTTAAAACCCATTGGGCCCCACAGGGGCTTCCGCCCCCTCCCCTGGCTGCTTGCGGTTCCGCCTGGCATAAACCAGGACCGGTCCAGCCGGCCCCTCCTGGGCCGGCAAAGGCATAACATTACTCCCCTCCCAAAGATTCACCTTGTCCTCGAGGTGAAAGGAGGGAAACTGATCTTTAATTCTTGCAAATGGCTCCCACGTTGCATCGAACTCGGGGAGACCCTTCCATCCAATCAGCACTTCCTTGTCTCCCTTGTTATCTGATCTGACTCCTCGGAGCTCCAGTGGTTCTAATATCACTTCCAAATCCTCAGTCAATGTCTCTGGTAACTCCATACTAACTGGATGCTCCCCAATAGCTTTTCTCAACTAAGACATGTGGAAAACTGAGTGTATGATAGCTGATGGGGGAAGCTTCAGTCGGTACGCCACTGCTCCAATTCTGTCCAACACTTCATAGGGCCCGAAGTACCTTGGAGCCAATTTTTCATTCCTCCTTCTCGCTACTGTCCTCTGCCGGTGGGGTCGTAATTTTAGGAAAACCCTCTCCCCCACTTCAAACTGCATGTCCCTCCTATGTGAATCCGCCTGTTTCTTCATTATTTGTTGTGCTCTCAGTAGATGTTTCTTCAATTCTTCTAACACTCGATCTCTCTCTCCTAAATACTCCTCCACTGAAGAGACTGGAGTACTGCTACTCCCAAATTGCACCAAGTGAGGAGGGTCCCTTCCATACAATACTTTGAATGGCGTCATCTGTGAAGCCGAGTGAAACGAGGTGTTGTACCAGTATTCCGCCCAGGATAGCCATTTGGCCCACAGCTTGGGTGTCTCTGACACGAAGCATCTCAGGTAGGTCTCCAAGCTCCTATTGACCACCTCCGTTTGGCCGTCTGTTTGTGGGTGATATGCGGTACTCCTCTTCAACATTGTCCCCTGTAACATGAACAACTCTCTCCAAAAATGACTGAGAAATACCTTATCTCTATCTGACACTATTGCCTCTGGTACCCCATGTAATCTGACCACCTCCCTGATGAAAGCGGATGCCACTGTCACCGCGGTGTAAGGATGTCGAAGGGGAATAAAATGAGCATACTTGCTCAATCTATTCACCACCACCAGAATCACCATGAAGCCTTCTGAAAGGGGAAGCCCATCTATGAAGTCCATGGATATCTCCTCCCATACCCGTCCCGATAATGCCAACGGCTGTAGTAGTCCCTCTGGTAATATAGCCATGTACTTGTTCCTCTGACAAATCTCACACCTGGCCACCATCTCCTCTACATCTCTATGCATTCCCTTCCAGTAAAGCTTAGTAGCAATCCTTCTGTAGGTCTTCTGCACCCCTGAATGACCCCCAACCGCGCTCCCATGAAATTCCTGGAGTATATTTGGGATGTGGATCGAGGTCCTGGGCATCACGAATCTTCCTTGATACAGCAGTCTACCTCCCTCTACTAAATACCCTGAGTGGCTATCACCTCTCCTCAATAGATTTGCCCTGATCTTTCCCAACTCCTCATCCTTCGAGCTCTCCTCCTTAATGGCCTCCCAATCTAGCATCAAAGGAACAGACACAACCACAGTCTGTAGTTCTCCCATGCATCTGGACAAGGCATCAGCCGCCTTGTTCTCCCCTCCTGGTCTGTACTGAATTTCAAAATCATACCCCAGCAATTTTGACAGCCATCGCTGATGCTCTTCAGTCACCATCCGCTGTTCCAACAAGTATTTCAGACTCCTCTGATCTGTTCTGACGATGAAATGCCTACCTAACAGATAGGGTCATCATTTCTGGATGGCTAAGACAATAGCCATCAACTCTCTTTCGTAGACTGACTTCAGCCTGGCCCTGGCTGCCAATACCTGACTGAAGTAGGCAATGGGTCGCCGGTTCTGCATGAGAACTGCCCCCAATCCATACCCTGAAGCATCTGTCTCAACTATGAAGGTCTGAGTGAAGTCTGGTAGAGCTAAAATTGGTACCGTGGTCATAGCCGTCTTTAGTTTCTCAAATGCTGTTGTGGCTGCCTCTCCCCATAGGAATCAATCTTTCTTCAACTGCTCTGTTAGCGGCCATGCTATAGTACTGTACCCTTTAACAAATCTCCTATAGTATCCTGTCAACCCTAAGAATCTTCTCATTTCCTTCAGATTCTTAGGTAAGGGTCATCTCAACATCGCCTCCACCTTTGACTGATCGGCTGCCACCCCTTCTTTGGATACTACGTGACCCAAATACTCCACACTGGTCTGGCCAAAGCAACACTTCTTCAGGTTGGCTCTCAGCTGATGCTCCTGTAGAACCCCCAAGACCAACTTCAAGTGCTTCAAATGCTCCTCCTCAGTTTTGTTGTATACCAAGATGTCATCGAAAAACACCAGCACAAACTTCCGGAGATACTGTCTGAACACCCTATTCATCAGTGACCGGAACGTAGCAGGGGCGTTGGTAAGCCCAAATGGCATAACCAGGAACTCATAATGCCCCTCATGTGTCCGGAACGCTGTCTTAGAGATGTCTTCCTCTCTCATCCGGATATGATGGTACCCTGACTTCAAGTCCAGTTTGGAGAATATCACTGCTCCATACAGCTCATCCAAAAGCTCGTCAATCACCGGAATGGGAAATTTATCCGGTACTGTCTCCTTATTCAACGCTCTATAGTCCACACAAAACCTCCACCTACCATCCTTCTTTTTGACCAGTAATACAGGGCTAGAGAAAGGGCTCACACTTGGTCTGATGATTCCCACCTCCAACATTTTTCTAATCAGCTTCTCAATTTCATCTTTCTGAATCTGGGGGTAGCGGTAGAGTCGCACACTAATCAGTGACACCCCTTCTTTTAGTAGGATTGCATGCTCCTGCTCTCTGGAAGGTGGTAACCCTTGAGGTGGCTGGAACACCTCCTTGAATTGATGTATGATCGGTTGCACCACAAGGGGAATGTCTCCCTCCTCCCCCACACTGACTCTCTCCAGTCGTTGCAGTTCCACCAAATATCCACCTCCAACCTCCTGGATAGTTCGTATCATGGACTTGAGAGATACCCCTGATCTAGATAGGCCGGCATCTCCCTGTATCACCATCCTCCTTCCCCCCACTACCAGTTCCATCCTCAGGGCTCCCCAATTCACCTTGGTCTCCCCCAAGGTTTGTAGCCATTTCATTCCCAAAATCACATCCGTACTCCCCAATTCTAAGGGAAGAAAATCCTCCCTCACCTGTATTCCCTGAATGGTCAACACCACTCCTCTACAAACTCCTCTACCCATTTCCACCTTCCCGGTGCCTATCATTACTCCGTACCCTCCTGTATCCACCAGTTTCACCCCCAAAAGATCAACAATCTGGGTGGAAATGAAATTGTGGGTTGCAACACTATCTATCAACACTACCACCTCTCTATCAGCTATCTCTCCCTTCACATTCATAGTGTGATTCGGGGTGAATCCCACTATTGAGTTTAAGGAGACTTCCGCCACATCCAGATGCAACTTCTCCTCCTCTTCCGTTTCTATCCCGCTTCCACCTCCCTCTTCAGCTTCCTCGTCATCACAGATGGTGAGAACCTGAAGAGTTCGGTCCTTACACCTATGCCCTGGCATGTACTTCTCATCGCACCGAAAACACAACCCCTTGGCCCTCTTCTCTTGTATCTCCCTTTCAGTCAGCTTCTTAAAATTTCCCCCAGGCCCTCCTCCTCCAGACTTCTCTCTTGGTACTTCTCGTGAAGCTCCCGGTATGGCTCCTTTGGAAGCTAGAAAGGTAGTCGTCATCCTGTAGGATCCCCCAGAACTACTGCCTCGAGCCCCCCTCTCCAGATGCTTCTGGTCCTCAACCAGCTGTGCCAACTCCATGGCCTCCCCCAGGTCATGCGGTCTCATCACCCTAACAGCTGCTCTGATCTCTGGTTTGAGCCCCTTCATGAAGTTCCCCTCAAGCACGGTCTCCGAAAGGCGATCTAGCCTGCTAGCTAGGTACTCGAACCGGTCACGAAACTCTGCCACTATCCCCTCCTGCGTCAGAGCAAAGAACTGCTCGTAGAAGTCTCCTCCCCTACTGGTTCGGAAACGCTCTAGCAAACAGTCTTTGAACTCCCTCCAGCTCCGAATGGGTAGCCTCATGTCTCGCCATTGGTACCACGCCAATGCCTTCCCTTCCAAGCATAGTCCCGCCGCTGTCCGTTTCTCCTCCTCCGTCAACCATTGACGGCAAAATATCGCTCCACCTTGTAGATCCAGCCATGGCCATCCTCGCCCTCAAAGATGAGCATCTTCAATTTCCTCACCTTGGGATCTCCCCCGTACCCTGGTATCCTCCGTAACCTCCCGCTCCTCGAAAAGGAGGTGCTCCCCAAGTGTCCCGATCGTCCCTCCGACGATTGTACCCAAACCCTTCCTCGTATTCTCCTCTTCTCCCTTCAAAATCAGCACCCTTGCGATGCATTTCTTCCCTCCTTCCTACAAAATCAGCACCCCTTCGTTCGTACCCCTGGCTCATCTCCTCTCTAGAAAACGGTTCTAGAGGCGGCATGTCGTCCTCCCCCTCAAGGATCTCCACCTCCGGATTTTTCCTCCCCCGAGACGGGTTCAGATTTCTTCCTATGCCATGGCCGTTGGTGGTCACTCTTACTTTCGATGCCGCCGGGTTTGTCTTCATCTCCATTAATTTCTTCAACATCTCCTCCACAACGGTGAACTTTCCTTCCAACCTTTCATTGTTGGATGTGATTTGATTTTGAAAATCAAAAAATGTTCCCTCTAAATCTGATTTCAATTGTCCAATTTCGCCCTCCAAGACTTCCACCTTCTTCCCGGCCATCTTTCCTTCACGAATCACAAGGATTTTTCTTCCGGATGCCCAAACATTTGCTGAAATTTATGGATTTCAGCCGCCGATGGTCCCAAGATGATGCTTCGATACCAATTTGATAGGAAATACTTAAGTTCGCAAGTAACCCGAAGGGAATACTTGAGTTCACAAGCAAACCTAGCCCCAAATTGGTGCTCCAACAGCCGCGATGTTGCTGTCTACAGCAGGAAAACAGCCCAAACAGTGGCAAAACAGTGGAAATATGGAAGAAAACTTGTAGGAAAATCAAGCAAGGACTTGTATTCCACTAGAAGATGGATAAAAACAACAAACGATATAATAATCTTCAATTCGAGAGGAAGATAATCTCTCCAAAACTCTCTAGCAAATCCTAGAGCCCAAGCACAAGACAAGATCTCAAAATTCAGCCAATCTCAAGATAGAAACCCTAATTCCCTCCTAAGCTCCTAATTAACATCAAAGGACAATTACAAATTACCTAAACAGCCTTTACATTCAAAAATTCCCCCTCAAACTAGTGTTTAAAACCCATTGGGCCCCACAAGGGCTTCCGCCCCCTCCCCTGGCTGCTTGCGGTTCCGCCTGGCATAAACCAGGACCGGTCCAGGAACCTGGCATAAACCAGGACCGGCCCAGGCTGGACCGGTCCAACCGGCCCCTCCTGGGCCGGCAAAGGCATAACAGAATGTGACAAAAATGGTCTATCCCATGGATCTGAGTATACCCTCTAAATTTTGTAGCAATCCATCGATCCACCAATATAGAATTTAATAGTGAAAGCCCATCGAAAGACAATAGATTTGACCCCAGGAGGGGGACCAATCATAGTCCAGATATGATGGTTGACAAGAGCATCTATTTCAATATTTATAGCTTGCTTTCATAAAGAATGTAGCAATGCATCTTGATATATCATGAGAGTAAATACATATGAAAAAGACAAAACAAAGTATGAAATGAGATAAGTAATTGATCAAATGAAACATACGAGTGAAAAGCAAAACAATATGTTGACTTTTACCTCTCCAAAGGACAACAAGACTTAGATATGGTGTTCATCAATTGGTGGATGCTCAATTGAATTCAACAATATGGTGGGAGGTGTTGGCATGGATGGAGATTGATGATAGTATTTCTGTAAAGGTGTAACAGTAGGAAGAGGAGCTACTGGTGGCGAGAAAAGCTCAAGGACTAAGAAGGGAGAAAATAAAAGGATAGTCTCATGAAAAGTTTCATTGATAGAGGTACACGTGTCATATTTTAGCATATACCATTTTCTATTATTTTTTACCCTTTTAAAAAATTTATAATAATAATAATAATAATAATAATTATTATTATTATTATTATTAGGACTAAATTGCACCGTAAATTATTTCTCTCGGGCATGTAAAACGTTTCCTCGTGCAACTTGAGTAGTACAAGGGGCCTTCTCAAGAGGTTTCAACATTTTGGAAGCATTGGGAGGTCCTGTGTAAGTGATAAATTTGAAATGCTTTGAATCAATCTTTTATGAAGCCTTCTATCTTTGTTGTCATCGCCTTTGACCAAATCGGTTTATGAGTCATATATGTAGATCAACTATTTGGTCTTTAGTTTCCGATAGACACATTAATTATTTTCTTATTTTATGATTGTCAAATCCATCAAACCTCTATTAATCTATGCCAATGGAAACTTCCATCACAATGTTAGTTGGTTGCAGCCCTATAACTCCAATCACCAATCAGATACGAAACTTAATTTCCTTTCCTCTTCTTATTTCTCCCAATTCTTTGTTGCAATCTTACAGTCTCCCTTGCCCAACCGCATTCAACATACCATCATTGCTATTATTGCAACTTTTCTCACCCTTAACATTGTCACTCAAACCATTTATTCCTTTGTTTTCACCTTAGCCATCAACATTATGGCCATCGATGGAGCTGCTGCAGTTGTGGTCATCTTTAGAGCACCTTCGAAAGAGAACCCAAGACACTATTATAGAACTAAAATAGATTAAAACAGTTCCATAATTTCTGTTTCCTTAAGCAGGAATAAGTCCCCGAAATTTTCCACCAAACTCAACTGCATGTACCAACAAACAAATATGCAGCTGTTCCCTATTGTTCATGATTTATGCACCATAAATCACAATATCCAATTCAAGCAAGCCACATAACGAGAAACACAATACAGAATGCTACAGCTGAAACTTTGACGCAAGTAGCTTAGTAATTTTAATAATAAAATAAATTCAAGCTACTTCGGGAAATTTGGCAACTCCAAGCTAAATGCAGAGCAAAATGTCATTGTTAAATGTGACTTCACATATATTCAATATATCTGCAAATATGTTGAACCACAATATTGTAATTATAGCTTACCCTCTTCAGAATATTAACCCTATCTTGCAGTCCATCCACAGCCCTATCATTGTCATGCTCGTCAATCTCATTGGAAGAGTAGGATGATGCTCTGATTCCACCCTCTTCAATGCCATCAAACAATGCAGCCCTGCTGCTGCGATAGTCCCTAGAAGAGAAAAGCTATAGATAAGTAACGAAGGAAATGCCCTGGTATAACCAAATACATCACTTTGAGCATGCACATGGAACAAATGATCTCAGCATATAACAGGATGTCCAATATGTACTTGTAAAATATAAATACAAATGACCGAAACAAAAGGACAAGATAATTAAAATAAAGAATGAAAACAATTCATAGTAAATATCCCACCTATTAAAAATGGGGGAGATGTTTAAGATTGCATTAACTATAAAGAAATCAAACTTATGAGTCATAAAACAAAATAATGGAAGAAAGTAACTAAACATAATGTAACTGTCATGGGTATTTTAAAGTTATTAAAAATATGTATATGATGAAGCATTGACTAATATTAATAGCTGTAGAGTGACGAGAAATATTAGCACGGAGTCCATATATTTTTGTATTGATTATGGAAATGCTAACAAATAATATTCAAAGTGTGATGCATTGGTGTAAGCTTTTTGCAGATGGCATAACTTTAATTGATGAGGCTTTTAACAAAATATATGAAATGTTAGAATAATATAGACAACTTAAAAGATAGCTTAAAACTATTAGAACAAATATTGAGTATATAATATACAATTTTAGAGGGTGCAATATAAACAAGAATCAAACAATATTATTAGTAAAAATAAGGAAATATCTATGTGTAATAGCTTTAAGCATTTTAGATTTATTATATAAAAAATAGGGATATAAATGAGAATATTCCTTCTAAAGCAAAGGCTTGGTTATTAAAATGGAGATTTGTCTAGGAATTATCACTCGATAAAAGAATGTCATAAGACTTAATAAAAAGTTTTATAAAATTGCAAATAGGACAAGTATGTTGTATGTACATGAATTTTCGGCAATAAATAAGTCGATGATAGCTAAGTTCAGCATGTCAGAGCTGACAATGTTAAGATGATGTATGATCAAACTAGAAAAGATAAATTAAATCATTATTATATTAAAGGAACTATTGAAGTGATATTTATTGAAGATAAGATGATTAAAAATAAAATTAATGTCAAAGGATTGGAAATAAGGAGAGATACACCTAAGGTAATATGGATAGAAGTTGTTTGAGATAATTTAAAAAGAATTAGTTTAACAGCTTCCATATCAACAAGCCGAAAATAATGAAAAATAAAAATTCATAGAATTAATGGCAAATGGTTGGGATAGCTCTTACGATGATGATTTAATCTTATGATAAAAAAAGTTACTTCCCATATCATCCTAAAGATGAGCATGCAATAAAAAAATATGACTCGAAGCTATTCAAATGCAAAATAGAGCAGCAGGTACAGTTAAGAGAAGAAAAAATATATCTCTTAGCCTACTATGACATTTAAGCAATGTAATTAACATGGCTTTGTAGCATGTGAAGGCATTATGATGGTGCATTAGCTGAATGTGTCTACCCCTAATTAAACATTGTTCAAAACTACTTATTTAAGTTGTCACCATTAGTCCTTTCAAATAAGGCAAAAGATAACATCAATTCGGATAAACTAATATGATTCAAGAGATTGCAAAAAAAATGTCTTAATTGATTGACAAGCACCGGACCGAGAGAGGGAGGGAGATGGGATAAGGAGAATCTTGTGCAAACCTTCTTGAGTTCATAATTCTTCTTGTTTTGGAAAGAGTGCCAAGCACTTCGAAAGAAGCAATAGAAAACCTAAATCACAAAAAAAATACAACTCATCACAACTAAGTACAATCAAATGACAACATATCCTTCAAAGATGTCAGTGCATAGCAGTATGCTTCTTACCTCTTAATCAGACAATGTTAACAAAAGATGGAAAATTACATAATAAAATATATAAATCTATTCTCAAATAGTTTCACTTTCTATGACAACAGGAACAGGCACAAGCATATGCGTAGTAGTCTCAAAATTTCGAGTAAATATACAAAATCAAAAAAAGGATCTTCTGATCTCTAATATGCAAAGAAACAAACTCTGGTTCCGCACTGATTTGCATAGATCAATAGAGGAAAACTTAAGCTAAAAGTTTCGGGGCCAAAATGACAACGACCTACTAAAAGCAACCTCATTTAGAATTCAGTTCTGAATATTTTGCTAGTGCCCCAATTAGATTGTCTGAAAAAAAAAAAACAATTTCCAACGCATATACATTAATCGCATCAGGTATCTGTCAAAGAGATGGAACATCCATTTCTATGGCATCTACTCTTAATTTCATCAAATACACGAGTAATCAATTCAAAAGGAGGGAACAAATTCTCAGTTCAGGAGTTCATCAAGTATGATCAAGAACATTCCATGTCAATAAACAAAGAACTAATTGAGATACCGTACAATTCTTCAAGCGGTGAACTTATGGAAAAAGAGAAGAAAAAAAAAAAAAGCGAGCGCAGTGTGAGAGAGATGAAGAACCTGCCTTGTCGCAGATGGAGAAACCTCAGAGCTTCGAGATCTGAGAACCAGTAAAGAGGGCGATTTACTTGTTATGCTCGCAGAAGTGCCGAGTTCACCCGACCAAAGGGTTTATTGTCTTCCGTTTCCATTGATAGAAAATTTCATGGACGGGCCACCTGTAATTGGTTTTCGGACCACCTACATTAATTAATTAATTAATTATTAAGTATTTATAATAGTAATTTAAATCTCATATTTTAAAAAAAAATTGTCCACTTTTAAAGAGGATTATCATTTTTATGAAAGTAAGCTTTGATATTATTAACTTCAAATAAAAAAATAAAACTACTCATTCATTTTAAGCATTATTTACCCTCTTGGCATAGACTATTATAATGTTTTTTAAGATCTTTTGATCATAGATCAAACACATCGATTGTGTTGATGTCATATCTAAATTTATGAGCAATAAGACGAGAATGTCTTCTACGTAAATATTTAAAGAGGAAGGGACCCCATAGAGGTTTGATTTTAATGGATATAGTTCATATACTTAGAATTTCAATTGTATATTTATCGGCCATTAACACCAATTTTCAATCAAAACAAACTTATGTATCATCAATTCATAATGAAAGTCTCATTCATTTCGATATTGTCATATTTAAGTTTCATTCTCTTAAGCATCCTTATCTTAAGATTGAAATTCATAAATCTAAAGAAATAAACTCCTTATACACAGATTGATCACCATCTCTAACTAAGTAGGCTGTGGACTATGATGACCGAAAATGTGGAAACCATTGAATCTTGATCAGGGTGATTTCTCATCCCCTAAGCTAGTCCTCCTTCATGTTATATGTTATTCCTTAGTGTAGTCTACTCTCATCTTCATAAAAGTATTAACTTTCTCTTAAGTTGATTTGAAAGTTCTTCTTTGTCATTTAGGGTAACTCCCTGTTATTATATTCTTTTTGCAACTTTATGGGTTTTAGATCTTTCATTGACTTTCATTCTCTAATAACTATTCTAAGATATATTTATGGGTTATTCTTATGATCTAACTTGTCCATTATTCTATAATATAAGTCTCGTCATCTTTGATATTGTTATATTGACTTTCATTTTCTTAAGTGGCCCTCATGTTAAAGTTGTGTTTTTTCAAATTTAAGAAAATGAACTTCTTATAAGAAGAGATTATTTATGCATAGGACTAGAGTTTTCACGACCGCAATCATATGACATTGTCTCCCCCATCCTAATGCTCATCCACATCCTAAATCAACATCTAAATAACATCATAGGCCTCAAAGCCCCTGGATCTATGTCCTTTCCCCCCATATAAAATATTATATGTCTACATATGCTTCATAGCTTATTCACAAATTCAGTTTCTTACCTTAAGCTCAATAAGGTTCACTATTGGAAGAGATCAATCCCAGTTGTATATATACAAGTTAAATGTAGACAAAATTTTTTAACTACGAGTTTTTTAAGATATCCCCTGATATTTAATTAATCTTATAAATATTATTCCATTACAGAACCTCAATTCTTAGAAACAATTTGAGCTTTGTTTGGATTTACAAATTTATTCAAATAGAAAATTATTTGCGATATAAGCACCTAACTTACTTTTCATTGGCATCATGATTTCATCAAGTGCATTAGTTAATGTGATTAATCCTCTATTGCAATTCATTGATACAACTCTAAGTAAGTTCCCCTATCCCCATTTAAAAATCCACAATTAATTTTCTGATAAATACTTATATTGCTAATGGAAGGGAGCTTCACTATAAGGTGTTGCATCAACACAATAACAAAAATAAAGGTTAATTGGTCAGCCACATATGTATTGTGGCATGAGGAGATCCAACAATAACAAAATAATTTTGCTTGAATTTATAAGAGAGCTATTTGATATTCAAAAGTTTTGTAAGCTTGAGTTCTATCTTTTCGGTTAATTTGGCGAGCACTATGTTCATGAAACACCCAATGTCATTATGAATCCTCAATGCTTTGAAATGATTAATTATGATTGTATCATTGTAGTTATAATAGAGAGGAAGAGCATTATTAAATAAAATTATTATATAAGTATGAGAAATAGAATAAAAATGACTTTCAGATTAAGTTAACTTTCCTATACTATGCTATAATTGTTTGGATATAGTTCAAATAATATGTGCAACCTTTTTAAGTACTCTAAGATATTGATAATACCACTTCTCCTTTGGCATGTCTTTTTATCTTTTTGACATTGTGTGAAGAAGTATTTACATGGCCTTTATAGTTCAACTTCTCGAGGGACTTCTAAACTAAAAATTCCTCTATTTCATGGTCATGATCATCATGGTACAACATGAATTTATATTATTTTTCTATATTTAACTACTTTCTTCATTGGACAAAAATATAATGAAGTATCATCTACTTTGGAAAGTTCCCATCATAACCACTAATGATCGATTTAGAGGAAGAAGATGGACTTCTTGTATAAAGCCATTGATCAGAAACCCAAATAATTATTGTTAATGTTTGTTTAATTTTAATTTGATTGATAATCATGGGTCCCAAAATGTCTGATGAACTCTTAAGTAAGTCGGTAAGTAGACTAGTGAAATAAAATTTTAATCAATAAAATATTCTATAGGAGCGTCACGACGCTGGGTGGGCATCATTGTGGCGTTGAGCTCTCTAGTTGAAAATTGAGTTTGAATGTACGTTGCAGCACTGAGTGGTGTCTCCGCGACACCGTACTCCCTATTTGGAAGGATTATAGGGGAATATGGAAGATATGGTATAGCTTGGTGGCTTTGGGGAAGCTAGTGCCACAATACTAGGTCAAATTAGTGGTCTTTATATAATTAAAATATCTTAAACCATTAACTAACTCACCCAAAATTCATTCCACCAACCATCTTGCTGGTGAAGGAAGGAGGAGAAGAGAGGAGAGAGATTTCAAAGGCTAAAGCTCTTGTTTTGTCTGTCGGGCCCGTTAGGGGTTTCGTAGAGCACAAGATAGACTTTTAAATTCATGTCTCTATTTCATTGCCATTGATTTAATTAAAAGTTATGAATAAAAATATTTTTTCTCGAGTTTTATGACGTTTCTGCTATATAACTTTTGATATGTCATCATATGTTTTATCTCGAACATTTGAACTATGAGAAATTAGATTTTCACCAGTTGATTTTTGCAATGCAAATTTTTTAGTATATAACTGGATTGAGGCTTTTTTGACAATTGCATTAGTTATATATAAAGTCTAAAAATGCTCATATGAATACCCCTCTGAAGCTAGAATTTGAATGGAAAAATTTTAGTGAGTATAATGTCATACAAGCAATATGGCTTTGTTACTGTCAATTCATGCATTATTTAAATATTGCATTCAATATAATTTAGTCACTATTGCATTTGCAATGTTTGTAGAATGGTATTGGATATATTCTAATATGTGAAAAAGTAACTCTCTAATATGTTGCAAGGGCCCTACATGTTCTATTTTTATCATATCTGACTATTGTGGATGTGGTACGTTTTAACTCTAAGAAATTAGATTTTCACCACTTGCTAGAGGCAGGTGTGGGAGGTTAAGGGGAGGCTTTAGTGGAAGTGGAGTTATAAAAAAACATTAGGACATGTTTTTTTTTTTTATCATTTCCTTGCATGTGTTAATATTTATATAAATCAAGTAAGCAATATTTTGAACTAAATATTAATAATTTCTAAAATTCTGAATGAACCCTGATGAAATATGAAAGTTGAGTGCAAGTGAACCATTGATAAAAAGTGTTCTGTGATGCATCTGAACCCTCTGTGAAAGTGGCTTCCAAGGTGTAAGTCAGAACTTGAAATTATAAGTCAGGTTTTGTTATTACTTTATTTATTCTTTACAAGCCATTATATTTATTCTAATTATTTAATTACTATGTAATATTTTAATTTGAATATTGATATATGCGATAGATTTGAGAGATCGAGAAGTTTACTGAGTTGGTTGTACTCATTGATCTATTCTTTTTAATATTTTAGGAAAGATATAGGCTCAGCAGAGTATAATGGTGTAGAGGCATTATCTTCTGAGTCTAAGTAATTGAGGTATTATTTTGTAATACAATTTAATTATTTTGATATATAGATGATTGGTAAGTTGGCTAAATATATCTATTTTGGTGAAATGAAATATATTCAGCATTTTATTATTTAGATTTTATAGTAGCTCTGACTGTCTTCGTTAGTAGTTGAGTTGTTTAATTATAGGTTAAAATTTTCATCCTTCTATTACATCCTAGGGTGTCACATCTTGTAGCATGACTTAACAAGGTTGGTAGTTGAGGTCGTCTTAACCTCTCCTTAGAGTATTGTCTCTAATGGTAAAACCCCCTGCAAAGACAAGTCTATATTTTTATACTTCCTCTCATGAGGGATACAACATACTCGACAAGACTATCTTAAAAATTTTCTTTTTGTCAGTAGAAATAGATATGATTTTGGCAATAAATTTTGACTCTAAGACAAACTCATTAGCACTTACAAATTATGTTGGTTTCTTAAATAACTAATTTAGTAGAAGTTTTTTTTGGCGACTAAGAACTTGAAATTTCTAGGTTTCACACCAAAAAATGGAAGCAACCTTAATGATATATTTATTATTATATCTAACTTAATGAGTGGCCTCTAACATGCACTATATAGCCATGAAAACTCTCAACCTGATCATATTGCTTTGGATTAGGCTTTGCCTTGATTGGATAAAGCATAAAAATGCATTAAATTGATCATATTGAGTTGGTTTGATTTGATAGTTAAAGTATTTGTTCAATTTTTTGTCAAAATTCTAACATTCTTTTTTTGTGTTATACTTTTGATTATTATTTTTGTGAAATCTATCAAACAAAAAAATCAAACCATATTAATTCCCTTAAATAATAAATGAACAAAATCCATAAGCTATAGATAAATAAGTTGCTAAAGTTCAATACAAATATTATTTCTTGCACACATAAAATTTGTAGCAAATATTATTTGATACTCTTTGGAGTACATATTATGTAAGCTAAATGTGATGAGGTTAACTATTAAAGTTAATTACATTTTGCTTTAATTAGAGTTGAACTTTAACATAAAAAATTAAATTTCATTCGATTTAACTCAACTTATAAAATCGTTTGATTGGTTAGGTTTTCTAAAATTTATATCCAAAACCACTTTGTTTATTTTAAGAGAAAAGCTACCCTTTATTGTGCTACGGCATTGGAATTACAATACAATGGTCCTGAAATTTTGGCACTGTGACACCAAGCTCTCTGTCTTGGTACAAACAAGTCTTCTGCAGCACAACGACACCGAAATGATAGCTCCACGGTGCTAAGCTAAAATTATGGCACATTTTGCTTCCTTAAAAGTTTCATAGACAAAATAATAAGAATTAATTTCACTTAAACTTACACATTTAAAATATTCTTTTGCTGACTTAACATCAATTCTCTGATCTTTTTGTTGAAGATGGGATAGGGAATGTTAATATAATTTAAGGATGATATATTTACTGAAGTCAAATGTCTCAAGGTCAGGTTTAATACCAGTGATGAAAGATAGGATAATCCTAAGATTGTGCCTATAGACTCGATCAATGTTTGGAGCTTTATGGGTTTGTAGATGGACTAGAAATCATAATATTTTAATGATCTTATGATGAGGATTAAATATGTAAACTTATTGATTTGATTTCTAGATTTATAATGATGATGTAGTGGTGATCTAAGTACATTGATATGATAACTCCATGTGATATCCTATTAATCTATGCGATTCATTGATTGAGAGTCATAAGAAGCTGAAGATTGATTGGGAGTTATAAGGAGTCGGGGCGACAGATTCACGTGATTCAAGGGGAGTTATAAGAAGTACATTGATTGAGAGTTATAAGGGGCGACTAATTAGGAGTTATAAGTGCATGAGCAAGATGCCCTTAAGATACACTCATTGAATATCTAAATACTAATACTGACACTGCTATGAACACTATACTAATATTGTGACTGACAATAATATCATTTCCTGTCAATAATAATATTTAACTTTATTGAACATGATACTAATATTGTTACTGACATTAGTAATATTGATTGTTACTGATATTGTGACTGTTGATGATTGAGATATTATAAACTATAGAAGAATAAATTGATACAGTACATACATTGATGCATATACTTCTTTATATGATTTATAAAATACTATTCTCTTTTATCTTGCATTGATTTCAATTGTAAGATCTTAGTTACTTGCTGGGCTATGTGCTCATTACGTGATTTTATATATTTTTAAGAAATGATTATGATTCTATAATATGAGGCTCCATACAAGATAAAAATGCAATTATGTTTATTTTCATTGTTCATTGATAAACTCTAGTTAAATGGTTAAAATAAAAGATTGATGTAATTCTTCCGATATAGATCATGGAATGTGGCAGTCACAATACTTATTTAAGCTCCTTCAATATTCATCAAGTTAAAATTTATAAAAATTATCATGTGTTGCATTAATACAAAATATAAAAGGTCTTCTAATGAATGAAGCCAATATTAATTTACCAATTAGATTATATTTGTTTGTACAAATTTGGAAGGAAAAAAACACGAGTTATTTATTGTTGTTCATACATCTGATCTCCTAATAAAATATCCATTTCAATATCATATATTTTATCAAATCAAATTTTAGCACACTATAATATTATTCTCTCACATTTATTTAGGGGCTATTTGGTTTAAAGAGGAATTCAAAGTATTTTATATATAAGAATTTTTACGTACGTTGCATTCTATTTACAGTATATTCCATTTTACTCTAAATCTTTTTTTTTCATCCAACCTAATAATCCATTAACAACTATGGAAGTTATTAGCTTAAATATAACAACAAATTGGGGGGCTATCCCATAATCACATGCTTAATCACATCATGAAAAAGTAATTTGTTCTTGATTTTTTTAATCACATTACTATTCATAATATTAAATATTCATAAGATAATTTAAAAATATTGCCAAAATATGAATGTTACAAATTACTTAATGGATAAATAAAAATGCACTGTTTTAAAAACCGGACCGGACCGGCCGGTTCGACCGGTTCAACCGTGAACCGGTCTTATGGCCGGTCCGATTCATTCTAAAAACCGCTTCTGCATTAAACCGATCAAAACCGTACAAAACCGCCGGTTCAACCGGAAACCGTTGAACCGGCCGGTTCAAATTTTGTATTTTTTAATATTTAAATAATTATTTTAAAATATTTAATAATTTTTATAATTCAATTTTAAATTTAAAATGCTTAATTTTAAATTAAAATTTTCAACTAAGCATTTCACAAAGGTTCATCACTTCACATGATGTACTACTCCATGTAAGCTCAAAAGTTAATATAAAGTAAAAGTATTATCAAGAGAAAGTCTCCCAAGTGATGTGGGACTAAAAAAGTTAAAGCTCATATTCCTTACTTCTTAACTCTTAAATTTACAACACACATTATTCATTTTAAAATAAAATTTTTAAATAAACTTTTTATGAAGTAAATAATATTTATTTTTAATTAATAATATTAAATAAATTATATTCTTCATTTATTTTTTATATACTATAAAAATTAATTAATTATTTATTTATAATAAATGATCTAATCTAACCTCAATAATTTATAAATGTAAAATAATAATATGAATTTAATATATAAATTATATATAAATATATAACATAAATTAATAATAATTTATATTAAACTTATTAATTGATATGTAAGTTAAATTTTTGTTAAATTTGAATTAGATTTAAAGATTGAATACGTTTAAATTTAAAATTATATAAGATATTAGTAATGTATAAATTCAATTTATTTTTTAATAAAAATTTTATATTATTATATGATTTTTATGTCATCTAAATCTTATTTATTACGTCATCCGGTTCGACCCCGGTTCAACCGGTCGAACCGATCGAACCGTGAACCGCTCCTTCTACCGGTTCATTGTCCGGTCCGATTTTCACAACCTTGTAAAAATGAGAGTAAGATTTTATACTAATTTATGAGTATTTATTAGTCCACTTAAATAAAAGCGCAACCCCATCATAATATCTCAATATAGCGTTTAATGACGAACCGCTGCCACGTAGATAAGCGGTCGCATGCGTGCATTGTCGCACAGAAAACTCTGCACAAGTCTGCATGACGAACAAAGTTTGGGCGGTTTGGCCCGCGAAGCTGTTTTTCTGAAGCCTTTATTTACCCTTCTTTCCAGTCGCTTCACCCGAGAGCAAGGCAGGAATCTCGTTAGCATTTAGAGTGAAGGTGTTCTTCGGAAGAGCCATGCAAGCGCAGCCGCCTCCACCACACCCGACTCCACCACAGTCACCTCCACCACAGCCGACTCCACCACAGCCGCCCCAGCAGCAACAGCAGCAGCAGAATAGTCAGGGTCAACGAAATCCTCCGCCGTCGGATGCCGATGCTACGACGTTTCTGCTGTTGGGAATCATCTTTGTTGCTTTCGCGATAGTAAGATCTTCGATCTCAATTGATTCATCTTTTATAGGGTTTAATCCGTGACGTGGCTGTTCTCTTTGAGAGGCAAGCGGGAATTATTTTGTGTTGAGGGCCGTCTTGATTGGGTACTTCCCGATGTTTTTGGGTTTAAAGAGGAGTATAGACGAAGGATGTGCATTATTGGATCCGCGCTATGCATTTTGTGTTGATTTTTGAAATTGGGTTTTCTTTCTCATTCATCAGTTGAACCGCTATTTTTTTAATCCAATTTTCTTTAAGTGATAAGATCTGTAGAAGAACAAAGTATAGCAGAGAATAGAAAGAGTTTAGGAAGAGATAACAGTGAAAAGTAATTGAGCTGAATTTACTTTCATTGGAAAGATGTCTAACTTCTCTATAACAAACTGTGTAGATATATAAGTGTGAGGTGTGAGGTGTGTGAGTACAGTTTGTTAGGAAAATATTCCTTCTGTCATAAGAGTCAGACTGCTGTAGACGGCGGATAGGAGATGGAGCTGCACGTTGGTTATTGTGGTCCTGCAGTGTGCGTGCTTCCTGCGTTGGTGTGCTAACAGCCCCCCGCAAATTAAGCATTCATATGTTGGATGGTTAATTTGAGTCTTAGATCTTGGAACATGTTGCTGACAGAGGTTTTGTGAGGATGTCAGCAAGTTGATCAGCTGAGTGGACATGGGAGACGGTAATGGCCTTCTTGTGGATATGCTCATTAATGAAGTGATAGTCTATCTCAATGTGTTTAGTCCGTGAGTGAAATGCCAGGTTGTTGGCGAGTGCTATGGCTGAAGTGTTGTTGTCACAATAGATGATGGTCAGAGAGAGTTGATGGAGATTGAATTCAGCCACAAGATGTCGAAGCCATAGGACGTCTAAAGTTGCGAAAGAAAGGGACCTGCATTCCGCTTCAGTAGAGGACTTAGTGACAGTTGCCTGTTTCTTGACGCACCAGGATATGAGCTTGTTGCCGAGAAATGTACAGAAACCATAAATTGATTTCTGGTCGGTGGAGTCTACTGCCCAATCGGCGTCGACATATGTGCTGAGAAGAAGATCACTTGCAGTGAGAGGAAGACCGTAGTGAGATGTCCCTTGAATGTACCTGAGCAGGCGTTTGAGTGCTTGGTAATCGTTGTTTCGTGGCTGGTGCATCCGTTGGAATATGGAATTTGCAGCGAAGGTAATGTCCGGTCTGGTGATGGTGAGGTACTGAAGCGAGCCTGCGAGACGACGATAGAGGTGCGGGTCACTGTATTGTTGATCGCTGCCGATCCTTGCGATGGTTTGAGCGACATAGGAGTGATGGCGTGCTTGCACGTTGCGAAACCAGCTACAACTAAAATTTCTCTAGCGTAATGTTGCTGATGTAGAAAGAGTCCAGTGGTTGTCCGAACTACTTGAATTTCGAGAAAGAGGGAAACCTCACCCAGTTGTTTAATGGAGAAAGTGGATTGAAGTTGTGATAGCAGATGTTGGATGGTGATGGAGTCGTTTCCTGTAAGTAGGATATCATCGATGTAGATGAGTAAGTAAAGTTGTGTTTGGGAAGTTGAATATAGTAATAGGGACGAATCAGCCTTGCTAAAGGTGAAGCCAAATTGTAGAAGAAATGATGTGAGTTTGTGAAACCACTGCCAAGGCGCTTGCTTGAGTCCGTAGATGGATTTGTGAAGTTTGCAGACATGAATGGGATATTGGTTGTCGATGAAACCGGGTGGTTGAGTCATATAAACTTCTTCCAGAAGATCGTCATGTAAGAAGGTATTTGATACATCCATTTGAAGGATGGACCAACAACGAAGAAGAGATAGGATTAGAAAATCCGAATGGTGGGCATCTTAGCTACGGGGCTGAAGGGTTCTATATAGTTGATTCCAAATTCTTGTGTGAAGCCTTGAGCAACGAGGCGAGCCTTGTAGCGATCCACCTGGCTGTTAGACTTAAATTTTGTTTTGAATGTCCATTTGCAACCAAGAATTGGTTTGTCATGAGGTGGGGAAGTGAGAGACCAAGTACCTAGCTTTTGAAGAGCTAAGAACTCATTGGACATGGCTGCCCGCCAATGTGGTGTTCAAATTGCTTGTGTGTAGCAGGTGGGGGTGGTTTGGGAGGAGGTGATGGCAGAGAAATCAAAGATTTCTCTGGTCTTGTGATGCCAGATTTTAATCTAGTTTGAATTGTATGTCCCGGTTGAAGTGGTGGGGGATAAGAGAGTGCGTCCAGGGAGGAGTTGCTCGAATTGGGTAGGTGAGTAGATGATGGGCACAGCGAGGTGGTGCTTGTATTGAGTGGAGATGTGGTATGTAGTGGAGATTGAGATATTGTGGAGGGTGAAATGTGGTGGTTGTAGGTGGAATGGTGGAGGTAGGTACATGTAGTAGAGGGGAGGAAGAAGTGGGATCTGAGATGTTGGAAGCAGTGGGAGGGATGGATCGAAAGGGAAAGGATTGCTCATAAAGACTACATGACGAGAGACATATATGAGATTGGTGGGAAGGTGGAGGCAGCGATAGCCTTTATGTGAGGTAGAATAACCAATAAAAATGCATTCGAGAGAACGAGGGGAGAGTTTATTGGGTGCTTGAGGTTGTAGCCAGGGAAAACAGAGACAACCAAAGGTGTGCAAGTGAGTATAGGAGGGAGGACGACCATGTAATTTGTGATAGGGAATTTGTAGTGAGAGAGCTTTGGTTGGAAGCCGATTTATGAGGTAGTTGGTTGTGGAAAGAACCTCTGCCCAGTAGGGAAGAGTTAGATTGGCGCATGAAGTAGAGTGCGGGTAAGATCAAGAAGATGGCGGTTTTGACGTTTTGCTACTCCATTCTGCTCGGGTGTATAGGGACAACTGACTTGATGTGTAATTCCATGCTTGAGTAGGTATGTGGTGAAGGTATTGCTGGAGTACTCACCACCGCCATCGGATCGAAGAGCTTTGATTGTGGAGTTAAAGAATGTTTTAATGAGAGTGCAGAATTGTAGAAATTTACTAAATGTTTCTTGTTTGGAAGTCATGAGATAAGCCAACTGAATTTGGTAAAGTCATCTATAAAAATGACATAGTACTTGTAGCCATTAAGGGAAGATACAGGTGCCAGACCCCATACGTCCGCGTGGATTAATTGAAAAACAACAGTAGAAGTAGAAGTACTTGCATTAAAAGGGAGTTTGTGACTTTTGGCCACATTACATGAGGTACATATAGATGGAGGTTGCGCGGGGGGGAATTACATAAAGCAATGATATATTTAACTAAAGTAGATAGTAGGTGGTTATGTGGATGTCCGAGCCTTGCATGCTAGAGAGCGGTGGGAGCAGATGTAACTTGAAGTGCTGTTGGAGTGGAGATGGGTGAGGTGCGGACACGATACAGGCCATCATGGTTGGGTCCATGAAGAAGAGCATGATTGTCCTGAAGATCCTTAATCACATAACCATGAGAGTCAGATGAGATAGAAATGTTGTTATCGGAAGTTAATTTGGAGATGGATAAAAGATAGAGAGAGAGAGAGGGAACATGAAGAAGGTTTCGAAGGCGTAGCTTACGGGATGTATCTGGAAGTGGAAGTAGCCCCTGCTCACTGTGGTGAATGGGAAGCAAGCTGCCATTGGTGATGGAGACTGAGTCGTTGCCGGATTAGGTGGAGGATTGTTGTAGGTTGGAGATGTCTGGAGTGAGGTGAGTGGAGGCACCCAAATCTAGGACCCAATCTGTTGTAGTGGCTGGTTGATGCTGAGTAAGGAGTGCTCGTGGATTCCATGGGGTAGATGGGACGAACTGTTGATTGTAACGGTGCCAACAGTTGAACGCTGAATGCCCGATTTTCCCACAAATTTGGCAGATGGGACGAGGCGAATTAACAATGGAGATTTGCTGGGGGCTACTAGAAGGAAATGAGGGGTGTGACGTTGTTGGGGAGCCTCTGCCGCAGGATGAGCGGTTGGGTGTATAGTTGGTGGAGCGACTGCAAGCTTGATTGCTGCGGGTGGAGAACAGAGTTGTAGCATCGGATGGTTGGGTTGTGTCCTTGAGCTATTCGTTGTGAAGATTGATCTCTTCGCTACATAATAAAGAGTATAGAATATCCAAGCTGATGGAATTAAGAGTGGTTCGGATAGCTATTTTGAAGGCATTGTAGGTGGTGGTGAGTCCGTTGAGTATATATAGAATAATGTCCTCAGAATCGATCTGAGAACCAGTCGCCGCGATATTGTCCACTAATGATTTGATTTGGGCCAGATATTGATTCATGGAACGATCTCGCATTTGAATATTAATGACACGAGAGCGATTTGTAGGTTGTAATCTCTGTTCTAGAGTAGTCCAAACAACATGAGTGGAGGAGAGGGTAAGGACATAGGGTAAAACAGATGGGGGTATGGTGGAGAAAAGAGATGAAATGAGGTTTCTGTCGATAAGACGCCAGAGGCGATGATCAGCGGATGAGCTGTCAGAGGGAGGAAGCTGTTTGCCGGTGAGATAGTCTTCAAACCCATTGGCGGAGAAATGTTGGAAAATTTGAGGCCTCCAAATAGCATAGTTGTCATTGGTGAGCTGAGTGGGAACAATGTATTTTAGGTTGGAGATGAGGAACTTCAGAGGAGGAGGAATAGTGAGTTTGGCTATAGAGGCGGAAATGTTGGAGGTAGGGGGAGGGGAAGCTGCTGACTCATGATCTGTCATTGAGTATTAGAAAGGATGGCTGTTGAGCATCAAAGCTCTGATGCCATGATAAGATCTGTAGAAGAACAGAGTGTAGTGAAGAATAGAAAGAGTTTAGGAAGAGATAACAGAAAAAAGTAATTGAGCTGAATTTACTGTTTCATTGGAAGATGTCTAACTTCTCTATTACAAGCTGTGTAGATATATAAGTGTGAGGTGTGAGGTGTGTGAGTACAGATTGTTAGGAAAATATTCTTTCTGTTATAAGAGTCAGACTGCTGCAGACAGCGGATAGGAGATGGAGCTGCACGTTAGTTATTGTGGTCCTGCAGCGTGCATGCTTCCTGCGTTTGTGTGCTAACATTAAGGACAAGAAAAAGCAAATGAATGTAAAATCATCGAATCTAATTGAGCTACATAATAAGTACTCGCCTAGTAAATCTAAATAGCCGGCTTGTGCATATTAGTTTTCGTGAGAGGAGAATACCATAACTCTTTTAACAGTAAGTTATACAACATGTTGCTTGCAAAATTGGTTGTCTACTTAGATAAGGAGGGGGATTACTTCAGATTCCACTAAGCTACCGAGTCTCACCTTAAATATTATAGAATAAATTAACTAGAAATAGGACATTGTTTTGAGTTGAAATTGCCGTTATTCAAAGTATATAGTTTGGAATGAAGTGAATACATTGTTTTGAATTCCTATTTATAAGCCACAGTTACGGGAAAAAAAAGTTGGAATAGCTTGAAACGGATTCTGAGATTGTGGCGTTTGACAACAAAATAGTTCATATTACCATTATAAAGCATGTCTTGCAATTATTTTATTGAGCTAGTCCTAACTTCAATTGAATGACCTATGTTGAATCAAATTAAATCTATTCAGCTGGTTTACCTTGGCCTGGAACTCTTTTGGATGAGGTGAAATTGCCCAACAGGAGGAGGTAGTGAGTTAAGTGTGCCGATCTTTCCATCAGAAGAAGGTGGTATTGGGTAGCCATCACCATTGTGTTCATCGGAGGATGGTTGTGGCAAGTTTGGAGGCAAAATGAGGAGTAGGAGAGGCTTTTCGTTGGCCTTTTAATGGAAGATGACAACTAGTATGGTGGCTCCAACTTTGAGATAGAGCAGTAAAAATGTCATTGGGAAACAAACTTGAATGTTGAGGAATGCTGCTAGGGTTAATCTTGCTTCTAGGAAATGCGATAAAGCCTAGTTACTTGAGGAAGACACTATGTTTGTGTCATCATTGGTTGCATCAAATGACTTCAAGAGAGTGAACATGATAGTAAAAAACTACACTATTTTAATGTGGCTACCATTGCACTGTTGACCTCCATAGAAAACAAAAGAGAGAAACGAAAATGAAAAAAAATGCTCAAATCATCACATACCTGCCTCTGTCATACCCTGCGTAAATCCAGCTCAAACCCCACCGTTTGCTACAGTGTCGCAGTCTGTGAACGGCACCGACCCGTCTTTTCTCCCGCGTGCGTAGTTTACCTCGGTCTCACTTCAACCTTGCCCGTAAAATGAAACCAAATGAAACGTTGTGGGTTTCTTCCCCTTCTTTGCCTCATTCCACGCCATACCTCCCGTCGTCGTCTCTACCTCATTCCCTTCGCCTCTTTCTGCCCAAGCCGCAACTCCAAGCCTCTTTTGACTTCTTCCCGCAAGCTTCTTCCTCCCTTAGCTGCAAGACCCGAGCCCTTCAAGCTTCCGAATCCATCCATCCGTCTTTGCTCTTTCCCCTCTTCCGAAGCCTTCCCTCAACTCGCCGAAGCCAACGCCTCCTCAAAACCCAACCTCACGTGAAGACATCCCGCTGAGCCACCTGTTCCGACCCCATCCCGATGTCTTCCTCACCTCCAAGCCACATCCAACTGAATCCAGCCGCAAGCAAACCGACACCTGGATCGCTCGACCCACTGACCTAGCCATCCACCTCTTCTTGTCCGCCGACTTCACCAACCTGTTCGGACCTCTCGACGCCGCAAGAGAGGAGTCCCCATTGCCTCATCCTCCTTAAGCCGAGACCCACTCCTCCACTGCCGAACTCGAGCTGACCTCCTCTAATCAACAAGCCGAACACCTTTGATCCTAATCCAGCCCCTTGACTGACCCCTTTACCCGACCTAACCCGATCCCTGCTCCTCATAGTAAACTCTCTGTTCTCTCTCTCTATCTCTCTTAATTCTTTCTTTATTAGTGTTAGTAGTTCCTATTATCATTATTAAGTATGATTATTAAATATTAGTAGTTATTATTATTACTATTATTACTAGTAGTATAATATGATTAGTATTAATATTAGCATAAATATTATTATTATTATTATTATTATTATGTGTTTAAAAAAAGAATGAAATGAAAAAAAAGGAGAAAATAAAAAAGAGTGGGGAAGTGCAAAAAGAGAAAAAGAAAAAAAGAAAAAAGGAGAATGAGAAGAGGAAAATAAAAAAGGAAGGGAAGAAGTTTTTTATGCATTTCGTCGTCACCATCACCTTGTCGCGCAGGTATAAGCTTTTGAAACTCAAAAAAATCCCGCTCTCGGTGTTTGTGACGCACCAAAAAACCGCCTATACACTTTTTTCTTAGCGTGGTAGGAGGGGAACCTGGTGCGGCACCTATGGCGAGGCGGGTAGGCCATGTACACGCTCTCGTAGCGTGGCGGGGATATTTCTAAGTACGCTTAAGCGCTCGCATAGCTTGGCGGGGGAAGCAATTGCATTTTCAAACATGTACATTCGAAGACCCGTATACGCCTTTCTTGGCGTGGTGGGGATGAAGACTACGGACGCGGTGTCAACCGACACCAATCATACACGTCTTTCTTGACGTGGCGGGCATGCTAAGACTCCTGGAATTTTTCTTAAACAAGTGAGAAGCTGGGAGATTGCCGAAATTTCGTTTGAAGACACACAAAACTTAAACAATTACATAGGACTGAGTTTACTGACTTTTGAACAGCAGAAAACTTATTTTTGAACTCAAATGATCAATAATTTAGACTTAAACTTGAATCAAATAATAAGGCCTAAACTTGCATTTGAATAAAATACAGAAGATAAGAACCTGAATTTTATTGAATACAGGGGACTTAAGTAAATACTAATTGAATTTAAACTTGCAAATGAACCACAGAAAGCTTGAATCTGAACACAAGGCAGGAAACAAAATCTATGAATTGAACCATAGAAGACTGGACTCAATATGCAATATGCAAATGCACAAAATGAAGTTAAGATGCACGCATACAAGTGAGAATTCGTGATAAGCTAACAAAGGTTATGAGACCTAGCTTGCTTGCAAGCAATGAGTAGTGAAGATTGTGGAGGACATGATAATTCATATGAAGGTGAAAGACTTGTAACATGCCACATGAGAAAAAGCTTGAAGGCACCAACAGAGAAGAGCCCCTAAAGAATGTATTAATTCATTTGAAAGGCTCCTAATAAATGCAATAACACTTATTGCAAGCACCACTTTGCTTACATGTAGTAGATTTGCAAAATTGATGATAACAGTTGAAGGAGTTACAACAAATATGATTCATCAACAAGCAAAACTAGGAGGTCGTAAAGAAGGCAATAAAGGAAGAATCCTTATGCATACAACCATCCGCTTGTAGGCTAAAGTGGAAATACTTGCGAACAATGGCGGATGATCTATCACGTGCACGAAAGCCAGCATCATGTAGGTAAATATATCAGTTCATCTGTGGACAATGAAACGCCTTGTAGGCACATGTAGCATGGCATATAATGAATGCAAGCATTCACAAGCAAATGTAGGAGATTCATCATGCATATGAAAGCTGACTTATGAGTTAAAGAAATGAAGGCATAAACTTATGGTGCATGCAATACTTCATCTACAAGCAATATTAGCAGAGTTACAATGAATGCAAACAGTTGCGATGTTAAAAAGCTCATGATGTACATAATGTTTCATCCACAAGCAACAATAGATGAATCATCAAATGCACCAAACATCCTACGAATACCTTCAAGGAGGCTTCGATAAATGTTCAAGAAGACTGTGACGGACACACTAACATGATTTATGAGCAACAACATAAAACTTCCAACATATGTTAAAAGACTATCATTACCGATTAAAATGCAAGTATCAATATTACACAAGGACGGGTGCAGTTCATCCTGTAGGCAAGAATGCACAACACGCAATGGATGCAGCTTATCTACAAATAATTTGAGAAGGTCGTGCAGAGGACACCAAGCATACTACTAATGCCAATTAGCTTGTGAAAGATATGTGCGCTGCCTACACATATGGAAGGGAGTATCCAACGAATGTGATTCACCTACAAGTATGAATCCAGGAACTTGTAATACAGTGGCCCACTCACAATGCAAGAGAGTTCATGCTAAATGCAGCAGGTCGTACATAAGTGGCCATAAATAATGCATGATGAATGTGTTGAGTCATTGGAAATACTCCTGATCGATGAATACGACAGTACTTTGCATTCAACATCAAAACATAAGCAAATGCATCTGAGATTGCAAGTGATGAAAGTGAAGTGGGTATTCATGAGTGAAGCATGAAGAGTATGTAATGAGCTACAACGCACGTTGCATATTGTATACAAGTAAGGTGACCCTACCTACAAGCAGCGATGGTGTATGCATCACCAACTACATGCATGAGATAGAAGATCGTAGGGGATGCAAATGCCTTTTAACAATGACGGAAGATGCATCATATCCACAGTAATATATATGCGATTGATAATCAGTAGATTGCAGATGTTACAACATCCCTACAAGCGACACTATAAGAGTTGCAATGAATGCAACAATTTCCCTTCAATCAATGTCAATGGGCATGCAATGATTGCAAAAATGTCACCACAATCAATGCCCAAATTACGAACAAACATACTCAAGTAGTATGCAGCGAAGGTTGTGATATCCCTACAGTCGATGTCGGTTCACTTGTAGACAAATACAACCATCCCCTGTGAGCTACGACGACTGATGGAATTACTTGTGGATAACAACAGTGGATCTGTAGTAAGTACGGTAAAATCTTTGTGGACATAAGTACATATGTTCTCCGCAAGCAAGGATATAATGCTACAGTGAATGCAAATGCCTATTGGTGATGGCGAAAGAATTTTTGCATGCACAACGGCACACCTACGGACCACTGTAGAGGACCCTTAATGTATACAATACATTATCTGCAAGTAAATATGGAAAGAGCCACAATGAAAGAAAATACTTATGGGCAGATGTAGAGGGACTTCAACAAATGCAGTACCCCTCAACCAACAATAATATGCAAACAAATGTACGAAATCCTTGAATAATACTATTGGCAGTTGATGTGTGGAGTTCACACGAGTCATGCAAGAAGACATGGTAGCCCCTACTACATCCATATGCACACTTATGAAGGTTTATAGATGGCAGAAGACATTACAGCATGCCCACAAGTGGTTATATAGGGTTTATTATGCATACATTACTCCACCTATGAGTGACGACGAGAAATGTTCAGTAAAATGCTGGATTCTTCCTATAGCCAACAATAGGTATACATACAACATATCATATGTGAGTAAAAGACAATATGTCTACTATACATATAAGACACCTACGCACCTACAAGTCATAGCAGAAGGCAATAAAGGCTATAGCACCTTTACAATCAATCACCGTTCAATGTTAAGCAAATACACTAATCCATTATGAACGAAGGTGAATAATACACAACAAATGCAAGCATCTACGAGCCACCGTAGAAAACCCGTTATACATCCAATGTATCGCCCTCGAGCAAAATGCATTATGATCACACCAAATACAAATTCGTACGAGCTGTTGTAGGAAACTTGTGCATACAATAAGCTATATATGAGCGAATGTAAGAGAACTGTAGTGAATGTAGTTATCAACAAACAATAATAGGAGATTCGTTAGGGCACAACAATCTACCTGCAGAAAGCGATGAGTAGTGTATGACAATCTACCTGTACAAAGCAACGGGAAACCGATAGTATGACTCCACGCCACCAGATCCACAACCTGTATACAAGCAGACAGAAGACATGTATGAGCTTCCAAATAGAATGTTGCATTCAAATGAGGGTTGCCTGCATAATCGAGTAGCGTCAAATATTCCAAAAATACCCCCATACATGCACTACAACATGTATACACATAAATACAAAGAGATGCATGTGCAATCATACACCTGCATGGGCCCTGACGAGCGTGTTATGGGTACATTCGTGACGTCTAGGGATGCTGCGCGGATCAACAATTGAATTTAAGCTCGAACACAATCCTTCTATGCGAGTAGATAGAAGTTGACGCGGCTCAAACCATCAAACAAATGTACGATCACGATGCCGACCAAGACATTTGTCTTATACATTCATATTAGATCTTCAAGGTCTTTAACAAAGAAAATTCACCAAAAAGACACAAAATCAACGATAAACCCGATCCTCTGTCGGCAAGTTGACAGAGTAGACAATGTTCAATTCACAAATGAAAATGCCCTTTAATACCTCGATGATGGCCATGTTGAATGCTAATCTCAATCGGATGGGTTAATTCCAAATATTCAAATGCCACCTAAGTACCTACAAAATTCAAAACCTAAAATCCCAAAATTTAAGATATTTAAAATAGAAAAAATTCAACCATCAATAACTTAAAAGCAAAAATCTATCCAACCTTCGCAACAGTTTGTCGAGGTGGACAAATTTGAAAATATACTTTAGTTCACAAAAGCTAATGTCTGGTCGAGAATATCACTATGATTTATTCTCAAACCATCTCATGCTAGTAAGAATGTGACATGTATCCTTTAACCGACAGTTTTACCGTTAAATGGCACCGCAGGTAAGCGATTATGACTGGGGCTCTCTGAACCTGGCAGTTTGCCGCTAAATGACACCACTAAATTACGATTATGGCCAGAGCCCGTAAGTTCCCCAAGGAATCAAGTCCTTGAGATATGAATTAATAGGATATAATCGATAGGGCACAAAGCCTTCTGTTAGCTAAGGTGGATTCAAATTAGTCCCTTAGACAAATACTCATCCCAGGTCTACAAGGTATCATTGGACGAAGCAATCCATGGATGCCGACATGGATCCTTCTCTCAGGTTGGGTCGACTACCTCCTCTAACTAAGTAGACCAGGGTTTACAATGGCCCCGGACGACGGAACCATGGAATCTTGATCGGGTCTATCATCCATTCCCCCATCATTCGCTTTAAGTGTAAGATGGTGAAATTTCTAATTTTAAATATTAAACCTCCAAATTCCAAATACCAATGCTACTACTATATGTCAGATGATTGACGACCAGCCTTAATCGAAAGTTCTCTCTCGTTATCAGGAGGGGTATTAACTATAGGGGCTTGTGCCTATAAGAAACCAGAACTCAGATCATAAAGTCCTTGTAAAATGAGGGCGAAATTTCTGGGTAGTGTTTTATTTACAAACCCAATTTGCCTTCCCGAAATTTACCCCGGAACTCAATCCGTTAAAGCTCCCCCGAAAGCAGGGGGAGGCTAGGGCACGAATTTTCGGAGCCCACATGCACTAGTTAGAGCTTTGCCACAAACAGCTCCTTTTTTAGGTTTTTTTTATATGTGACAAAGCTTTTGGTCATTGTGGAGGCCATTTACCAATGAGGATAGCGAGAAAAACTCCACATAGATCTCAACAAGCTGCAATGATAGCGTCCAATGCATTAAAAGAGATTAATAGGTGGATGGGAATACTATTTTGTAGTAAAGATTCATTATCTTCATGATCTCCAATCTTGCAAATTAAGGCTCTACTAAAATTCTCTAAATTTAATAGGCTGTGTGATTAATAATTTTTTTATGATCAATTTTCTCCTTCAATCTGTATGAAGAGTTTGGCCCTATTGGCTTTCAAGCCATACGAGGACTCCTATTGAATATGCTTCTTGATCACACTAATACAGAGTCCCATGAGGATGTAAGATGTGGTGGGTTTGACCCACATCTTTTCCAGGTTTTAGAAGAGCACTTATCGAATTTCCTTTAACCCAAACAAGGAGGATCTTTAAATGAAGAAAATTTGTCCCATACTAATTTTATTTATTAGCCATACTCCTTGAAGTGGTTGGTGCAAGCTATTTAAGAGTTTCAAGAGGATTTAAGATGTGGATGCTTTGACCAATATTTTTCTAAGTCTTAGGACTCATTGTAAAGAAGCTTTTACACAAGCAGATAAGAGTCCCAGGGGTATCCAAAATATTGACATTTGATCTCTTTTCTACTTTCATGATTTAGGTGACTCTCGTTTGAGAGGCTTCAGCTTAAGTCATGAGTTATTTTAGGCTGAGAAAATTTTCCCACCCCTCACATAATGTCACGACCCGGCTTGATAAGTTCGATTTAACGAGGCAAAAATTGACGGTCATATGGTAGTTACAAAAAAAACTTTCATTTTAACATTTCAACATCAATATGCTCAAATATTCATACAACTTCAAATTCTAAAAGAGCCACTAAACATTCATATAAATTCTTTTTATTACATCAAAAGCAACAAATCATAAACAAATACATTATAAGAAGACCACAATACATAAACCATTACATGACATAACATAACCATAAAGAACCTATCTTCTTGGGATTCTCTACGACGGTAAGTAATAAGTCTGTCAGCCATCAAATTTTAGCAGGTTCTCCTGAAAAATATATTACCACAACCAGGGATGAGCTAACGCTCAGCAGGTAACAAATATTTATTTTAAATTCATAAAGCAAGAAAAAGAACACATTATGCATGTAACTTTCATATGGCAGTGCTGAAATTATTTTCAAAAGAATTTCTATAAAAGTCATAAATTGACATTTGGGTATGCATATCCTGTATGACATCCTAAATGCTCTTTTTTCTTTTATCTTTTCATATAATCATAACTTTATCATTTTTTCATTATTCATAACTTTTTCTTTATATTCTTATATGCATAGAATACTTATTCATAATTTTATACATCCTTCACGGAAGTACCAACATTTTTGTACTGATCAGGTACACATTCAAATTTGACTAATCATTTCATTTATTTGCTCTGAAGAGTCCTTTACTATTTTCTATGGAGAGGCCTTTACCATTTGGTCCGAAGAGCCCTTTACCATTTGGTACTATGTATCATCATACACATTCAATCATTTAATATTTATCGTAGGAACATTAAATCATTCATACAATCATGTGTCTATCTAATGTTGTTTCATGCTCATTCTACATGTAGACATTTAAAAAAAATTATTAAAGAGACATGCCACCTTATCTAACATTACTTATAACGATAAACATGTGTACAGGTAGAACATGTGATGCTTAAATGAATAGGAAAAATTCATAACACAAATGCGATAATAATTAAAAATTAAGAACATGAATTTAATAAAAATACAAGTACCTACCTTATTTAAAAATATCGGACGTGTGAGGATAGTAATTTATCTCTTTGATGCCTTTCCTCTTCCACTTCCAAAATCTAAGAAAACCCAACATAAAACTTAATTCATTTTCACTAAATGATTTTAATTTCCCTAATAATCACTTTAATATCTCATAAACATTAATCTTAATTTAAATTTTCGGATTTTTCATTAAACCTAATTTTTGGAAATCATATATTCATTAATTTCATCATATAACCATACTAAAATTTCCCTTCAACCTAATTAATACTTAGGTTAAATTATTTTCGGATTATTTTAATAAAAAATTAAAAAAATTACTATTTTTGCGAAAATATTTAATTTCATTCATTAAAAGTCTTTCCAAGATCATGTGGAACAAAAATCATTAAGAAATCTTTTTAGAAATCCAACAATGTGAAAAACCCTAATTTTGAAACCTAAGAAAATTTTGGGGAAAACTTTATTTTTAGGTTTAGAATCATTCCCCAAACTCTCCCTATAAATTTCCTAAAAAAATTCTAAGTTTTGAAAAACCCTAGAATCTTTCACTTCAAAAAATCTATACGAAAGGGAGAAATTTCTTGTTTAAAAACATACCTAGTCTGCCTTTAATCTCCCTCTGCAATTTCCCCCAAAGTTGATCGCCGGAAACCGCCGCCCTAGGAGTCTTGCCGTCGCCCCTTCTTTCCGTTTCCTAAGTTCGGCCGAAGGTAGGGGGTGTGAATGAGAAGGGACCGAATGGATTCGGTCCCTTAATGCCTTGGACGGTTAGGGGAAGATTCCAAAGGCCTAATTGTCCCTCATATAACTTATTTTCGTAAAGAACAAAAAAGGCTATTAAGTAATTTTTCATTTATGAAGCTTTGTTGATTTTTAACTTCAAATTCGTACGAAATTTACCATAAGTTCTTTATATCGATTTGATCGAAATTAAATGTACAATTTTCTAACATTAATTATGTCAAAAACCGACAACATTGAAAAATTTGACTATTTTCGTCGCAGTGCATCGAAATGCATGCAACGCTTACGATTCGGTATTTTTCGGGTTTTACACACAAGTCCAAGCAACAATGTTTAAATAGGGGCTTTAACAGTTACTAGGCATAAATATGGAGTTTTGGATAAGGCTCGACCTAGATTGATTCTCTAAGAGAATTAATTCAATATTATAGCTCTACTTATTCATCTCCTTAAAAAGAATAGGCAGAAGTGATGCTCTGGTTTCTTTCTCTAGGGCAAACGTCATGAGTCTCATGGTTCTAACCAATGCTTTGCTCCATCTCCACAAATAAACTATTGAAAAATATAGTTATATTTTAACATGTTTCTTCACAGAATTTGAGTGAAAATTTAAAGGCTAAGAAGGCAGAGACTCCACTAGAACCTTTCCCATTATAGGATTTTAAGGGAATATTGGCGGTTAACAGAAAAATATTACAAGAGAAAAAGAAAAGGTGATATTTTTGAGTCCTCACACAAATATATAAAAAGTGGGAGTATTAGTAAGTTTCCACAAATCTTTATTTATTCCATACTAATACCTAGATGAGCATGAATGCTGACATAAGGTTGTCAAATCTTATCTTGTAAAATCTTGAATGATTTCAAGTTTTTTAATATCTCAAACCAGGGAGATTGGAAGAATTGCTGTTATTTTTCTAAAAAAGCCTTTTCTATCCTCTTGATTCTATATGGTCCCTTATCTGCCTTCTTTATCAAGATCCAAGCCCATATGACCCCCATTCTTGTTGATTGTTGTGATGGGCATAGGATTTATTCTTGACAGACCAATAGAAATAAAGAGGGGAGAGGTATTTCGCTACATAACATTGGGGTGATTTTTTGCCATCATCCTTATCTATTTGATATTGTAGACATGGATAGTAAGTGCACTTGCAACAAGCAATAGCTGTATCAACCGTACAATTATTTCAAATGATTGTTCTACTTCTCTCCTATAAGTGCAGGGCAACCATTGCCTCCTTTGCGGACATCCTATACAACAATAACAACAACATCAAGCCTTTATCCCAGTATGTGGGGCCGGCTACATGAATTCTTTTTCTCCATTGTATCTGTTAAGAGTCAAATTCTCATTTAAATCTAATAAAAAAAAGGTAATTTACAATATTTTCTAACCAAATCTTTTTATGTCTATCTCTACCTTTTTTAACATAATCCAAATCTAATACATCTACTCTCCTAACCGGGTCATTGGAAGGCCAACGTTTTATGTGACTAAACCATCTAAGGCGACTCTCTCTATTCTTATCTGCCTCTAGAGCTACTCCAATCTTTGCTCTTATATGCTCGTTTTACATTCTTTCTCTAAGAGTAAAGCCACTCATCCACCTGAGCATCCTCATCTTTGTGGTCATCCTATGATGTTTAGATATTGTATATATCAACCAATATGTCAGTGTTATCTTTGCTTTGTCACTGTTGTGCTTGTTGCACTTGCTTTCATGTGCCACAACCTCCCCTACATTTTACTTGCATGCCTTGAGTTCAATCTTGTCATTTGCAAAAATTTTAAAGTGATGGCATCCTTGCTTCTTCTTCTTCATTCCCCAAGGGCTTGTTGTGGAGCTACATTTTAAATTCTTTTGAAAGAGACCCTCTTATAAAAAAAAGAGTTACAAACCTAAACTAATTAGTTTAATGCTAATCAACTTGGTTCATATCAAACTTGCTTGTTCATTTCATGTTGGTAGCCATCAATCAAATGATTATGAGGTACATTTTACAATGGCATGATGCGTGGCATCATGCCTATTCACCTTAGGTCTCTAACAAATACCAAGGTTGTGAAAACGAGATTAGCCAATGAATTGGATGAAGGAGAGGTTCAGGGTTTGAAGGTTCGACCGGGATTGAACCGGATGACATAACAAATACTAATTTTATTTAAATATAACATAATGATGTAATAATGATGCAATCAATTAAAATATGTGACAAAATAAACAATTATGAAATATATAAAATAATGCAATATATATTATTTTTAAAATTAAAGACAAAGTACTGAGTAACATGCCTCTTCATAATTTCTCTTCTAAATTATCTTTGAAATTTCCATTTCCTTTCCTTTAGTAGATGGAATTCTAAAAATGAAATGAAAAAAAAAAAATCAACATCCAATAACAGATATGCAATACAATTAACATAATGTAAAGTACAATAAGCAAAATAGATGTACACCATAAAATTTCTGAAGATAACGAAACTATACATTCATGTTATAAAGATAAAATCATAAAACAAACAATAGTCCTCATTTAATCATTTACTTCAGTTTTCACATTAAAAAACTCAAGCCTAAGTGAATCTACTAATCATTTCCTAGGTTGGCATCATCAAATAATGCATCCCTAGGGGTTAACTCCCTTCACAACCTAAGGAAGCTTTGTCAATTATAGAATAATATTAAATATTAAATTCTGAACCATGTGTTTCCCCTTTGGTTGATGAACAAGATTTTTCTATTATATCGGATTGATTGAATCTCCAGATAATAATAGAATTGAATCTCTAGTAATTCAAGACAGTCAATAGAAAAATAAGAAAAATCCTTAATATATTTCATTGGATTTATATAACTAACATATGGTCTATATAAAAGAATATTAAAAGTTAAATTCTAAAGCATATGATTTAATTAGAAAATAGAAATCAATTATATTAGGTGTTTAGTAACTTTTAATTACCATAAAAATGTAGCTCTGTCAATATTCTTGATTGATTATAACTTGGTATTATTGCAAGTCTAATAACATTGTATCAATTATCCTACAGAATTTAACTTTATGCACATAATTCAGTAAATTATTTTTATAAAAGAGCCTTAATTAGATTTTAAATGATGAAAAATTAGACAACTTGGTATTATTATAAATTTTAGAAATGGATAAAATGCTATCTATATAAGATGCTAATTTTTTAAATAAGAACACTAATTAAAAATAGCTCACTCAGCTTTTTTAATACTAATCATTATTACATACTGTTCAACCGCAAGCCTTCTTATAATCAACAAAACTCATATGAAGATTTCCAGAACAAATGCAAATTACAGAAACAAAAGCATTTCGCATTATGATGCAATGTTGCAATTCACAAGAAGTTCCAAACCAACATATCACCAACTTGTAGTAATACCAAAACATAATTCAAAGCGATAAAAAGAGGAGAAAATTAACAAGTTTAAAAAATCCATACAAAAAGGTCTTCAACTCAAACATTAAAAAAAGTACAAAAACAAACCCTAGAAAAAATAGGGTTTCCAAAAAATTTACATCCTATGCTTTGAAGAAGATAGGAGAAGGGAGTCTGATGCCGGAGAGTAATAATGACTGCATTGGGAGGAGCCTTAATCATGATTGTAGCCACTCGTCGAGTTTGAGAATGAAGAGGGGATGCCGAGACTGCTACGAACGGAAACTATTCACGCGGACAAAGAGGAGACGAACGGGATTGGAATAGGAATATTAGGTTTTTTTCTTTCCTAAATTTTTATCATAGATCGCTTGATCTAATTCCAATGGCTCATATTTCATTTTAATTGAACCACACAGTTTTTGAAAATCAGCGCCAGTTCTTCAGTTTCACTATCTGATCGTCGGCCTGAATGGTTTTTAGCGTGTTTTCTACGAGCCCGATTTTGTGATGGAACTGAAGCATCCGGCCGATCGGTTCACGGTTTAACCAGTTGAACCGGCCAGTCCAGTCCGGTTTTAAAAACCTTGACAAATACTATTGGGTCTATCTTTAATAGCTTATGAGTTTGTTTTCTAAATAGGAGCATAAGCCAGTATTTTAATTCTTTTATTAATCTCTCCAGATTTAAACTCACTTTACTTTTCTTCACAACTTAGGCTAAGGTTCGAGAGATGTTTAGATCCTTAAGGAGATCCATAACATGGCCATGCTAGTTTGTGGAGTTTAAGCTAAGACTTGGAAAGTAAGTGGATTATTAGGGATCTTGAACAGAGGTCTCCACGCTTTTCTTCAGTGTTGTCTATCTTCAGTTTTAAACTAGTTGAACATAGTTGTGACTTGAAGTCGCATGATGGTGTCAAATGGTGGCCTGCTAAGGCCTTCAAAGCTCATTATTGACTTGGCTACCCCAGATTTGAGGTGGGCTTTCATTAATTATCCCATTAATGCCCATTTATGCCCATCTAAACTGTATTGTACTTTTTCAATAAAAAAATTATGTAGAAAATCACCGAAATTTTTAGTTAAACCAAAATCAACTTGATCCTGTTTTTTGTCAAGTGTCAAACAAGATTGCTAATATTGAAAATCATTCAGATTAATCTTGAGTTTATGTGAATTTAGCAAAAGCTCATGTTAAGCCAAAATAAAATTAATTAGGTTCATATATATTTGTGTTATAATATAAGATTAGTTAATTTATTGGTAAGAGTTTTGTAAAATATACAAGATTTTATATGATCACACTATTATGTTGTACATGGTTGCATCACTTGTGCTTGTAATCATTATTTTGTTAGTTGGGTAATTGTTAACATATGGGCCATGTCTACTCTACTCCTATATGTAAGTATAACGCCTTAAAAAAATATTGGGTTATGGACCTTGTCTACTCTACCCCTCTATGTAAAGAATTTGATCGAAGATAAAATTTTATATTTTCTCATTGCTTATGCCATCTTTAATATTTTTTTGTGAATATTAGAGGGTTATTCATATTTTTAAGAGAGAATATAGGAGTCATATTGATGAGGACATCCGTCCGTGGAGAGTTTACCAGAGACGGGGCCGTCGATCTACGGCCACGATCGCACCGCTTTACTTTTGATTATCATTGTATTAGATTTATTATTGATGTATTAGTTTATTATATTTATGAGTTTTATTTTGTCTTTTCCGTTTATGCCCTCACTTGAGGGATTAGTCCTATGTAAGCCCTAAGGGCATGTTGGTCTTTATTTTCCTTATTGTATGTGGCTATTTAAAGCCACACTCTTCTTCTTTTGAGAGTAATGAATGATTATGAAAATTTTCCTGCATTGTGACTAAGGGAGCTTTGAGAGAGAGCTTTGGTGAGAACCCTAGGAGAGGACGGCGGATCACCCACCAGCTGCAGGAACCTTCCGGGCTCGTGGCCAAGTTTCTTTCCTCTAATTTTCCTTCTCCCCCTCTTCCTCCTCCTCCGCCTCCTCCTAAACCGCCGGCCCAAGATTCCCCTTCCTCTCCTAGCCGCCGGCCCGATACCCCACTTCCCCTCCTCCCATCACCACCGGCCACCCCCTCCTCCCTCCACAGCCGTCGGCCAACCCCATCCCCAAACCCTAGCCGCCGGCCAACCCCTCCCTTCCCTCCTTCCTTCCTTTCCAAAAAAATTCTTCTAGGGAAAGAATTGAAGACCTACCTAATTTGGATCATCTTAAATTTGGAAGGATTTTGAATTTCAAATTCAAATCTATTTGAATTTGAATCCTTTTCTAAAATAAAATCGATCTCATTTGGATTCACCAATCACACCCAATCAAGGGCTGCTGCCCTCCCTACTCCCTTCTTCTCACCTATCTAATTAATTCCCCCAATTAAACTCTCCAATCAATCACCTAATTCCTCTCCAAGACCAACCGCCCCTTCCCCTCTCTCTTGTCTCATTCAATTACTCCACTAAACTTCCAAATCCCTTCCCCCTCAACCCCTCTCAACCCTAGCCGCCTCCATCCAAACCTCCTCTGCACAATTTTCTTCCTTTTCTGAAGTTCCTGAGTGCTGTCCAGAAAATTTCAGCAAAAATTTCTGGCTGTCCTGCACCTCCAAAGGCCATTACTTGTTGCCCGAGAGCTCCCAACCTCCTTACAAATCGCTGTCCCGATTTCTGGCCATCTCTAGGCCTGCTGTCCCGATTTCTGGCCATCTCTAGGCCTACTGGCCTCGCCGGCTAAAGATTTAGGAGAGCTAGATCTTCCTCTCCAATTGAAGATCCAACTGGATAATGCTATTTTCTACAATAAAAAAGTTTCTTGGTGTGTTCTTCTTCTCAAATTCTTCTTGTGGTTCGCTGATTTGGTGGAAATTGCATCTACTTAATTCCTATCATAATGCACATGGGATTTTGTGTTTTCACATAGTGGCATGCTTCTCAATGCATGCATTCATGCTTTATCAATGCTATTTACTTAAATCGGATTTTGGTTTGTGAAGTATGTCTACCATTTAAAATTATCATTTTTTTTTACTTTTGTTCGCGACTGTTTTAGAATGCTTGCCCAACCTCATAATCATGCATAATATGTTGCATTTTAGTGGTTCGCGTGCTTTTATGACATTATGTTCATTTTTTTCTTATTTGCAAGTTCGCTTCTGATTATATGTTGCATCTTAAAATTTTTGCAAAAGTTTGAAATGATATCATTTTATTTATTTATTTATTTTGTTCTGCTATATAGGCTAGTCCCGTGCAAGAAGAATCCAAAACTATAAAAGTTGGGCCTTGCATGTCATTTTTGTATCTCATTTGAATCTATAGCATTCTAGGACATTGTGAGGGGTTCCTTTCATGCTAATTAGCAAGTCACCATTATTTATATAAATATTTTTTAAATCTTTTTTTTTTTTTGTTCTTTTTACATGACATGTAGTGCAAGCTTTAGTCTTTTTGATGTTTCATAGTGCTGTTGGAGTCCATTAGCTTCATTTTTAATTGCAGTAAGATTTTGGCAGCACTTCCACGTCAACCCAATAAAGGGGTGGAAAAAACATATGTGCCCTTCTCATTATTCCAAGAAAGATGTGCATAAGTGATGTATGGGGCAACATGACCAAAATTAATCTAGCCAATGCATCAAGAAAGTCATGTATGGGTTGTGTGTGGAGCTCTTGAACAAGCAATATTTGTAGCTACCATGCCAATGAAGTTGCGTATGGACATTGAGGTGATTTCTTGCACAAAGATAACA
Source organism: Dendrobium chrysotoxum (assembly GCA_019925795.1). Lineage (NCBI taxonomy): Eukaryota > Viridiplantae > Streptophyta > Magnoliopsida > Asparagales > Orchidaceae > Dendrobium > Dendrobium chrysotoxum. The sequence goes on from CM034301.1 coordinate 57,412,030, forward strand.
AAAAATAGGATCAAAGCAAACTTGTTATTGGATCCAAAAAAATACATGGGGATTATGTAGGGTGATGAGGTCACTCTGTATACCTTGAGTGAGGTTGACAATATATTTGTGTGGAGAGAGAGGGCGGAGAGATTAGTGCATGCTAGGGTTGAAAGACAGAAAGAGGGGAGATCAGAGGAATAATATTTTCTATATGAATTTTTTATTTAATAAAAGAGGGGGTGAATAGCCCACACATTAAGATCCTTAGACGATACCTCATATGGGCGAGTGGGGGTGCTTCAACATCCCTAATTTAAAAAATAGGTGGGTCGGCAAACAACCTATTATCTTTATTATTATTATTATTATTATTATTATTATTATTATTTATTAAATGTCATTTTTCGCATATTTATTTATTCTTATATGTTATTTTTTATATTTTTAGTATTCTTTTTATTTCCTCTCTCTCTCTCTCTCTCTCTCTCTCTCTATATATATATATATATATATATATATACTCAAGAATATTTTTGCGTATGCAAACTCCCCTATAACTTCTCCTCCTTGCATGTGTAGGTTTCCCCTCAGCTTAACTCAAGTAGGGATGCCTTCCTAGATTGTTTCGGTGTTTTGAATGCATCAGGATGGTACGTTTGACAAAATGAGTAGTGAGTTTAGCATTTTCTTAAATTTAAACTAGATATTTCGAGACGATCTATTGTGATATTGTGCCATTTTCCACCATTGTCATAGCATTTGATCAAACGATTAGTGGATCACATATGGGGTTCAACATCAGTAAGCAAAAGAAATCAATTAGTTTTACATTTTGGTGTTGTATAATTAATGTGTATATATTAAGGTGACATATCATTTTGATCTAGGAATAATTAATATTATTCCGCATAAAGGTTATGAAAAATTAAATTGTTTACGGTGAAAAAAAAGATTTTATTAAAGCAGTTATTCTTATTATTCGTAAGTTAGTTACCATCTTCTCTTTTGAAACAACATTCTTTTGTTCCTTTATTTTTTATTATGCTATGGAAATTTATTATCATGGGTGATCTTCACAGATTTTTCTTTCAACCTCATTCTCAACAAACTGGAATTTTTCTGTGTTACATCAAGTCCCTGAGGGTTATGTTGGTGCATACTGGAGGGGTGGTGCTTTATTGAAATCGATCACTAATCCAGGTTTTCCCATTTTAGAGACATTTGATTATTGGATTTTGTCTTTAGTGGCGCTATTTGACTTTTTTAATTTCTCGTTGTTGCTAGGCTTTCATCTCAAATTGCCACTAGTCACGCAATTTGAGCCCATCCAAGTGACCATTCAAACAGATCTGGTAATTAATTTGGTTTTTCTGGTTTGACTATTCTTGTTAACTTAAAGAAAGGAATTAAAATGAGTGTCTGTTATATGCTGCTTTGATGCATGCCTTTTAAATTAAAATCTTTATCTAACTTATTCAAGCTATTTGATTCTACATTCTCCAAATTTGCTTTGCATTGAAAAATTATCCACTGTTAATTCTTTCATACCTATTTACTTTGAGTTGATAGGTAAGAGATATTCCTTGTGGAACAAAAGGTGGAGTAATGATCAGCTTTGATAAGATAGAGGTGCCTTTTTGTTCATTTCCTTTGATTTATTAATGCATGAAGTTCCAAAGTGTGATATGTGTGGCCTTGCTTCGTTAGTGATTCCTTTAGGTTCTAATAAGTGAATTCTGTACTAAGCAGGTTGTAAATCGCCTTAATAAGGGACATGTGTATGACACTCTTCTCAATTATGGTGTAAACTACGATAAGACATGGATATATGATAAGATTCACCATGAGATCAATCAATTCTGTAGCTCTCATTCTTTGCAACAAGTGTATATTGATATGTTCGATCAAGTAAGCTTTTCTCATCATAATACGAAGTAGTTGTTTGGTTCATTGATATATGTTATTTAATGTTATATTATTAGCATATGACATCTATTTATTTCACTAAAATTTCTAAAGAACAATTTCATAAATGATATTTAAGTCCTATTTTTTATAACAACAAGATGTTGGTTAGATTTGAAGACTTCCATGTGTTAGTTATCTGATGTCTAAAATAAAAAAAAGAATTTCGCTAATCATCGTTGATCTTTCTAAATAACATTATATTATTTATGATAGAGTTGAACTAAACACGCTATATTTGATCGTCCACATATGTAGACCTCCATGTGTGATCCACCAGCCGACTTGGTTGAGCGCAACTATAATAGAGGTAGGTGGGCATACTTCCACGAGAAATCAACTAAGACCATCCCAAATACTTTACTCATTTCACCAAACGGACCAACCCAATGCATCAGAATGTTGGAATGAAATAGTCCCGAAATGCCTCTTGTACTGCTCAAGTTGCGAATTGTGGAGAGTGAAAAATTGCCATGTGCGAGGGAGAGAATTCAAAAGAGAGTTTGCACACAAAAATATTCTTGGATATTCATATATATATATATATACACACACACACCCCTAAATCGGGTAAAATAATAATTGATAATAAATAGAAATATCAATATTAATAAAGGAGGGTTATATATATTTGTATATAATAAAAAATATGAATGGTGGGGTGGCTAGCCTGTCCCAATGTTTTTCTAGAAAATGGGGGGCACTGAAGCACTTTACACTCACCGTATTAGGTATTGTATAAGTTTCTTCTCCACATATAAGGAGTGGAGTTAACATGCCAATTTTGTATTTTGTTGGCATACTTTTTGTATTCTTATTATTTTGGGCATGATCATCTAATATTGACAATTGTCCAAGCGCAGAGCTAAAATATTATGTCATACAGATGTATAAGGCATTCAAGGTCTTGTAGAATGAAAATTCAATTTAAAAAAAAATAAAACTCTTAAGCCTGCACTGCCTAGTGGGCAGGATTATAAGTCACATTCTTTGGGTTTCTCTATTATCATAGTTGTAATTCTCATTTCAGGAAGAGAGGTCCATAACCCAACAATAATCTAAAACCCGGTCCTCTACATACGGGAGTAGAGTAGACAAGGTCCATAATCTAATAATTGTCCAATGCATGATCTTGAACAGGCATACGAGAGCAAGTTGATAGGACTCACAACATAACGGTGAATTAAACAATTGATTACACCCATTTATTGCGCCACCTGAATGTTAATCGAAGTTATCAATGTCTCTTTCTTGATTTTGTTTATCTAGTTTAGTGATGATCATCCACTCATCAGATTGATGACAAAATGAAAGAAGCTCTTCAAATGGACTGCACACAGTATGCACCGGGGGTTGAAATTATCAGTGTTCGTGTTACAAAACCCAATATTCCTGCAATTATTAAGCGCAATTTTGAACTTATGGAGGAGGAACGCACTAAGGTATATTTTTCTTTAGTTGCTAACTCGGAATTGTCGGGATAAGGTTGTGATAAGGCTAGTCGTTTTTACGTTTCTTTGCATTTTGCATTGCTATTTTAGCAGGTAATGTTTTTTAAGTGCACTGGAGTCATGCAGTCATATAGGTGTCATTTTAAAGTATTCAACTTTTCTCTTTAAGGTTTTATCTAACCTTTAATTTATTTCTATTCAAGTCATTGATAAAATACAGTTGCCATCAAATATTAATCGTCTTAGCTCAAAATTATATATCGATCAACTCATTAAGTATTCATTTATATTAGCTAGTTACTTGCACCATCTTTATCCTTCTTTTTATTTTAATGTCAACTAGGATTGAGATATGGGCATTTAGATGTCTCTCATTTAAATCATGTGTATTTTTTTAGACCTTTCTGCGCTTTAGAACTTGCACAATTTTGCTATTTTTTTTTTTTTTTGCTGAATCTGCATGATGATATACTTCATAGGACATGAATTAGCTTGGCATATTGCTTGTTTTTAAATTTTGACATTGACTCCCATTTTACTAAATTCAATTTTTTTCTGTTTGAATTCATGAAGAGAAAACCTCCCATGAATTTTCGCCGTTTAAATTGAAAATATTAGAGAAAACCTCCCATCGGCATTATCATTATGGACATGTTACATAAAATAAATTAAAATTCAGAAAGCTATGAGATTAAATTGGTAACATCTAAACTTAGAAGGCTGATTTGGTCATCTCAACACTCGCATTCTACATTTCCGATGAGTATAAATTTTGATGTTTGCATCCATTAGACTTGCGCTTATGCCAACTTTTTGGGATCGGCATAAAGTCTACACTCACTAATTCATGCTAGTGGTGCAAGAGATATTAACACCTTTTGTGCAAAGTCTTCTTACACGACTTATATTGTGTTACTTTTGGGTTCATCTCCATAGGCTTTAATTGCCATAGAGGCACAAAAGGTTGCAGAAAAAGAAGCTGAGACCCAAAAGAAGATAGCCTTATCCGAAGCAGAGAAGAATGCCCAAGTTAGCAAGATTCTCATGGAGCAGAAATTAATGGAAAAGGACAGCTCAAAGCAGCAAGAAGCAATCGACAATGAAATGTACATTGCTCGTGAGAAAAGCCAAGCAGACGCCAATTTTTACAGGTTGGTGACTTTTATTATTATTATTATTATTCTTGCTAATGCTGAGACGATTTTTTTTGTTATTTATGATATTACTAAACTTAGGGTGATGAAGGAAGCAGAGGCTAATAAACTGAAACTTACAGCTGAGTTTCTTGAACTCAAATTCATTGAAGCCATTGCAAACAATTCAAAAATTTTCTTTGGGGAGAAGGTTAGGACTTTTTTGGGCTTTATTCACTCTCCAAACAATTTGACATCTGGCAATCTTTACCCAGTTTTTTTTTTTTTGTTAATGCAGGTTCCTAACATGGTTCTTGATCAAAGACTCCTTGGTAATTTTCTTACTGGACTCGCTAAGAAGGATCTTTGAGAGATTTCAATATGTGAAGACTTCCTTTTAAAATAGCTTTGCAAGTATTATAGTAAAGGTTTCTGGGCATTTATAATCGCTTTTAGATTGAATTATTTTATTTGGAGCGTTTTGAGTTGGTGATTCTTTGTTGCCAGCAGAAGTTTTCTTGCTTGAAAGCCGCTTGTTCCTGTTGCTTTCATGTTGAGAATTGATGTTTTTTTACACAGATTGCTCAGAACACCAGTAAAAGGAAATGAAAAAATAGTTTTTCCTAATGCAGCTAGATGAAAATTGCTTTCATCTAATTTCCCTTATTTTTTTCTTTACTGTGTTATCAACAACAGCATTTTCTAATATGGCAAATATTAAATATTTTCTCTTAAATGCTTTTGCTACTTAGGTCATCTCCAACCGAAATGCATGTCACCATATGCTATCCGCCATTCGCCGCATTCGAATTATAAATTTTACCCCAAAATTCGGTAGGTGAACAGTGCGACACTAATATTGGCGTTGGATTATTCACCTACGCTAAAAAATCCTAGCTTGCGAATTTGCCGAAGAAGAGCGGGAAAGAGGAGAAAAGCGTGTGAAAGAGGAGAGAGATGGTTATGTTCGCAGGAAGCGCGCGAAAGAGGAGAGAAATGAAATTCGATTGGAGATGAATTATATCATTTTGAAGTTTTACTGTATTTTAGAGTGTAAAATGAGTTTTTCGGTTGGAGATGCCCTTAATACCTCACCTTAAATGTTACCCTACTTAGTTTCATTCTAACAGTTTCATTTCTGTTGCATGAGAAGAATATTCCAATAATTTTTGTGTGGCAATTGATTCTCTATTAAGGTGGCTATGTTATGCTTTGTGAGGGGATATTTTGTTTTATTTTCCATTTCTTTTTACTCCACAGGCAATGTAATTATTAAAATCTCTCAAAGTCCAATAAAAACTTAATTAAATATTGTATGTATCATATGTCAAATTCATGATCTATCGGTTGCATAAGTACCTATTATTTCTATCTTGTTCTCTAATAAATTTTTTTTTTCATTCTTGGGTTATTTAGTTTGTTGAAATAGTAAAAATTTATTATTAATTTTATCAACACCAAAATTAAACAGACAAAAAATAGAAAGAAAGGGGGATAAGGCCCATAAGGGGTGGTGGGAGATTTTTTTTTTTTTTTTTTTTTTTTTTTTAGAAAATGAGAAAAAAAAGTGACAAAGAGGAGAGGGTGACTAACAGAAGGGAGATAGACAATTAAAAGAGAAAGAAAAAGAAATGGGTAAAAATAGTCCAACCAGACTTTTATAATGATGTGTGTAAAATTTGAACACTTACTATTTTTTTAATGAAATTTATTTTATTAATTATTTATAAATAAATTTATATCTTGTTATTTCATCACATACATCACAATAATAATTTCCATCAATTTTGAATTTATCAAAATTAAAATGATATAATCTCATCATATATATCATTTAAATATCACTTATTAAATTTTAAAAGACCTTTCTGATAAAAATTTCATTTAGATTTTTTTTTCAATAGAGAGAGAGAATGAAAAAGAGAGATAAAAAAAGAGATTATATTTGAAATGCTCATTGAAAAAAAAAAAAACTTTTAGCAACTCACTCTTTTGATTAATTTAAAAATAATTTAAATTCCATTTTAAAATTTCACCTTAATTTATGAAGATCTAAATTCAAATATTTTATTTTAATGATTTTTTTGTAAAAAAACGAATATTAAAAATATATAGATTGAATGAGTGCAATATTTCTGTTTGACAAATATCCTCAATGGGAACTTCCATATACTCTGTAGAAAGATCATTGCTTTTTTCCCATTGAGAAGCTCGGTATGAGCAGCTCTTTTCAGCAATACAGATGGCACTTCTCCTCTCTTCTCCAAAGATTTTCTAAATTTTGAAGTTAAAGGACAAAGATTTCTGTTTCTCAGAGGTATTTTTATGATTTCTTTGTTTTTTTAGTCTATTTTAAGCCATCTTTTGCGTTTATTTTGTGAGTGGTTTTGAATGGTTTCTCTGGCTATTAACTGTCTTCGCCATTTTTTCTTCTCATTAATGGCCGCTTGCCGTCTTTGTTGACCGCACGTAATAAATTCTTCATGAGAGGTTTTTCATTTTCTTCGTAATGTGGATTTAAAGAAAAAAAAAAGTCATCAATGTGGCTGGATTTCTTTTTTTTATTCTCGTAACTTGGATTGCACTTTTTATGCACGACGAACTGATCTTTTTTAATAACTTCTTCCTGTTGGATCGGACGTAGCGACGGTAGCTCGCTCGCTGTGAAGCTTACTATCCTTCTTCCTTTCGCGCGCTTCTTCAGCCAAATCCCGTTAATCCGCCGAACTCCAGGATTTAATAAATCCGGTATTTATTCCGCCTTGAGATCTAGCAGCTGCATAAATCCTGTTTGGCATAAATCCTGCTCAAATCCTGCATAAATCCTGTTGCCAAACAGGCCCTTGAGAAGTTTTTTTTCTTTTGACCTTCGCGTATTGCGCACTCTTCATAATCGAAACAAAAAAAAAAAACATTTTTGCTAATTTCTTGCATGTTTTTGATCAATGATTACTGTCTGAATCTGAGTTCTGGGGAGCTAGCTTCTTTCATCAAGGTTTCTGTGGCCTTTATGCTTGTTTTTTACAACTAATATGTGCTCTTTATTTTTCTCTTGTATCCAAATCAATCAGATTCATTTATAAAATTTCCTCTCTCGCAGTTTTAATACGATTATGGTTTCTTTTTCCATTACCACGATGAATTGGCTCATTGCCTGTTGAAGAAAGCAAGAATTTTTGTATATGCTTCTAGTTGTCATTTTTTGTATATTTTTTTCTTCATTGTAGTATCAGTCAACTCTTTTGTGGGATGTATAATTGAGTGAGGTCACATAGTTATGAAGCTTTTTTTATTCCTTGCATACCTCAAGCAATCAGTGGATCAACAGCTACAAGCCCTAGAAAAAAATTACTTCTGAATGGTTTTTCTCTGTCTTTAGCCATTTCGGTTCGGTTTCTTTTCTGATTATTCCTGTCATTAGATTGAAAGCCATAGGTTAGTTGTTATCTTTATCATTTGTGTTTTGTCTCCTAGAAGATATTGGCGTTGCATGCAACAAGAGGCTTGCAGGGATCCTTAGTGCTCATTGTTTAGAGGAAAAGGGCAGAAAAGGATCTCATAAGTTTTTAATTTTTTTTTACAGGTTTTTTTCTCTGAGTTTTTTCATAGAAATTTTGAAAGATGTATGTGATTGAAGATAAAGGAGGAGCAATTGCTCTAATGATTGCTTCCTTGCTATTTTTGGGCACCTGGCCTGCTGTTTTGACACTTTTGGAGAGAAGGGGCCGTCTTCCTCAACATACATACTTGGATTACTCCATTACAAATCTGATGGCTGCCATTCTAATTGCTCTTACATTTGGCCAAATTGGAGATAGCAAACCTAATCAACCTAATTTTATCACTCAGCTTTCCCAGGTGTTTCCCCTCTTCACAATATATGAAGTAAATTTTGACTTATTTATTTATTATTATTACTATTATTTTTTGATAGCCTTTCTTAAGACCTTTTAGTGCTTAGTCATGGGCAAGTGTTTTTTATGCTTGCTTTATTTAATTTAGTAAAACCATCATGTTGGTTTACAAGAGCATAAGTTAGCTATGTTATATATATATGAGTTTTAAGTGATAAAAATGTTAGTGAGAGTCCAATTAAGTACCTTAAGTGAGAATATTTTGGGGTGTGTAAATCATGAAGAATAGGCTGAGAAATATTTTTGAAGGTAGACTGATTAGGCAGTGAAAAATTATAGCTATGGCATATTCGTCTGTGTAGATGCTTCAGTAAAACAACAGAAATTCTTTTTCTTTTGGTGAAAAATCTTTTTTTTTTAAAAGCAGTTTTTAGTCATTTTCTTTGCATAAAACTGACAAAAAATATATATACCCAAAAACATCATAGAAACATTCACTACTTTTCCTAAAGCAATGTAGCTAAAATGGCACAAACAAACAAGCCCTCAGATGGTTCGCACATGTTCTAAAGAATGTAGATGATTCACCAATAAGATGGGTAGATGAAATAGATAGTAATTAGTAAAGAATAAAAAATGAAAAGTGATAGATCAAAGATAACATAAGGAAATTTTATACAGAAAAATTTACTCAAAATAAAGTAGCACATTGTTTAACATGTAATATGAATCAATAAAAAATGAGGATTCATAAAGTTTATCCCATTTAGTTGTGACAAGGCTAACGGAAATGAAGGAAGAATGATGGATTCCAAGTAATTGACTCTTTACTTCAAACTGCTTTTGATATTTTAGTTTTATACCATATTCTAACTTTTCCAAAGTTTTGCAATTTCTTGCTTGACAAGAATGATTGACCCTAAGTTACACTTAATCAAATTTTATTTGAATTCTTAAGTCACCCAAGAAGAGGTAAAATACTTGTATAACCTATATTTAACTTCTTCCAAACTGTTTGGTAAATGGCATAAACATGATAAATTATCCTTCTCTTGTGACACATAAATCACATACACTCTTTTCTCTTAAGCAATTTATGAGAAAAGGATCAAACTGGTCTCCTAACTTTTTCTGAATGTGTTACGACCCGGCCCAAAGGCTCAAATTAACGAGGCGGGAACAGACAGTCAGACGATAAATTAAATTTTTATTTGCTAAATCTATCTCCAATACACTAAAAGAGCTACTAAAACTTCAAAAATAAATTGATATAAAATCATTCAAATACCTTTCTTCCAGTGTGCCACGTCTACGGTATACATTTTCATCTCTTCTATTCATTTTGATTATAATAAATTATACATGAAAATATTAGAGCAACTAAAAGTAAGCCACAGTTCAGTGAGTAAAATATGCTTCTAAATTACAGTAAATCAAGGCAATTGGAACAATATGCATGATTCCTTTTTCATTTCATATCATAAAATAATTTCATTTAATCATATCATTTCATCAAGACTTTCAATGTTTTGCATAAATCATATATGTCATATATATATCATATCTTTATTCATATCTCTCATTTCTCATAGATAATACAACCGTTACAGGAGTCACCGTTTAATTTAGTACCAATGAAGGTACTCATTTTCCATTTTTATTTTCTTTTCCTTTTTCATAACATTTTCCATTAATGTGCATGGGTACATTACGTCTCCGGCCAGTACTATAAGGGGGTGTGCTCTATCACTCAATATGCACATGCAAGCATACTACATAAATCATATCATTTAGTTTCTATATATCATTTTATTTCAAGTATTTTAGTTTAACATGATCAATTGTCTTTAATAAAGAAAAATGTAACATTATGTAAAGTCCAAAAGTCAGGTAATGAAATTAGATTTTTTTTTATTTCTAATCTTATCAGTTATTATATGTATATCCTATTTACTCAAATAACTGCAAGGGATATATCCGAAGAGATGCTTGTATTGGTTGAGGATTTTAACAATCAGTTATAGCGGTGGGCCCCATCCTGAATTCTTTTTGGATAAGGATTCAAGAAATCAGCAAATGGGAGTATTGCTGAGATTTTGGGAATAATGAGAGCACGGTACAGAGAATGTAGTGAATTCTATAAAGGAAATCAGCCTTATTCAGCGGCTGGGAGCAGAGGCTGAAGGGATTTTGTGACTGTGAAGTGGTAGTGAAAGAAATCGACAAGCATGCAATGGCTGAAAGGATGGCAAGCATACAGCGGTTGAAGGATTATGTGAAGTTTATATGAACAGTTTGACAACTTGTTGTGAAGTTTATCTGAGTAGTTTGGCAAGTGGTGGAAAAAGGGGATTTAGAAATTGCTGTGATAGAGGAGGAGAAGGGAATTTAGCATTTCTGTGGTAGAGAATCACGACAAAGCATTGGGGAGAATGAAGAATAGCAGCATAGTGTAGTGTAGAGGTTCGGTTCAGGGAAAGTCTCGGTACACAGAAATGAAGCCGGCACAGTGTTTTGCTCTGTAAGGAGTCGCATAAAGAAGAAAAATCCTGTAGCAATTCACGGCATATTGGCAGTGTAAGCAAAAGGATTTCGGTAGGCAGAGTCCTGTAGCAAAATTCTGCTAAGAAGCTTGGCGCAGACATGGAATTCCTATAGTGCAATTTGGCTTATTGCTTTGAGAATTTGACAGTGAGATTAAGGGAAAGTAGAGAAAGGAAATAATAGAAGTGAAGAAGAAATTTAGTGGAAAAAGAGAAGTGAAAGAAGGAATTGAGAGAAGACAAAAGAGGATTCAGTGAATATATGTAGAAGGGAGGTTTTAAAGTTACTTATAATCGAAGAAGAGTAAGACAACTCGTCAAGAAGGTAAGTTATGTAAATCTTAATTTACAAATACAAGAATTAATATTTCTAGATATATTATAATATCACTTGATTTAAGTGAAATGATAAATGCATTATGAAGATTCTAAGAATGCAAATGATTATACTTCCAAGTTTTCATGTACAATCAACCACTTGCATGTATATATCATTAAAGTTTAACATAAGATTCATGATGATTATTGTAATATTTTTCTAGTTGATTATAAATTGAAAAGAGCTCAATTATTTCATGTTGTCAATACATTCTGGCTTGTAAATGTTAAGAGACAGATTCTTATACAAGTTTGTACATGACAAGTCAAGTATGAATAATGAATATGGAATGTGTACTGAATATCAATTTAAAATAAAGTTTGGCTAGAGAATGATATATAATTTACAATTGCAGGTGAGACAAAAGGGTTCTCATGTACACTGCATTGTAAATGGGGCAAAAAAGATCCCAGAGAATTATGACTCCTACATAGCATGTGGGGCAAAAGGGACCTCTATGTAATTCAATGGCGATAATACCAGGTTTACCTGGGCTCTATTGAATATTGTTATGAATGATAGCCAAATCTTTTAATGAATAAAATTAATATTCAGTATAGAGTTTAGAAAAAGTAAATGTTAATATCAATTGAGATTTTATGATGTCTTCTCAAGTTTGTTTAACTTCAATTTATATTTTCAATGTTATGAATTTTATAGTCATGCATATTAAAATATTATTTAAAGTGGCATAACTTACTCAGCCTCATAGCTCACCAGTATTTTTCTTACTAGCTGTTGTTACAGGAAAGGGAAAGGAGAATATCATAGCAGATTAATTTGCAAGTTATTTCTTCTTATATGTTAATGTTATCTTTGTTAATGAGTACACTTGAGGGTAGTAAGCAATTCATTGTGGTATTGCTTTGGATTTATTCGGTTTTCCTTAGTGGCTCTGTAACTATGTCTCTGTGGGTATTTTTAAATTATTAGATGCTTCCGTTTAAAGAGATGAATGATAATTGTTGGATGTTTTATAAAGACCTCCAAATATTTCAAAAGTATCATATGATTTCTTGATTGATTTATTAAAATGTTATGTTTATGTTAGTAATACTCCATGTACTGTTAATGGGTATTGTGAGGTGTTACACGACAGAACCTTTCCTTTTTGCATTTTCTTCTATAGGAATGAGTGAAACGGATATTTCTCACGTGAGGAGTTATTCTTTTTCACTCCCTCACGCATTTATTCACTTAAAATGGTGAATCGACCAATCCAGGAGGCGCTTCTATGCCCGCGCTGGCCGCTCAGGTCGCGCCTGAGTCGTCCGCTCGCGGGATTTCGCTTGGTGAAATAAGACGGACCGGTTCAATTGAACTGGTCATGTCCGGTTCTCACAGAATGACCAAAATAGTCCCCAACGATTTAGAAGCACAAATTTGATCATTTGACTCTTTAAACATGGATAAAATGAATTATTTCATGGGATCATGTAGGTCCCTATTTAAAAATTCAGGTACTAAATGAGAATTTTAAATAGTCGAAAATCATTTTGATACTTCATAAAGAGTTAGAGGACACTTTTGATCGTTATCTTAGCAATTTATTGATGAGGTGATAGAATCTTTCAAATCAAAGGTTAGGGGACATATCTAGAAGATCATGACAATCTATAAATGTGCTTCTTAACGAGCTTGCCAGGTTGTTGGGAATCATTCGTAGTTTTGGTCAATGGCATTGTTTCTTCTTTTTGTTTTACCAGTTCATTAATAAAGCCACTTTATGTACAAGAATAGGAAAGTTTAATGTTATGCTTCTTCTTCTATGAATCTGAATATGGCAAAGTTCAACTTACTTACACGGGGAAACAGTTTTTCAGAAATTTAAAGTTTTTTAAATAATAGTTTCCTTGCTGTATATGCTTATTTGTCTGCTGTTGATTTTAGTTTCTTGTTTTCTCCTTAATGTAATGGGTGGAAGCAGATTTTTCCTGTCAAGTAATTAATAGTTCAGAAATTCATATACAGGATAACTGGCCCTCAGTGTTGTTTGCAATGGTGGGTGGGATTGTGCTGAGTCTTGGGAATCTATCAGCACAATATGCATGGGCCTATGTTGGCCTTTCAGTAACAGAAGTGATAACTTGTAGCATAACAGTGGTAATAGGTAAAGACTTGATACTTTGTGTTTGTTTGCATCATCATCTCATTATTTTTGACTCTTTATGCTTCTAGAAAGCCTTCTTTTATCAGACAACTTTTGGTGTCTTTTACATTAATGGGGATTGGACCAAAGATGATGTTGATCTCAAATTAGTATTTATTTGTTGATTTTTGGGATTGATTTGTAATTGGTAGTATCCCTTGACCGTGTATGATGTTTTGTTAATTTGAATATATTCTACCATCTTCACTCTTGAAAGTAATTATAACGTCTTAACAAGAAATGTTGCTTACCGGAAGATTCTATTGTTAGAGCAAAACTTGTTTGTCTATGTCTTTATTATCCTATAACTAAATATACATATGTGAGTAGAAAAGAGGAAACAAACAAAAGAGAATGATATCACGATTAACATAACATAAAAGCATTTATTTGAATATTATACTTATATCCCTTAATGTAGTTACCTATCTAATGTGTCAATACCCCCCCTGAAGTTGGAGCATATACATCTGCTAGCTCCAACTTGTTGCAAAATTGAAAGAAAGGTAGGTGGTTTAGAGGTTTGGCAGAGATATATGCTAGCAGCGAGTGGTGATGAGAGGACATGCGAGATGGAGTTTGAATATGATAAGTTTGTTAGAAAAGTAGCTAGCAGTCTCGTAGCATCGTAAGTAGGATCTTGGCAAAGCAATTGTGGCACACATGAGGGAGGCAAGCTAGTGTGAGAGCGTTGGGGAGGGAGTTCCCTTTTTTATGATGTCTCTTCTCTAGGATCAGGAAGATGTCTTTGAAAATAGTCTCGTTATTAACATAATTTCTCTCTTTTATTATAATTTCTTTTTATTTATACTTTTAATCAATAGTAAAGGTTTATCAACACATAATAACTTTAATTATTAGCATGAAATTGCTATTTTTCTCATCTCCTTGCAGGGAAGGGGGTGTTACCCTCTTCAATGTTGCCTCTTGTCTAGGTTCAATAAGTTGTATTAAAAAAGAATACCATTATTTATAGGATTCATGTCTTTTATTAAAATTCCATTCATACTTATTTTCACTCATAATGAAGTTACTCAACCATTAAAGGGGGTGTGGGGTGTGGGTGGGTGTTCTACAAAATTGTCAAGAACAATCATGACTTATAACTTAGATGTACAAAAAGTTTTTGCTACACTTGAAAGTCGAATTGCAGGTTCTTTTTAAAATTTCGTATAGATAAATTGATGCCAGTAACATTATACAAACTTGCACTACAGTTCCAATTTGCTTTTGTAGATGCCATTGCTTCTCAACCACTTGTATTGAATGATAAAATGTTGTAGCATAAAATTTCATCTCTAACATCATGGCGCAATTTCTTGCTTTTCAGGAACAACTATGAATTATTTCTTAGATGGTCGAATCAATAAAGCTGAGATTCTGTTCCCTGGAGTTGGATGCTTCTTGGTTGCCGTTTTTCTTGGATCTGCTGTTCATTCCTCCAATGCAGCTGATAATAAAGAGAAATTAAGTGGCTCCTCATGTAACAAACGTGGAAACGCTTGGTATAGCTTTTTGTTGCCTAATGCCTTTAGTTCTAGTATCAAAATAATGAAAAAAACGTGGGAAAAACATGCTACATAAACAATATTTTTCACATTTACATAACTGTGAGTTGATCTAGTGTTACTTGGTATCAGCTTGAAAATTTAACTGGAGTCCAGTATGAACACATACATGAAATCATATGTACAATCACTTTCTAGCCTCTTGCATAATTTATCCCCGGCTATTATTACAAGATTTAAAACGAAGTCCAGCCTATTGGGCTAAATAACTCTCCTCATAAACTAGCAGGTAATGGTGAATTGTTCTTTTTAAAACATAAATAGTCCCACTTTTCTCAAAGAATCAGTTTTCTGCTTAAACTTTATTATTCTATCTTAAAAGCTTGTCTACAACTTACAAATTTAAACTGTACAAAAAATGCAGTGCCTGGGGAGGTTACAAGAATGGCAGCAAAGAACCCAAGAAAGGTATTCGGCAGTTTATTTCTTTCAAAATAATAAATAGTTAATTGGTATTTAATAATTTTGTAACTTCAGTACGCATATTGCAGATGTGGCAAAGGATGTAGAGATTGCAGCTTATTCATCGAGCACGAAGGCAGAGAAGTCAAAAGCTGGCACAGCTGAATACCTTCTAGAGCTTGAAGAACAGAGATCAATCAAGGTGAGTAATTTTTAGGCAGCATTTGTTATGTTGGAAAGTCTAATTTATGCACTACGAAGAAACAACCTATCCATATCTTGTCGCAAATTGACCTTTTGAGATAAAGTCGTCAAGAGGGTTGGTAGGGAGCAAAGAACCTCATCTCAGGAATTCTGGGGTAGAGTCCTAAAACTATCAAAAATTTTATGGGCTGTTTTATTAAGTGTATTTTGGGGATTTCATTGTGATCTTTAGTTGCCCCGAATTTTCATTTTATGGGGCATCATTAGGTGATATATTGGATATATTTGGTCGGTAAAATTTCACATACTTTGTCATATTGAAATTTACAACGGTGGTAATATGACAATCATCAATTTGGTGAACATGAAAAAAAATTATTGATGTATTGTGTGTTTATCATCTTTATGTTTTCTTTGTTTTCACTGATTTTGAGCATTGGCTCAAAATATTGTCGGCCTGATTGTTCCATGAAAATCTTATACATGCACAGCCTTCGTACTGTACAATAACATCAAGCCTTTGTCCCACTATGTGAGGTCGGCTACATGAATCCTTTTTCTCCATTGTATCTTTTTAAAAGTCAAATTCTCATTTAAATCTAATAAAGAAAGATCATTTCTAATATTTTATTACCAAGTCTATTTAGGTCTACCTCTACCTTTCTTAATATAAATTAATATTACTTTTATGTCGCCATAAATAATGCTTTGATGCCTTAAGTTTTAAGAAGAGAATTGATCCTTATGTTCAAACAAGGGAACAATTGAGTTCACATTACAACAATAAACCTAGGTATATCTAGTTGTTTATAAAGCTAAAGATTTATTGCTTAACTTGTTCTTCAGTTCATTTTAGGATTTATAATGGGTTTTTCTTATCTTTTATCAACTAACTGAACATCACACATGGCGAAAAGCTAATGGATTTTTATTGCACACTTTGGATTAGAGAATGCTTCAAAGAAATCATGTTTATTCCTAGAAATTTAAAATTTGTTGTCTACTTATTTAGCTGAAGCGTTCATTTAATGTTTTGCATCTGCTGAGCGTAATCTTCCAATCTCAATTGATCTTTCCTTCTGTAGCTTCTTAGCTCAAACTGACCAAATAATTGTTTTTTATCAGGTTTTTGGTTCAAACATGTTTCTAGGGCTGGCCATTGTGTTCTTTGCTGGCCTTTGCTTCTCACTTTTCTCTCCAGCATTCAACTTGGCTACAAATGACCAATGGCACACCCTAAAGAAGGGAGTGCCCCATCTTGTGGTCTATACAGCGTTTTTCTACTTCTCCATCTCATGTTTTGTCCTTGCAATTGCTCTAAATATATGGTTTCTTTACAGGCCCATTCTTGGGCTACCAAGGTCATCTTTTAAAGCTTACATTCAAGATTGGAACGGGAGACAATGGGCTTTTCTAGCAGGTCTTCTTTGTGGATTTGGAAACGGCTTTCAATTCATGGGTGGGCAAGCTGCTGGATATGCTGCAGCAGATGCTGTTCAGGTGAGTACTTGATAAACATGGATTGTAACTTGCTCATGTGCTAATTTAATAGGCTTTTTAAATTTCTTCATAAATTGGGATGAAACTTCTTATAGGCGTCCTTTTTGATAGCCAATTAATAAGATATTCATTGAAGTTGATAAACTGGAATTCGCTCAAGGATGGCAAGAAAGTGAATGAAATGAAAGGAAATTAATCTTTGGCTGGATTTACTATTGATTTGCGATTAATCTTTAACCTAAATAATTTACTACCAAAGAGAAACTGGTGAATTGCATAAAAACCAATTTAGAAAATTTTTCCCTTACATATCATAGAATCTTGAAGTAGCTTCTTTCTCAATGTTATTTTAAACTTGTTTGAGATTAATGAGTATTGTCTCATGAACTAACTATTGTTGCTCAGGCTTTGCCGCTTGTCAGCACTTTCTGGGGCATACTTCTTTTTGGAGAATACCGAAAATCATCCAAGAAAACCTACATTTTGCTGATAAGCATGCTTGTTATGTTCATAGTCGCTGTTGCTGTTCTAATGGCTTCCTCTGGACATAGAAAGTCTTGATGATGCTCCCATCTTCTCTTCTCTATCTCAAAGTATATAAACTACTCTTTTGGTGCAACAGAATGAAGAACTGAACTGTTTCTGTCTCTTATGCTTCATCATGAAGCACATATGCTCTGCACTTTTGCTGCAGCACCAGAGTTACTATTTGGTGTTTGGCATACTTTACCAGGCTGCACGCTACAGTTCAGTATTTCATAACTTTTGATTCTTTTCCTTTTGCAAGATGCTTGTATCTTTCCCTTGTCCAATTCTGCAAAGTGACAGCTTTCCGTCTTGCAAAAATATTTAATAGCTCAGCTATGTTTGGAATGAAAGACAAATTGTTATATTGCCAAGCATGTGGTTCAAAGCTTCAATTTCAAATTTCCTGGACTGGTTTTTTATTTTGCATGATGTTTGTATTGTTCAAGTATTCTTGTTGAAATTCACGCACATTCCCTATTTTCCTTTGGTCTTCTTTATCATGACAATCACTTTTGCAGACCCATTAAGTTTTGGTAATTTTACGACTGTTTTTCCGCTGGAAATTCAGCCGTTTATTTTCCGGCGTAATTTACGCCGGTTTGGACGCCGCTTGTACCGGCTAGAAATGCCACCGTTAAACAGCCATTTTCCTGTAGTGTTATAATGCATCATGCAGGAGTGAATTAGTTTGAAAGATGCTTTAGGCTTTATTTGGGATAATTTTTTTACTATTTTTTAAAGCAGTTTTTTAGTACAAATATTTCTTGAACTCAAATTTTTTATACTAAAAAATTACTTTAAAGAACCGTTAGAAAGTTATCTCAAACGAAATCTGTCACGACCCGGCCCGGCTAACCCGAAAATAACGGGGCGGGAACAGTCGGTCGTACGAAAGACACATATAAAACATAAACAATTTCATTAAAGCTTTAATGTCAATACATAAACATCATCCAGTTATATGAAAGAGCCACTAATAACATCAAATAAAAGTGTTCCAAACTGTTTCTTCTCACACAACTACTAAAACATAATACTACACAATTACATAAACTCAAATAACAGTTCATACACAGGTACATATTACTGAACTCAAACTCAAACTCAATAGAAAACATAAAAAGAACATTTCTTCCTGAGGTCCTCTACGACGACGATATGTATACTGTCGTCTCGTAGCCATCACTTATCTCTTGAAAAATATTCCCACAAATAGGAGTGAGCTTATTCGCTCAGCAGGTAATTCATACTATTCATAAAAATTTGCATAAAACCAAAATAAAATAACTTTTTATAATAAAAAGTTTAAATGACGATAAATTTTGCATCAGTTCATAACATTTCCATAAGAAACTTTTTTATATTATTCCCTCAATCATAAGCGTTCATTTAACCTTTCCTCAAACATCAATGTCATTAATGCAAAGAAAACATATATAATTTATATTATATTACCCATCTCGGAGGTGTTCATAAATTCTGTACTGATCAGGTATACATTTTCATATCGTTTGGCCATTCCTTTACCATTGACTCTTTCGAGTCCCTTTACCATTTGGCTCTTTCAAGCCCCTTTACCATTTGGCTCTTTCGAGCCCATTTACCATTTGAGCATTCCGCATCAACATGCACAATCTCATATCATCATTTATAATCTATGTTCAGTCA
Source organism: Dendrobium chrysotoxum (assembly GCA_019925795.1). Lineage (NCBI taxonomy): Eukaryota > Viridiplantae > Streptophyta > Magnoliopsida > Asparagales > Orchidaceae > Dendrobium > Dendrobium chrysotoxum. The sequence goes on from CM034301.1 coordinate 57,431,356, forward strand.
ATCATATGCATAACGAAAACCATCATGATTCATAAATTATTGGCTTAACATGAACTACGAATTAAATCATAACAGGAAAGTTTGCTAAAATCTTGAAAGAAAGAATTTCTACTAACATGATATTTGCAAAACAGAATTCAAACCATATAAATTTTAAAAACTTTAAACATTTGTATTTGCAGTTGAATAAAAAGAAATCAAAGCGATATATGAAATTTTTATGATATATATGAATACATACCTTAATCCAAGCAAAGTACTTCCTCAAAGTGTCGCTTTGACATACTTCGTTCACCTTAAATATCACAACCTACGATCACACAAATAGGAATGTCAACGATAATTTTCTTAAAGCTTTGTACATTCTTAAATTGTCTAACATCTTCCTTGATTACTATTCGACCCTCACCACTCTTAAGGAAATTAAAATAATTTAATATGAATTTTTGGATTTATTAAAATATAAATTTTTAAGAAGCCTAAAATCTCATAATCCTCCTCCACATGCATTTTAAAACTTTCCTTAAACTAATTAGTAAATAAATATTAATCATTTTCGGATTATTTAAATAAGAAAAATTATGAAAAAAAAAATTCATGAAAAACTCTAATTTATGTTATTAGAAACTCCCTTAGTATCATTTGGAATCATAATTGTGAAAGAATTTCAAAGAATTTGACATTTGGAGAAAACCCTAATTTTCCGATCTCAAAATTTTGGGGAAAAATTTTCATTTTTACCGTTAAGATACTTCCCTAAATTTTTCCTATTGATTTTGTGAAGAAATTTGAAGTTTTGGCAAAACCCTAAAATCTTTCCCTCTAAAAATTATGAGATTGAGAGGGATTTACTTCAAAGAAAACATACCTTCTTCTTCTCCTTAGTCTCCTCTATGATTCCCTCAAATTTTCTCGTCGGAAAATTGTCGCCGGAGTTGTGCCCTAGCCTCCCCCGTCCGCCTGCTTGTCCGATCCCCTTCCCTGTTCGGTTTCGGCCGAATGAATGGGGGAGGAGTTTCGGTTTTGCTATTTTAGGAGTTAGGGAAAACCTAATTACATAATTGCCCTCACTTAAACCATCTTTGCTTTAGAAAAATATTAGGGGTAGTTTGGAGAATTTTAATCTTATAAATTTTATATATCTCAAGATAATCAAAATTAAATAAGAGTTCTATATATCGATTTGATCAGAATTTTACGTAGGATTTTATAAAATTAATTTCGTCGAAATCTGTTAACTTTAAAATTTTCACTTAAAATTTCGTCGCAGCGCATCGAGATGCGTGCGAGACCTATGATTGACGATTTTGGGTTTTACAATTCTCCCATCGTAATAAAAATTTCATCCTCGAAATTTAAAAGCAAAACCATAAATTAAAGCCATACCTTAGCCAAATAACTGAGGGTGGTTCTTCCTCATTTCTGATTCCTTCTCCCAAGTTGCATCCTTTTCTGAACCATGCCTTCATAACACTTTTACATACAGAATTTCTCTATTTTTTAACTGTTTAACATCATAATCCGGGATTCTCTCAGGTTTCTTCTATAAAAGTTAAGTCTGGTTGGATATCCACTGATTCAGTTTTAATCTTCTGGGCTCCATCTGAAATATACTTCCTTAAAGCAAAGATATGGAATACATTATGTACTCCACTCATGTGTGCTAGTAGGATCAACCTGTAAGCCACCTTTCCAATCCGTTCTGAAATCTCAAAAGGACCTACATATCTTAGACTCAGCTTTCCTACTTTGCCAAATCTCTTCACTCCCTTCATCGGACTGACCTTAAGGAAAACAAACTCTCCAACCTCAAATTCAACTAGTCGGTATTTTACATCATAATATTTCTTATGTCTATCCTGTACTGCTCTTAATATGTCACGTATCAACCTAATCTTTTCTGTAGCATCATCAACCAGATCTGCACCAATAATTTTCCTTTCTTCTGTCTCAGCCCAGCTTAAAGGTATTCTACACATTCTCCCATACAAAGCCTTATAAGGAGTCATACTAATACTTACTTGGAAATTGTTGTTGTATGCAAATTCAATCAATGGTACATATGTCTCCCACTTACCACCAAAATCCAAAACACATAACCTGAGCAAATCTTCTAAGGTCTGAATGGTCCTTTCTGACTGTCCATCTATTTGAGGATGGAAAGCTGTACTAAAAGTAAGTCTGGTACCCATAGCTTCTTGAACCTTCTTCCACAATCTGGAAGTGAACATTCCATCCCGATCTGACACTATATATTTAGGTACCTCATGTAATCTGACAATTTCACTAACATAAAGGCTTGCCAATTTCTCAACTGGATCAGACTGTTTGATAGGTAAAAAGTGTACAGACTTAGTTAACATATCAATTATCACCCATAAAGCATCACATCCTCTTCTGAATTTGGGTAAGCCAACCACAAAATCTATAGCGATATCTTCCTATTTCCACTCGGGTATAGACAAGGGCTGTAGAAATCCTCCTGGTTTCTGGTGTTCAACTTTCACCATCTGACATGAAGTACATTTTGATACTGTATCAGCCACACTTCTCTTCATTCCTGGCCACCAAAACACCTCCTTTAAATCTTGATACATTTTGTTACTGCCTGGATGAATGGTGTAACTAGAGTAATGAGCTTCTTGAAGAATTTCTTTCCTTAAGTCATCCACATATGGTATGCACAATTTGCCTTTATAACGAAGTAGTCCTTCATCAAGCTCAAAATCTTCATTGTGTCCCACACTAACCATATACATTATCTCCTTAAAATCTGCATCACGTGGCAAAGCTTCTTGTACTCTTTCTAGAAAGGTTGATTATATAATAATCTGATTTAACAATACAATTTCTGTATCATTGGGTTGGACCACTGAGATCTCTAATTTCTCCAATTCCCTTATCAATTCCTGCTGCTGAGTAATCATCCAGTTTGCACTATCTGAATTCTTCCTGCTCAAAGCATCTGCAACTACATTTGCTTTACCCGGATGATACTGAATATCCAACTCATAATTTTTAATGAGTTCTAGCCACCTCATCTGCCTTAAATTTAGTTCCTTCTAGGTGAAGATATACTTCAAACTCTGGTGGTCAGTAAAAACTTCGCATCGAACTCCGTATAAGTAATGCCTCTAGATCTTTAAGATAAAAACTACTGCAGCTAACTCCAGATCGTGGGTTGGATCATTCCTTTCATGATTCTTCAATTGCCTAAAAGCATAGGCAATGACTCTTCCATTCTACATTAGTACACAATCGAATCCTTTAAGTGATGCATCACTATAAAGCTGAAATCCATCTGACCCTGAGGGAATAGTCAGTACAGAAGCAGTCATCAAACACTGCTTTAACCTCTGAAAAGCTTTCTCACACTAAGCTGTCCATTCAAACTTCACTGTTTTCTGAGTTAATCTGGATAGTGGCATAGCTATTTGTGAAAACCCCTCAACAAACCTTATGTAGTAGCTTGCCAATCCCAAAAAGCTCCTAACCTCAGTCACTATAGTTGGTCTTGGCCAATCTGCTATTGCTTGCATCTTATGCTGATCCACAGCTATCTTCCCATCGGTGATCACATGCCTCAAAATTTTTACACTCCTTAGCCAAAACTCACATTTGAATAGTTTGGCATACAGTTCATTCCCCTTCAAGGTTTGTAACACTGCCCTTAAATGATTTGCATGCATCTCTTCATCTGGGGAGTAAACAAGTATATCATCTATGAATACTATCACAAATAGATCTAAAAATGGCTTAAAGATTTTATTCATGAGATCCATAAATACTGCAGGGGCATTTGTCAAACCAAAAGGCATCACTATAAACTCATAATGCCCATATCTGGTACTGAAAGCAGTCTTTGTTATGTCTTCCTTTCTAATCCTGAGTTGATGATACCCTGACCTCAAATCAATTTTTGAAAATGCTGAAGCATCTTCTAACTGATCAAATAAGTCATCTATTCTTAGGAGAGGGTACTTATTCTTCACTGTCAATTTGTTCAACTCTCCATAGTCTATACAGAGCCTTAGGCTTTTATCCTTCTTTTTCACAAACAGTACAGGAGCACCCCAAGGGGAGGTACTAGGTATGACGAAACCCTTCTCAAGCAACTCTTGCAGTTGCTCCTTTAACTCCTTAAGCTCTTTAATTGTCATTCTGTAAGGAGCTTTAGCAACAGGTTCAGCTCCTGCCACTAACTCAATAGAGAAATCTATTTCTCTATTTGGAGGTAAGCTAGGTAAATCATCCGAAAATACTTCTAGAAATTTTTGAACAATAGGGATGTCTTTCAGTTCTCTTTCTTCCTTCTTCTCTTCCTTAACATAGGCCAAAAAGCCCTCATAACCTTTCTTTAACATCTGAAAAGCCTTTAGGGATGACATAATCACAGCAGTTACCCCTTTATCCCTTTGAAATTTGAACTTCCCTTCTCCAGGCATACAAAACTTAAATTCATATTTGTTAGAATCTATAGTCACGAAGTGGCAAGACAACCAATCCATGCCTAAGATTGCATCAAACTCAGATAGAGGTAATACAATCAGATCCGCATCTAAGTTCTTATCACAAATTCTCAAATTCACTTGACATTTCTGCTTAGCTTTCATATGATTTCTGTTAGGCATTAAAACTGACAATGATCTAACCATAACTGTTGGAAGTAAATTGACTAATCTAATAAACTTCTAAAAAATGAAAGAATGTGATGCACTAGTGTCAAATAAAACTCTAACGGGTTTGTCACACATAAGAATTGTCCCTAATCATAAACAAGTTACAATATTCATAAGACATATTATTATTGTTCATTCATATCCATTCAATGTTCATTCATATTCATATCATAAAAATTATTCATTAAAATTAATTAAATTATGCACATGTAACCACATCAGGAGATCTCTTAGCTTCTTGCTGGGATAATCCATAGACTCGAGATTGAACATTCTGACGATTCTGACCTTGAAAAGGCACAGAAGCTATAGACTCCATAGCTCTTGGTCTACCAGCTGTCCTCTGAAGATTATTGCCTGACCTGACCTCTAAAGCAGATCTCTGTCCCAAAAGAGGACAAGATTTTGCCATATGTCCAGGTTGATGGCACTAGAAACAAGTATTAGTGCCTAAGAGGCACTCCCCCTTATGTATTCTCCCACACTTTCTACATAAAGTAGCAGTTGAAGCACTGCTGTCATAGTTGTTGGATCTGGGCTTCTTCCAAATAGAAACCCCTGACTGAGAAGACTGAGCAATCTAGGAGGGCTTTGACCTACCCTCCATCTTCCTTTTCTAAGTTGCTTGCATGTCCATCTCAATCCTTCTGGCTCTTTCCACCAAAATAGGATAATCCTCAATTCCAAAAGAAATGAGAGGTTGCCTTATTATGTCCTTTAACCTATTCAGAAAATGGTGGTATTTCTCTTCAGCATTGGGTATCAGGTGAGGGGCATACCTGGATAACTTTGTAAACTCCTCCTCATACTGAGAAATAGATCAATCTCCCTGCACCAATCTGTTGAATTTATCATGCATCTGTCTCCTGGCTGACATAGGCACATATCGGCCTCTAAATACATTCACAAACTCCTTCCAAGTAACTTGGCTGCTTGGCCTTCCTCCAAAGGTCTCTTGCAACTGACTCCTCCACCACCTTTCAGCCTTGCCATCAAAGGCATAAGCAGCCAGTATCACTCTCCTATCTTCTGGGAAAAATATGCCCTCCAGTATCTTCTCGATCCGCATTAGCCAGTCCTCAGCCTCTATAGGTTCGCCATTGGAAAATAACGGAGGCTTCATATCCTGAAATAATTTCAGGTTCTTGTCCATGGATTGACTTCCACTTTCACTGCCACTGCTCTGAGTTTGTGAGGTCTTTATCATCTGAGTCATTGCTTCCATCATCTTAGCGAATGACTCCATAGTTGAATTATCAGTATTCCTCTGAGGTTCAACTACTACTGGTAGCTCCCTCTCTTCCTCCACATCAATGCCATTAATGGCATTCTGCTCAATATTCATATTCCTGAGATAAAACATAATAATCATAAGATAAAAATTTATATAATTCACACTCCTTACACATTTTAAGACTCACACAATCATCCTATAGGCTTTTTCATTGAACAGTATTAAACATTTTGACTCTGATACCACTATTGTCACGACCCAGCTCGACTAGCCCGAAAATAATGGGGTGGGAACAGTCGGTCGTACGAAAAATACATATAAAATATAAACAATTTCATTAAAGCTTTAATGTCAATATATAAACATCATCCAATTATATGAAAGAGCCACTAATAACATCAAATAAAAGTGTTCCAAACTGTTTCTTCTCACACAACTACTAAAACATAATACTTCACAATTACATAAACTCCAATAACAGTTCATACATAGGTACATACTATTGAACTCAAACTCAAACTCAATAGAAAATATAAAAAGAATATTTCTTCATGAGGTCCTCTACGACGGTATGTATACTGTCATCTCGTAGCCATCACTTATCTCCTGAAAAACATTCCCACAAATAGGGGCGAGCTTACTCGCTCAGCAGGTAATTCATACTATTCATAAAAATTTGCATAACATCAAAATAAAACATCTTTTTATAATAAAAAGTTTAAATGACGGTAAATCTTACATCTGTTCATAACATTTTCATAAGAAACTTTTTCATATTATTCCCTGAATCATAAGCGTTCATTTAACCTTTCCTCAAACATCAATGTCATTAATGCAAAGAAAACATATATAATTTATATTATATCACCCGTCTCGGAGGTGTCCATAAATTATGTACTGATCATGTATACATTTTCATATCATTTGGTTATTCCTTTACCATTGACTCTTTCGAGTCCCTTTACAATTTGGCTCTTTCAAGCCATTTTACAATTTGGCTCTTTCGAGCCCCTTTATCATTTGGGCACTCCGCATCAACATGCACAATCTCATATCATCATTTATAATCTATGTTCAGTCAATCATATGCATAACGAAAACCATCATGATTCATAAATTATTGGCTTAAAACATGAACTACGAATTAAACCATAACATGAAAGTTTGCTAAAATCTTGAAAGAAAGAATTTCTACTAACATGATATTTGCAAAACAGAATTCAAACCATATAAACTTTAAAAACTTTAAACATTTGCATTTGCAGTTAAATAAAAAGAAATCAAAGCGATATATGAAATTCTTATGATAGATATGAATACATACCTTAATCCAAGCAAAGTACTTCCTCAAAGTGTCGCTTTGACACACTTCGTTCACCTTAAATATCACAACCTACGATCACACAAATAGGAATGTCAACGATAATTTTCTTAAAATTTTATATATTCTTAAATTGTCTAACATCTTCCTTGATTACTATTCGACCCTCACCACGCTTAAGGAAATTAAAATAATTTAATATGAATTTTTGGATTTATTAAAATATAAATTTTTAAGAAGCCTAAAATCCCATAATCCTCCTCCACATGCATTTTAAAACTTTCCTTAAACTAATTAGTAAATAAATATTAATCATTTTCGGATTATTTAAATAAGAAAAATTATGAAAAAAAAATTCATGAAAAACTCTAATTTATGTTATTAGAAACTCCCTTAGTATCATTTGGAATCATAATTGTGAAAGAACTTCAAAGAATTTGACATTTGGAGAAAACCCTAATTTTCCGATCTCAAAATTTTTGGGAAAAATTTTCATTTTTACCATTAAGATACTTCTCTAAATCTTCCCTATTGATTTCGTGAAGAAATTTGAAGTTTTGGCAAAATCCTAATATCTTTCCCTCCAAAAATTGTGAGATTGAGAGGGATTTACTTCAAAGAAAACATACATTCTTCTTCTCCTTAGTCTCCTCTACGATTCCCTCAAATTTTCTCGTCGGAAAATTGTCGTCAGAGTCGTGCCCTAGCCTCCCCCGTCTGTCTGCTTGTCCGATCCCCTTCCCTGTTCGGTTTCGGCCGAATGAATGGGGGAGGGGTTTCGGTTTTGCCATTTTAGGAGTTAGGGAAAACCTAATTACATAATTGCTCTCACTTAAACCACTTTGCTTTAGAAAAATATTAGGGGTAGTTTGGAGAATTTTAATCTTATAAATTTTATATCTCTCAAGATAATCAAAATTAAATAAGAGTTCTATATATCGATTTGATCAGAATTTTACGTAGGATTTTATAAAATTAATTTCGTCAAAATCCGTTAACTTTAAATTTCATCGTAGCGCATCGAGATGCGTGCGAGACCTATGATTGACGATTTCGGGTTTTACAAAATCTAAATGACATCAACTTCAGAGATAAGCACTTATTCTACTCCTGCTATGGGCTAGACTTATCTCTTTTGATAGTTTCAAAATGGATGCAGGATTGTTGGGAATACTTCTCATATGAACACTTAGTAATCTAAGTTGTTTGCAATCTCTAAAGATAGTAGGTGATTATTACATATTTGAATTTAACATAAGATATTTTTGTAAATGAGTGTTTTGTAAAAAGTAATATACTATGACTCCATCTGGGATAGTTTTTTCACTGTTTCTTTATTATTTTCAAAAAAAAATTATGCTAAAAAATTACTTAGAAAGCAGTAAGAAAACTGTCTCAAATGAAACGTATATAAAGAGAGATAAATTTTATTACGGACTCAAGAATAGAAATACTTACAATTTTGAAAAATATGTCTACGTTTCTAGAAAATTTTCTTCATTTAATAAATTGAATTAAATAGGAATTATTTATTATGAGAGAGGTTCTTGTAATTAATCACATCTTAAAATAGATTCTCTTACAAGAACTTTTGATTAAAATAATAGGCAATATCTTTTATTTAAAATATAATTTTAAGTATTTGATCTTGGGATTTTCAAGTGCATTAGCTCAATTTGGAAAAATATTTGTATTTGGATGACAAAGGAAGATGAATAAGAGCCTTAAGTATCCAAGGGAATCAAAAGTGCTCAAGATTTTCCTACATCTAAGAAATTTCATCAAAAATTTAATGAAACATGAACAATAACAAAAATTCTTATTATGATAATAGATCTCTTTAAATATGTGTGATATTTTTAATTATTTAATTATTATTAGAAAAAAAGATCAACCTTTAATATAATATGATATTTTAGATATTAAATTTTCAATTTAATTTACTAAAATATCATGTTGTTCATAACTTACAAAATCTTGTAGCATGATGAGTTTAAAATATTTGATTTGAAATTCACATTACAAAATGCTATATTATAAATCAAATAATCATTTTCAAGCAACTAATAGATGATGCATATAAATTACATTGAAACACAAATGGAATAATGTCATATATAAAAATATCAAAATGTGTAGCAAGATAGAGCAAAATTTAACTATATTTGATAATTTTAATACAAATGTAGAATTTCATAATCATCTAAAACCTTATAAAATTTTGCATTCATATGTATTTGTCACAAAAATAAAATAATATAATTATAATCAAATGATAATAAAATAGCTTTCATGAGCTCCCACCTCACTATGTTATTAACTAGCATCCATATATGATAATATTTCATCTCCTCATTAAAATCATCAAAGTTTTAAGATAATATAATTATGATTATAAATTAAAATGTATAATAAAATGATTTTTTTTTTTGGAAAATTAAGAATGCAAAATGATTAGTTTAGGAATAACATTATCCAATCTTGGGGCAAGGGGAAGGGGGAATGTATTATGGCAAGATTTGGCAAGCACCATGAATAGGGCAAGGAAAATAAATAATTGAAAATAGTAGAATTAAATTATGAAATAAACATCTAGTGAATATTATTTGTATGAAGTTCTATATCATTGGAAGAAAAGCACCCAGTTATGGCTTAGTTTAAGTGGGAATTATGTGGAGAGGAAAACAAAAATAAAAACGAAACCAACTAGTGAAATATTGATTTCCTACAGTTAAAATAACAAGAATTTAGCATTCTGTAGTATACCGGAAATTACACTGTTAAAGATGTATAATACTCATTAAAAACACATTTTACTTAATAACTTTTTGTAAAAATATATAAAAAAAAAGGACATTGAGAGTTAATCCCGAATAGAATGAATCTCTTGACTGGCCTGACGGATAAATCTTGTAGCATGGTCTCCAAACTCCTCTACTCTTCTTTGTCCTCATATTCTTCTCCTTTCATTCTTCGGTAAGCAATTGGGGCAGTAAGAGGTGAAATGAAATGCATTTAGATATTTATATATAAAAACTCATTTTAGTGGTTAGCAACAAGGCACTCCAATACAGAATGCCACAACACTCCTTCCAATCACCACATTGCTCCCTTAAGCCTTACCCCAATATAGCGAGGGCATTGTCATTGTCACTATCGTTGTAGTGCTCCTCAAAGCACTTGACCCCTATACTTTCTTCCTCTCCATTTCATTTATAAATTCATTTGGATTTAAATTAGGCTCTAAATAACTTAATTTTCAAAATGAAACTAGAACAATTTAGAATCCATATCAAACTAGGTCAAGTCAACCAAGTTCTAGAATGACAATAATTACAAGGATAACTATCTACTAAGTGGCTATGATAACCAATAAGGATTAAAGGAAACTCGAGGAAACTATATATAAAGTCAATTAAGCTAAATTTCTACGAGTCCTATTGAAGATAGATTAAGTTTAATATTGGGTTAGGTCAGCCATTTAGGCTACTAAGGCTAGTGTATTGTTTATGACTAGTTTAGTACAAGTTCTTTTGAGTGTTTAAGCTCAATTATTCTCAAATTTAAGATCTAATTAAACTTGGGCGAGTTCAATTGAGGGATTGGTTTAGATCCATTTGGATTAGCCTAGGTTAATTCAAAATGAATTATGTGATTCAATTAGGATGTATATGATAGCTTAAGTTTGGCGCAATTAATCCAAAGTTAGGATAATTAAAAGTCAAATTGGGTTTAGATCACATTGGGAACTATGTTTAGTTAAGTCCACCTGAAGGTTAACTAATCCAAGGTCTTAAGGGTCCTCACCTCCTAATAGGGCCTACAAGAGTTTTTGTCGATTTGAATGTGTCAAATTGGATTATTGTGGTTTGAATTTAATAATATTGAGCTAAGGTTATTTTAGGATTAAACAATATTAAGATGAACATGGGCTTACTAGATCAAAGTTATATGAAGTCTGGTAGAGCCTATAAAGGCTTGAATCCACTCAGGTCATGATCAAAGGTAGTTTATGATTGTGCATAATAAACTAGGTTAAGTTAAATGGTATCCATTCCAATGTGGATTTTAAGGGCTTGATTCCATTAACACTCTAAGATAGCTTATAATGGGGCATATGGGACTTGATTCCACTTAAGTAAAGGAAAGTTGAAATCACTTAGGATAAATATTAGGTTAACTTAATGGGATATCAATCTAGTGGGGTATATGGGCTTAAGTTTATTAATACGAGAGTCATGGATAAATTTATAATCATATGAACCATGGTCTAAGGCAGGTTGAGATAGTTGACTAGATTAATAGGGCCAATGATGGTATAACTACACCAAAATTAAAGTTAAAAAGAGATCTATAATCACTTAGGGTTGTTTTAGATTAGATTAAAAAAAGACTAGTCTAGCGGGACCTATAAAGGTTAGAATTTTGAAAATTCATAAAAAATGAATCCATAGAGGATAATTCTTTAGAATTTTAAATTTGAGTTCCTTTGATCATTAGGAACATAGGAAATTTTGGTCGAGATTACAACTTCATGTGTAGAACCCTTAGTAAATTAATCATTAAACATCTAATGTTGGCAAACTTAATTAGAAATATTTTTAGAAATTCACCACAATTACTAAGGGTTTGAAAATTCCAAGGGATGATCTTGGGGTTATTAATGACCTCTTGATTTAATTTTGTGAGATTTTGATGCCATTTGGTTGGAAAATTAGTAAACCCTAGTTCTAAGTGAACTTAGGATAACCTATGGACATAGGAATTAAAATAAAACAAAAAAAACCTATGGACATAGGAATTTGTGTAATGTGTAAATAATTTAATTTAAATCGTACAAACATAAAACCAATTTTTACAGAAGCCAAATACATCATAGAATATTGGAAAAATAATTGCAAACTAAAATTAAGCTTAGAAATCCATATATCTACTTTTAGAAAAATAAAATTAAAATAAAAATTGATAAATCATTAAAAATTCAAATTAACTCCAAATAAGTTCAAATTTCAGTGATTTTACTTTACGTTATTAATGATTTGAGTTCTAAATTTTAAGGAAATTTGAATACATTTGATAGGTCAAATCGTAACCATAAATGAGCTCTTCATAAAACCCTAGTTCTATATGAAAATTTTAAAAATCCATTAATAAATCTAAAAGAATTAGAAAAATACAAACTTAACTATATTAGATTCCTATTAAACCATAGAAGTAAAAATAAATAAAAATCATAGGGGTTTCTAGTCATGAGATACAATTCATATGAAAGTTAAACTTAGGTCAAACCAAGCTTCAATAAATCATTTTAAAAATCACATAAAATTTCAAATAATTTGGAATTTCAGGAAACTTTTTTGGAATCATCCCTAGCTCATATAGAATCTTTCATGAAAAATTTAATCCATTTAGCCACTTAAAACTCAAACCCTAATTGCAATCCTAATAAAGAAACCTAATTTAGCTAATAAATTTTAAAAAATCATAAAAAATTAAATAAAACTTAGAAAAATAAAGAGCAAAATGCCTTGAATTCACAATTAACTCAGGAAAAAAAATTTTAATATAGCTTGAGGTTAAGAAGATTAACAAATAAAATAAAATATTAAACTCTAAGCTAATCTAAAAATCAATAAACCATTAAAAGTTTAAAAATTCAAAATAATCTCAAACTTTCATAAGGTCACCTTTGGGTCATCATTGACTCATGAGAGAAGTCTTTTGAATGTTTTAGACAGTTTGCTCTCTTAAAACTCAACCTCTAGTTTGCTTATTCAAAAACACCCTTTAATGACTTAGAATTAAAAAATTCATAAAATTTAAAATTTAAAATAATATTTCTTAAAGAATATATGATCATTAGAATCAATAAGAATTAGAATTTAAGAAATTAAAATTAAAATGACATTTTAATGACTTTTATTAATAAAATACATGAATATATAGAATAAATTATAATAAATCAAATAAAAAACAAAATAATCCTAAATTTTCATGGAATTCTCCTGAGATAACTTCTAACCTTTGGGATAAGTTTCAATCAGTTCGGAGTTATTTTGAAAATTAAATAAACATAGGGACATTAACCAATTATAAACTCGAAAAAATTTAAAAATTTTGTAAGAAGTTCTAGAGGTAATCCAAACTTTTGAGAATTTTTTTCATAATTTTTTGGAATTCATTAAATGATATTTTGCATTTTTTAATAAAAAACTTAAAAATGATTAAAATTTAGTTAGTGAAGGTGGACACAAAGATAGGAGTTGATAATCTTCTAAGGCGCTTCTAATAATAGAGATCCTTATATGTTGAAAGTTGAGCTCGTTGGAGCTTGAGGTTGAGGAACATGCATTTTGATTTGTAGGATGAACTTAAGTTGGAAAAACGCTTATGAATTTCGAAGATATGCTAGATAGAGTGTAGATGTCTTGCATCAAAGATGGAGCTCCCGATCGGAGTCAGCAAATAATTGTAATGGGGGCGAGTAATGAATGTTTAGTGGTTCATTTGCTAAGATATCATGTGTTGGAAGAGAAATGATGGAGTTGTTGCCTAAAAGTGAGATCAACATTGGTTGGACATAATAGTGAATGGGAAGTGATTTCACCTATCATTAAAGACATTAGCTTGGTTAAGTGGTTCCACAAGTTGCTTATTGGTTTTATTATTCTCCAAGTAGATGAGAACATGGATGAACATATTATTAGGCTAAAGAAGTTATGACTTAGCTCGGAGGTGGTTAATAGGAGATTCACTTGGAAATTTTGAAGAGTCTTCATAGTATAAATTCTTTGTTCTAAAAAGCTTTTAAAAAATTTAGAAGTACACCAAGTGCTCTAAATCATTTAGTATCTATCAATCACCACTTATCAAATTTAGAAAGGCATGTACAATTGAGATTTACTTAGAATATATAATTTGAATTTGATTCCAAATATCATATGAAAAATATAATATCATTATATCGGCCTCATAAAAAGAAGAGAAAAGAAAATTGTCATAATGATCTACAAACTATTTATGGGTCATTTGACTCCCATTTTATAAATACGTTCAATTTAATTTCCCGACTTCTTACATATTAATATGTCATCAAAAATTGCTTTGATCGAACACGAATCTCGAGGCATATTCAAGTTGGAAACATACAAAATTAAATTCGAGATCATCTGAATTCCAATTTCAGCAAACTTATAGTCGAACTGAACATCTCAAAGAGACGAACCTAACGACACCGCAATCGGTCCAACCCAAGCCTAAATGGGTCCAAATCGGGGGCTCGGACCACATTTGGAAGGGTCTAGGCATTATTTGGATGACAAAATGATATCCAAGTATGACATGCTTATAGTCAAATCGAGCGGCTCGACAAGACGAATCCAATGAGCCCAAGATCGCTGAATTCCGACATCGTTAAGGCACCTAAACAGTTGAAATACTCTCTATAATCGGGGGAATCAATACGAGCCATCCGATGGAGCACTCCGAACTTGCCCCGGATCTTCTCTATATTTGCGGGGTATGCAACTCATCAAAATCTATAAATAGACCCCCACTCTCTACATGAGGGGGACCTTTTACCGGAAATTGGAGAGAGCCCCTACCTTCATCGGACTACCGCCTGGCCGCCGACCGCCGCTGGACTTCGGCCCGACCTTCGTCGGACCACCGCCCGGCCGCCGACCGCCGTCAGACTTTCACCCGGCAGCCGACCACCACCGGACTTCAGCCTGACCTTCGTCGGACCACCGCCTGGTCGCCGACCACCACCAGACTTCCACCCGACCGCCGCCGGACTTCAGCACGATCTCCGTCGGACTATCACCCGGTCGCCAACCGCCGCCAGACTTCGGCTTGACCTTCGTCGGACCACTGCCCGGCTTCCGACCGCCACCGGCCTTCCACTCGGCCACTGACCGCCACCGTACTTCTGCCCAACCTTTGTCGGATCATTCCTCGTCAGCTGAACTTCTGTCCGGACGCCGTCGGACTTCCGCCGGAACATCACCAGATTTTGCTCTAACTCTCCAAGCCATTGTAATTTGACTGCCTTTAAATTGAGGGACGGGTTAACACTTGTAATTCACTCAAATTTAGTGGAATATTTTCATCTAGGCGAGGCCCCGTGGTTTTTCCCTCTTCGGGCTTTCCACGTAAAAAAGATCGAGTGTTTTACTTCTTTCTTTCTGTTTGTGTGCTGGACATTCGTGCATCGCTAAGACGAAAACTTTACTTACTCTACCGTCGCGAATCTTTTGGCCCGCAACACATATGATTTAAAATAACACCTCAACATAATTATTTTGGATCAAATTTAAGAAGTAAATGAACTAGTTTAACCAAATTTGATGAGCCAGACTAAATGCTTATAATAGTCCATAACTAAAATAGTCCCTCATAAATAATTTAAGAATCATTTTGCTCATTTTAACCTTTTGCTCAAACTAAGAAGCATTACTCTTTTCATTATTAGTCTATATTTGCTTCTATATTATTGTGATCATCTAAAATAGTTCCTTAATCTATATGCCAACTTCCACCTTTTGATTAGAACATGATTAGCTTTAAGCCCAGAACACTACTCACCTTGACCTGTTGGTTGAGAGTTTTGACTATTTACTAAGAGATCTTGAATTCAAGTCTTATGTATGTGATGTGTGTGTAAATTTATATTGATTAGCCTAAATGTCTAAAAATAAAAACTAATGAAGATTCCCTTGCAAATTGGAGAAATTATTCTATGCGGAGTTCGAATGTAGCTCTCCGTCCGGACTCCAATTAAATCTTGACACGTGGAGTGGACGCGTGGATATTTAATTGAATTTTATTTTTTATTTATGTCTTGTCAGCCTGACTGACCCGACCCGACTTAGAGATGAAAAACTTTAAATTCGCAGGAGTTCAAATGCTTGGAACTACGTCGCTTTTTATTTCTCAACATATATCAAAAATTTATTAAGCTAAAATCCTATATATTGCAGAGCATTCGCGATTATTTTCATTTAAAAAAAAAGTGTCTATCCTAAAATTTAAAATTGAAGGGGATGCTGAACCTCTGGGCCAGTGGATTGGGTCGATAAAATAAAAATTAAAAATGAAATTCAATTTAAATATTCAGGTCTTCGAGTCATAATTTAATTAGAGTCAGGTTGCTCCGGACTCCGTACACAGAATTATTTCTTTGCAAATTGATCCCCTGCTTCAGCTCCATAACGGTCAGGGCTCTATCTTATTAAAAACGCCTGAATTTAACATTACAAAAGAACTCCGAGAGGCGTGGCGACTTCCCAGTAAGAAAACAAAAAAGGTTTAGCGTCCGTGGTCGAAAGACCAGGTCCCATAATAGCGTCGATGTAGATAAATATAGTACTTTCCCGCGACAAGTGAGAGTGAGGATCAGACAAATAAAAAAAGATCAGAATCGTCCATTATGACGCGTGGCGCGCGATAATTATTTTATATTTTCGCTAACTTTTCCAATGTTGCCGTTTATCTGAAAATGTTTATCGAAGGGAGTCTTTGGCGATTTCTTCAAATGAGGGTCTGAGTCAGTGCAAAGGTTTCAAAACCCTAACGCTCACTTCCTCTCCCACTCCGTCGCGGAATGGAGAGAAGAGGGTTAGCTTCAGAGGTGAGAATGCCGCTGTTGTACGCTCTTGTTTATCGTTCTTTCTTTTGCTGTTCTTTTTTTAATGGAGAAATGGTTTATTGCTTTCCTCTGTTCACGAGATTCCTATTTGAGTGATGGGTGCTAGATGGTGAAATGTATGTGTTTGATCGGCTCTGTTCTTTACCGCTTATTTGTCTGTGAACTGATTATTTTTTTTTTCTGTCCATTAGGGTTTAAAAGATTAGTCTGTTTGCTAGTGTCAGTACAGTGCTTTGATTTGTCGTTATGTTTGAGTGTTCATGGTTAGATTTAATGCTGTGTATTGTTTAAGCCAAGGAGGTTTTTCCACTCTTATTGAAGGATATTATTGTTTGATGGATGGGTGACAAGTATTCACTTTCTAACTATCCAATTCAAACATCACTTTATGACATTACCTTTTGGAAATAGTTGCACGAAGCACTACCCATGAGAACAATTGAAAGGAAAGCAGGGAAGGAACCAACAATATAGGATATTTGTGCTGCCTTTGTATGAATTACCAGTTTTTAGATAAGAATTAGATTTCCTTTCACTGTATGGTATCTCATTTGTTAGTTTTCTTTATATTCTCCATCTCTTTTCATAATATTGTTGTATATTCTGCATGTGAAATTGTTGATGTATTGCTTTTACATTTTCATCATTGCTTATTGTCACCCCCTTGATTTTAGTGGTTTTCTGCAATTTGATTTCTTGATTACAGCAATTTCCTCCTATTTTCTTATCCTCCCTCATTTTTCTTTTCACCCTAGTGCATCCTTCTCCAATCCCTTGCTGATTATTGTTTTCTTATTTTGGAAAAAACCCTTAGTTCGGCATATTATCAATGCACACCCCTTTTCACTCCTTCCATCTCTTGTGAAAAAACCATAGTGAAAAACCGTAGCAAATTCTCTCAACTACTTAAATATCTTAATAAATCATTCAAAAGTCTGAATTTAAATTCATTTTTAAATTTAATCTTAATTGCTATCCTACAACAAAAACAACAACATCAAGCCTTTGTCCCACTACGTGGGGTCGGCTACATGAATCATTTTTCTCTATTGTGTCCTGTTAAAAGTCAAATTCTCGTTTAAATCTAATAAAGAAAGATCATTTCAAATATTTTCTAACCAAGTCTCTTTAGGCCTACCTCTACCTTTCTTAACATAAGTCGAATCTAATACCTCTACTTTCCTAACTGGGTCATCAGAAAGCTGCCGTTTTATATGACCAAACCATCTAAGACGACTCTCTCTAATCTTATCATCCATTGGCGCTACTCCAACCTTTTCACGTATATGCTCATTTTGTACCCTATGTCTAAGGGTAAAGCCACTCATCCACCTGAGCATTCTCATCTCTGCAGCACTTAACTTAGTATTATGCTTCTCTTTTAATGGCCAACATTCGGAACCATAAAGCATTGCAGGTCTCACCACCATCTTATAGAATTTTCCCTTAAGTTTGAGGGGGACTTTTCTATCACACAACAAGCCCGATGCATTCCTCCACTTCAACCATCCAACTTGAATTCTGCTGATAATATCCCTATCTATTTCACCATCACTTTGAACAATAGATCCAAGATATGTAAAATGTGTACTCTTATTAATGACTTGATTGCCCAAAGTCACAATCCCCTCACTATGTCTATTACCACTAAAATTATAATCCATATATTCCATTTTAGATCTACTCAAGCGAAAATCTTTAGACTCTAAGGTTGACCTCCATAATTCAAGTTTACTTTCAGCTCCCTCTCCAGTCTTATCAACAAGAAGAATATCATCAGCAAAAATCATACACCAAGGTACATCCTCTTGCAAATATCTAGTGAGAACATCCATGACTAAAGCAAAAAGATAAGGGCTTAAGGCTGATCCTTGATGTAATCCAACCGAAATAGGAAAATACTTGGTCAAACCACCTTGTGTTTGAACACAAGTAATAGCTCCTGCATACATATCTTTAATGATTTGAATATAAGCATTATTAACTCGTTTCTTTTCGAGAACTCTCCATAGCACTTCTCTTGGAACTTTATCATATGTTTTTTCTAAATCAATAAAAATCATATGTAGATCCTCCTTATTCTCTCTATATTTGTCCATCAAACTTCTCAATGAATGTATGGCTTCCATAGTAGGCCTACCCAACATGAATTCAATTTGATTTTGAGAAACATTAGTATCACACCGCAACCTACGCTCCAAAACTCGCTTCCATAGTTTTAAAGTATGACACATTAACTTAATTCCTCTATAATTCACACAATCTTGTGCATCATCTTTATTCTTAAAAATAGGAATTAATACACTCATTCTCCACTCATCTGACATCTTTTTAGTCTTCAAAACAGTATTAAAAAGTTTAGTAAGCCAACAAAATCCTTCATCTCCTAAGCATTTTCACACCTCTATTGGAATATCATCAAGTCCAACAGCTTTTCCACACTTCATTTTCTTTAAAGCCTCTCTAACTTCGGTTTTACTAATACGTCGATAAAAATAGAAATCTTTATTTTCATTTAAGGTGCTAAGGTCACTAAAGTCAATTGTATTTTCACATTCTTCATTAAAAAGTTTAGAAAAATATCTCATCCACATTTGGTGAATATCATCTTCTAAGAAAAGTACTTTTTGATCTTCATCCTTAATACACTTCACTTGAACTAAATTCTTACTACTCCTATCTCTTTGTTTGGATAACTTATAAATATATCTTTCTCCCTCTTTAGTATCTAATCTATTATATAAATCATTAAAAGCTAAGATCTTTACATCGCATATTGCTTTCTTAGATTCCTTACTTGTCTCTTTATATCTTTCTCAATTATCAGAATTTTTTCATCTAAGCCAATTTTTATAACAAATTTTCTTATTTTTTATCTTTTCTTGCACATTTGGATTCCACCAACTATTTTTACTATTAGGAGCTTTTCCCTTTGATACTCCAAGCACATCTTTTGCA
The DNA here is from genome assembly GCA_019925795.1 of Dendrobium chrysotoxum. Taxonomy (NCBI): domain Eukaryota; kingdom Viridiplantae; phylum Streptophyta; class Magnoliopsida; order Asparagales; family Orchidaceae; genus Dendrobium; species Dendrobium chrysotoxum. The sequence goes on from CM034301.1 coordinate 57,451,197, forward strand.
ATATTCTTAATATCACTAGTTATTTTTTTCCACATAACATTAGCATCCTCATGCACAGACAAAATCTTAAGATCTAAAATATTTCTCTCAAAAATATTTTGTTAATATTCTTTAAATGCTCCTATCTAATCCTAGAATATCATTTGACTTTATTTTTTATTTTTTACCCTTTTATCTTAAAGTCCAAAACTAATAATCGATATTGGGTACATAAATTTTATACTCGGAATAATTTTACAATCTTTGCAATCTAAACGATCTAATTTTCTTATAAGAAAATAATCAATCTGAGTTTTACTATATTCATTTTTATAAGTGAAGAGATGCTTATCTCTTTTCTTAAATAATGTATTGATAATTGAAAAATTATAAGATAAAAAAAATCTAATATGGTCTTACCACCTTCATTTATCGTTCCAAACCCATGCCCATCATGAATGCTTTTAAAATCATCTACCTCTCTACCAACATGTCCATTTAAATCTCCAATAAAAACTCTTTCTTTAAGAGGTATCTTTTCGATTAATTCTTCTAAGTCATTCCAAAATTTTAATTTTGAACTCATATCCAAACCTCATTGAGGAGCATAAGTACTTATAATATTAACAATCTTAGCATCAACAACAATCTTTAAAACTATGATTCTATCTCCAATTCTATTAATTTTTATAACATTATCCTTCAAACTCTTATCTAGAATCACACCTACACCATTTCTAGTATGACTCCTACCCGAATACCATAGTTTAAATCTTAAACTATCAATCTCCTTAGCCTTCTCTCCAACCCATTTAGTTTCCTGAATGCACAGAATATTTATCTTTCTTTGAATCATAATATCTATTAATTCCATTAATTTTCCTGTAAGGGAACTAATATTTCAAGTTCCTATCCTAATTTTAGTTTCATGGACTAGCTTCTTTGCCCACATTTGCCCTTGATGTGGGAACCCTTGCCTATTTAACACTGCACCGGACACCGGTGGAGCGGCCCTTGCACACTTGTCCACAATTTTTTAAAGGATTCATCTTAATTGCTATCCTAGTTTCTTAAAATTTTGTCTCATAATCAAATCATCTTTTATTGAAAATCCTATTCTTATTTCATCACCTAAAAACCCTATCAGAACTTTTCATAAACTATTGGTTGTGAAGATCAAAAACAACAATCCTACATACCTTAGGTATCCTGCCTGCAGTTGCGATTGGTCTCCTTAATAAACTTCCTTCTGTGATCAAGTTGCACTTCCAACATTGCTTGCGACATTTAGCTTTGTGCCAATCGTGGTAATTGAAATATTGTGACCATTCCTCTTAGTTATCTCCCGATTCTAGTGCTGCTTTGAGAAACGTACTGCTTGAAGCATTGCATATCAGTGAATTGAATGGCTTGAAGAATGCAATTCTTCTGATAACTTATGCCTTAAATCAATTTCATTATGGTTGCGTTCTGTGATGTAAAGATAAGTAGCAGTCAATTTCCAGCTGCAGGCTATTTATGTTGTTTCTTAATGCTTTGCTAGAATTTTCACTCCCCTGTTGGACCTCTAAAATAATTATTGATGTTTCTTCCTTCGACTCTCTTCCAACACTCTAAAATCATTTGCAAGCATCAAAGTTTTGCAATAAGTCAGGGTATGCTTCTGTTGCTACTGTTGATACTTTATTAGTAGCATTAGGATATGTGACAAATATTCTAACAAATTGTATGTATCATTTGTCTTCAAGTAATTCCATGATTCTTTTAATGGAAAGTGTTTTTGATATTCATCCTTAGGGAGAAATTCTACCATGTTTACTGTCCATAGGAGAGTTCTTCCCATCTTGCGAGAAAGGATTTAGTAACATCATCTAACTAGTCTAGATGAAGAAGCTGAACCACCATGTATTTTCTTTTTTTGGGGGGCCAATTATCAATTATGGTCAAATTTGATTATTTGTTCTTAAAACTTTAAATTAGATTTTAATGTAATAAAGATTTTCTAAAAGCTTAATATTATAACTAGATCATGAAATGAGTACATATAAGGCCATTATAATGAATTGCTAGATTAAATTAAAAAGTGAAAATATATTTTTAAGATTGCACAGTGATAAAGATGTAACTATTCATCTAATAGGTAAAGAGATCTATAAAAGCTCTCATTTTGGCCCTTAGCTTGTTGCCTAGTGAATATTGAAGAATGAGGACAAGTTTTTTCTTGTTTCTACCCCTCTTGATAAACATGTTATGAAATCTCCCATTCACTTGGCCATTAATACTCAGTAAACTACCATATGGGTCAGAAAGCTGCTCAGAATTAGTGCATCGATATCCTCAATAATAGGAAGGAAATGAGGGGATAACTCATTTGGAGTATGTGCACAAATGTGCTTAGATTCTGATGAGATTATGATATCCTTCTTGGTGCTTGGTTTAGTAAGGGGTGGCTCTGAAGGCTCTGATTCTGTAATACCATGTAGAGTTTATTTTAAAATTTGTGTACTTGCTTGAGTTGATGAAAGTGGAATTGCATCGTCTATGAGTGAAGATAGATTTTGATCATTTATATGATCCCCTTGTTCTTGTTGTTAAGATCAATAACAATTGATTTCTTAATTTTGGATGCACTTTGACGCAATCAGAGTAATTATCTCCAAATGCTTTGCAAGAAGTGTAATACGAAGGAATGCCATAAAAAACAATCTGCTAACAATAGCCACTGGTGGAGGAGCCAATCTAAGCCTCTTTTCCAAAGGCATGGTAGCTTTCATTTCCACCAGAACCTTTGTCACTAACAGTCTCGAGAGACACGTGATAGCAGCATCAATGTCAAATGGTTTGCGAAGGTAGAAATATAGACTGATTAAATAGTGTAGTTGAAGCTGAGGAAAATAAAATCTAAATCGGGGTGAAAGGAGGCTCCATGGATGAGTCAAAGTGAGAGGACCACTTTAACGTATGTATCAAAAGGGTGCATGCATAATAAGGTATTATGGAAAAGTGCTAGAATACTTTTTTTTTAACCAATAATCTAATAATAATATGATGAGATTACAGAAGTCGAGTAGAATTTTCTTGACCCAAATGTTAGTCAGACATAAATTTATGTCTAATCTCAAGAATTGGATGTCTCATCCAGAATGATGCAGGACATATATGAGACTATGATTTAAATAAGGAGTTTTGCTCGTTGAAAAGATTAAGAGCAACTTAATTAGTCTTGATATTGATTCAAACAATGAATTAAAACACAAAGAACGGTAAACACTAGCTTAGGCCAAGCTACTTGCGTGAAGTAAAAGCCACAAAACGATCAATTACTCTTAGCGTTGCATACATGATGGGTTTCAACAAGATATCCCTAGTCTAACAATAAGAGTGGTTCCTAGAAAGATCCCTCACACAATCCTACTAAACACTAAGCTTTAGCGGAGCGTTGTAAGATTTAAGTGAATTAATTAAGTCACAAAGTAGGATAGCTAAGAAGATTAAAGACTAGGGAAAGAGTTCACCAATTCAAGCATTAGGCAGCGGTTGATGGCTTCCATTTAGTAACCTCCTTAGTCTCCAAAATCTGGACAGCAACCTGAAGGAGTATGGAATTCTGGACAGCAGTTGGGACCTTCCGGGTGATGATGTAGTGGGAGGAAGCCTACAGAATTGCTGGACAGCAGCTACGACGTCGTCTCAGGTAATTATACTTGCTGATTTTGAGATTACTGGACAGTGAACAGCAATGATGATCCCTCTAGTCCACTGGACAATAGTTTTAATGGTAGAAAACCTGTAACAACCCTTGGAAGGCTTCGGGACAGCAAAAGGGTGGGTTGTAGAGGCTAGGTTTGAGTAGTAGGGAAGACTAGAGAGAGGGAATTGGAGGGAGAGAGAGAGGGGCAGGTAGAGAGAGGGGGCTGGATTTGGAATTATTTCCAGATAGGGGCTGATTTTGTGGAAAGAAATAAGGAGGTGGGGCATGGGTAAATTTCGGCCAAGGGGGGAAAGGGGGCCAAGTGTCTAGATACGATGTATTTGGAATTAATGCTCCAATTAATCAATCCATCATTATTTGATTAATTGATTTAAATAAGCACCTTTCCAAAAAATAAGATTGGAGAGAAAGGAAAGATTGGAAATCTGAATTTAATTGATTGCAAATTCAATTAAGAGCCTTTCCAAAAATAGGATTAAGATAAAAGGAAAGATTTTGGAATCTAAAATTGATTTATTTCAAATTTCAAATTTCAAATTCCTTCCAAAAATAGAGTGAGTTAAATAAGGAAAGGGGAGATTTTAGGAAACAATCTGAAAAGGGAAAGATGGGGATGGTTGGGAAATAGGAAAGCTTCCTATTTAGAGAATTTGAAAATTAGGAAAGGCTTTAAATCAATCTTATTTAATTTAAAATTAAATAGAATTAAATTATGAAACTTTCCTAAAATGTGATTTCATAATTTAGGCAAGAATTCAAACTCAAATTAATTTGAATTTTAAATTTGAAAGACTTGCCCAAATATGAGAACCCAAATTGGAAAGGATTAATGGCTTGTTTGAATTGAAAATCCAAAGATGGAAGGTACTTTGGAGGAGGCCGGCGGCTTGGATGTTTGGAGGCGGTGGTAGGAGGTGGTGAGGAGTAGAGGTGGTGGTTTGAGGGGGTGGGTGGGTTCGGCTAGGTGGAGGTGTGGGGAAACCAATGGTAAGAGGAAAAGGATTGAAAGAAAAGAACGATAAAACAAACCACGAACCCGGCCGTCTCTAAGGTTGGTGGGTAATCCGCTTCCCTCCTTAGGGATCTCTCCAAAGCTCTCTCCCAGAACTCTCACAACTCAAAGAACACATGTGCAGGAATTTTCTTATTATTTATTCATTACCTCTCAAAGAAGAAGAGGGAGGCTTTAAATAGCCCATACAATGAGAAAATGAAAAGTACTACAATGCCCTTTGGGCTTACACATACCTAAGCCCTTAAGTAAAGGTAAAAAAGGGAAAAGCATAATAAACTTCATAAAATAAAAATAATACATCAATCATAAATATGAAAATCAAAAGTAGCACGATGTAATCGTGGCCATAGATCGACGACCACGCCTCTAATAGATTTTTTATGTCTTGATGTCCTCATCAAAGAACTTTCTCACTATAAAGAAATAGAGTACACCGACTAGCTTAGAAACAGATTCAAAGAATTTGATCTGATTTAATCTGAAATGTAGTTGTTTATGCTGATGAGGATATAATCCTCTTTGAAAAAACAAAGAAAACTGGGTAGACTAAGCCCACTAAGATTCTGAAGCCATCATCACCCCAATAACTAACTATAACGAATGATTGAGAAGCGCCGACATTAAGAGAAATAATAGCCATGGTTATTAAGACAATAGGAGGAACCATGAGGGAAACTCAAGCATTGGGTTTGATGGCAGCATAGGTATAGCTTAATCAGAAGAAACAATTTGAAGAACAGGCATTAGAGATGATGACTTCTATATTAAGTAATGTGTTCTCCGGGAAACAAGGAAACACGATGATATGACTAGAGGTTGTTGAGCATAAACTAAAAGGCAATGTGCCAGACCGAGCCAACAAGGGCGCCGAGTTGGATGCTGAGACTGAAGACATCCCTAGTTATTAATTGGATTTTCTAGTTATGATGATTTCATAGGAATTTCTGCAATCAGTTTGAAGGATTTACTGAGATGCCTTTATGATTTGCTGTGACATCTCTTTTGTTTCTTTTTGTCCTATTTTCTATCATTTTCACAATTCCACTGCACGTCATGTTTCTATTGGAAATCCTTTGGAGGACTAAGGGCTAAATAATTCATCAGAGGCAAAATTTTGTAAGTCTGGAAAATTTGACGTGGTGGTTTTCCTTTTTCCCGGGATTATTGCTATTTTAGGGCTTGAATACTTTTTTTGGGCTGTGATTTTGGGTAACATTAGCTGGAGTTTAGCAGATCATTCAAGACTTTTTTTGGTTATCCAAAGTGGTTGGTGGGGATTCAGGAGTTAACGGGTTCTAGATGGGCAGATGTTATTCTAGACCCATTTAATTTTCTTAAATAGGTATCTGATTTGTTCTAGAATGAGCTTTCCTGAACTTTTTCCTGCTTTCACAATCTTTTGTTCTTTATCCTGATATAATCTACTGAATGACCTGCCTTCGCATATATCACGAGTCACACTGGCCTTGTCAAGTTATGGTGAAATTTTAGATGACCCCTCCTAAATGTCAAATATAAACGCATGTTTTATGATGTTCTAATGAGAGCTTAGCAGGTAGTTTAAGTAATTTTATTTCCAAAAGTTGCTAGCATATTTGTTTCCTAATATTCCTGTCTCATCAAATTTGCATGCTACCTCAATCGTCGAATGCATTTCTCTTCCGAGTGCAATTTGCATTTATATATTTAGTTTCAATATTAGACTGGTTATTTTAGTGATACGAGGATTACAATTGTTCAACCAAAAAATGAGAACACCTATTAAGTGCTTGCCATTTTGGATCTTACATGCTTAAGAGCAATGCTACACTCCCAAAAGAAATATACTTAAAAAAGATATTGATATGGCAGTTGTTGTCATTTATTTTATCTGAGAGTGAGCTGGGGCTTAAATTAAACGAGGATGTTGGACAGAATTGAAGGAAACCGTATTTTATTTGTGGATTTCTTTTGGGAGTGAAGCATTATTCTATTCATGTTCTGCTATCTTTATGATCGAATACTTGTGAAGTTCTTTTAAATTACTTTTTTCACCTAGCACTTTGAAATTCTCTTAAGTTTGCTTGATTTTTGCATAATGTAAAACAACCTCCAGAAATACATGAATCCCATTAGATTATTTCTTATATATATTTTGTTTTACTATTTACAAATAAGATTTTCTGTAACCTTAGCGAAATCTTACACCATTTTTTGGTGTAACTTATACTTTCCAGGTCAAAGTTTGCCATACATGCGGTCATACTGGGTTTGCTGATTCCATCGCAACTTGTTCTCTTTGCAAAGTGTCCCATGAACACACGTATGCGCCATTATTTTAGAAATACGAACTTTTTAACCTTGAATCTGTTTAATCATGATTGTAAAGCAATGTCTGAAGAAACAGGTTAGAAATGCCAAGATTTGTATCATCATGTGAGCATTATCCAGCTAGATTATTTGATGTGTCATCAGATAGAGAAGGGGGGATTTCTGATTTCTTCAAGGCTCATTTGGTTGCTTGTAAATAGAAAATATAAACAATGATTTTATTTTCAGTCATTTTCAGTGTGTAAATAAAATCACCACTTTGAGAGAATTTTGAGAAGGTTTATGGAGTTTGAAATCAATGTTGGTGTCTAAATTCAACCAAATGATGGATTTAATAAACTTCATTGTTTTTAAAAAATATAATGTCTAATTTCAAGGAACCAAATGACCTTATATATATAAGTCATCCTGTTAATTAAATGTGTGAGTCTTCCTCATCTTAACCATTACGCATAACTTTTAATGGTGTTTTATAAACTAGGATCATCAATATATGGAAGTTTTCTACTTACTGTTCATTTGAACCATATATGACATGATGGTCCTGAAAATGTCTCAAAGCCATTGGAGTAAACAGAAACTGACACCTTATGAATTTTTTGTTCACAGTTTTTTTTTTCTTCAGTCTCTCCATCAAGCAGGACTAAACATAATGGTTTGAATTTGTTTGCTAATTAGCTCGGTTACCTTATCCCATCTTGGTCTATTCAATGCAAAACATTTCAAAAACGTTCAACTGCAGTGGTGTAGTTTTATATTTCTACACTTCAATCTGTGGCCTTCATTGGTACAGGAGTCATTTTGGTGATGTTGCTTTATATGTTTGGTCATCATCCTGGTAAGCAATTGGTACTTGAAGCAGCTGTAATCACCTCTTTTACTTGCTTTTTTTCTTTCATTTTATGGCCATATGTTCATTAGTTAGTCTGAGTTTGCAATTTAAGCAAAATCTACTATTTTGCGGATAATAGGAACGTGTTTAGACAAATCATCTTGGTTTCGTGCTTTATTTTGTGCGGTGATTTGAGTTCTTTTCCATAAATTTCACATCAAACTTGATTTCCATTTATGCTGTGCATTTTTTGTAGCTTGTTTCATTTACCAAAGAACTTATCTTTGGAGCTTGTTCTTTCCATCCTTTTCCCTCGACATGTGTTTTCTAGCATTGTTATGTGATCCATAAATTCTTATTTGTCCTTTTTTAGTTTCATATGTATTGAACATATCATATCACTTTTTATGAATATATGCTACATGGATTCTATAAATATATGCTACACTAAATACTGATAGGTTAAAACTGTAAAGATTTTCAACAATTTTGGTAAGATGTATAAATTAAACATTATATTTTGGTATAGTCGATAGCAGTGAACATTTTTTGTGAACCCTTGTATGGTTTACTCGAAGTTGTTTTTTTATGACTACATTTTTTTGCTCATTTGAATTAAAGGTATTGCTTTTGGTGAAGATATGTTATATGAGATATGGGTAAGTTAAACCTTTAAAGATGTTTGACAACTTTTGGTAAGCTATAAATCAAATTTCATATTTTGTGATAATGAATAATACTTAACATTTTTTTAGAACCCCCATTGTCACGACCCAGCCCGGATGCTCGACTTAACGAGGCGGTAACTAAAAGTCGGACGGTATTAACATTCCATTCTTTTCAATGATCACATTAACATAAAGTCTTTCAAAGCAAATGAAGAGCCACTATAACAAAATATTCCATAAAATCTATTCATTTCATTTTTCAAAGCTAATAATTACAACAATCATAATTTACCTATTTTCAGTGTTACGTCGTCTTCTATAAATAAATTCTTCTCTTTCTACCATTTCTAAATCTCTGAAGACTTACCTGAAATATTTATTTAGTGGAATGAGTTTATAAAATAAACTCAGTGGATAATTATTAAAAATTATAAAATAGTAAAAATAGATATATCAATATAATACATAGCTTTCTCTCTCTTAATATCAAATCGATACACATATCTTTCATGAATTATAAACATTATCTGGTATTCAATCATAAATATCTATTTCTATTTTAACATTTCGTTTAATAACTTTGACATTCAATTCCTTAGTATATGTATTTCCTCATTTCCATTTACAGGAGCACTGTCTAAATGTACCAATTGAGGTACAACAATTTCAATTTTATTTTCTTTTCCATTTTCGTTTCCTTTTTAACGTGCAGTCGTGCACGGGTACATTGCTTCCCCAGCCAGTACCATACGGGGGTGAACTTCTGTAATTTGGCTTTTTTTTTCCATATTACATTTATATCTGTTTTATTTCTACACACACACACACACACACACACACACACATATAGATATATATATATATATATATATATATATATATATATCTTTTATCTTTCTTTTTGTTTTCGATTTGATCATCATATTGTATATCTTATATATTATAATTAATAACATTCACTTTAATAAAACTTTCAAACGTTTATAACAGATGCATTTATCATAAGACTTTGAAATCATGAGATATCTATGTCCTCAACATTTGTAACTTATACCAATAATCAAATGTTTAAAAGATTGTATGTATAAAATCAAATCATAAAATTTCATAATTTACCAACTTTGAATCCTTCAAGTCTTTGATCCTATCACAACCTCAGCCTCAAATTTTCGTTCTTGTTGTATTTCTTGAAGAATCCCAATTTCTACAACTTGATCTCTCCCTTTCTAAAATCCATAAAAGGTCATACAATATAAATTTCATGAAGTGTAATTAAATAACAAAATCTAAATAAAGTTATATAATAAAAGTTTACTTACAAATGAGAATTTTCTCAAAAATCTCTAAATCCTTCTTTCTCTCCCAAAATTCTTTCTCTTTCCTTTCAATCCGTTCTTTTTTTTCTTTAAGAAAATATCATTCGCTTTTAATGAGGTAATCGACGAAATTTATAAGAAAAATAGAAAGAAAAATTCAACAAATCTTCTTCTCTCTCATTCTCGATCGTTCTTGTCGTTTACAGAAATTTCTTTCAAATTTATCACTCCTTTAATGGTAGGAATGAAAAGGAATTGTTAATTCTTATCATTGAAGACAATCACTTGCTCAAATTGGAAAAATGGAACTCACCTCGCTCTAGCATGAAGCCGCCTGTCCGCCCGCTCCCTCTGTTTCGCGATTCTTTTGTTTTGCAAACCGTCCTGTTCGCGGGATTAAAAGGAATGCCGTTCGGTTCAATTGAACCGGCCGGATAAACCGGTTGTAATAATCTCCTTTTCTTATAAAAATTTCATCCTCGGAATTTAATCAAGTATAAGAAATATACCTTAGTTAAATAGATGAGGATATTGACTTTTCATTTCTGCCTCTTTCTCCCAAGTAGCATCTCTTTCTGATCCATGTTTCCATAAAATTTTCACAAATGGTATTGCTTTATTTCTCAATTGTTTCACATCATATTCCAGTATTCTCTTAGGTTCCTCAACATATTTCAAATCAGGCTGTAAGTCAATTGATTTGGACTGAATTCTCTTTGACTTATCTGACACATACTTCCGAAGTACTGATATATGAAACACATTATGAATTCCTTGCATATGCACGGGCAGATCTAATCTGTAAGCCATATTTTCAATCCTCTCTATAATTTCAAAAGAACTTATAAACCTTGGGATCAATTTTCCTGTCTTTCCAAACCGTTGAACACCTTTCATTGGACTAACTTTGAGAAAAATAAATTCTCATACTTCAAACTCAACTGGTCTGTGCTTTGCTTCATAATATTTTCGTTGCCTGTCTTGAACTGCTTTTAGTCTATCTCTGATCAATCTGATTTTCTAGTAGCCTCATCTACCAGTTCAGTTTCAATTATTTTTCTTTCACCTGTTTCTACCCAACACAAGAGTGTTCTGCACTTTCTTCCATAAAGAGCCTCGTATGGCGTCATTCTAATACTAGATTGGAAACTATTGTTGTATGCAAATTCAATCAATGGTATGTGAGTCTCCCAATTTCCTCCAAAATCTAAAACACATAACCTTAGTAAATCCTTCAAAGTCTGATTATCCTTTCTGATTGGTCATCTGTCTGAGAATGAAATGCTGTACTGAAAGTCAATCAGGTGCCCATAGCTTCCTGAATTTTCTTCCACAATTTAGAAGTGAATCAGGCATCTCTATCAGAAACTATTGATTTTAGAATTCCATGCAATCTCACAATTTCATCCACATATATCTTTGGCAACGTTTCCACTGAATCAGACTGCTTGATTGATAAGAAATGAGCTCACTTTGTTAATCTGTCTATAACAACCCATATTGCATCACAACTCTGTCTTTACCTGGGTAATCCAATTGCAAAGTCCATTCCAATATCTTCCCATTTTCACTCAGGTATATGTAAGGGTTGTAGTTGACTACTTGGCTTTTGATGTTCTGCTTTAATCATCTAACATGGAATACACTTTGCCACAAATTCTGCAACATTCCTCTTTAATCTTGACCACCAAAACAACCCTCTCAGTTCTTGATACATCTTCGTACTGCATGGGTGAATTTCATAAGTTGAAAGGTGAGCTTCCTGCAATATCTCTTCTCTTAAATTTCTAATATTTGGAATACAGATTCTACCTTTATACTTTAATAGTCCTTCTCCATCAATTACAAAGTTCTCTAACTATCTTGCTTGTACTTTCCTTATGATGCCTTGAAATTTTTCATCTTGAAACAATGAATTGAGCACTCTATCCTTCAAGGTAGATTGAATTACCATTTGATTTAATATCATATCTTTTGTATTTTTCTGATTGACAACTGCAAGCTCTAGTCTTTCCATGTCTTTAATTATCTGTTCCTGCTGAGTGATTAACCAATTTGCATTTCCAAGAGCTTTTCTGCTAAGTGCATCTGTAACCACATTTGCCTTTCCAGGATGATACTGTATTTTCAAGTCATAATCCTTAATGAGCTCTAACCACCTTCTCTGTCTTAAATTAAGTTCTTTTTGATTGAAAATGTATTTGAGACTCTTATGATATGTAAACACTTCACATCTGACCCCATATAGGTAATGTCTCCATATTTTGAGTGCAAAAACTACAGCTGCCAATTCTATATCATGAGTGGGGTAGTTTCTTTCATGAATTTTCAATTGCCTTAAAGCATATGCCACCACTCTACCATGCTGTATCAATACATATCCAAGTCCCCTTAAGGAAGCATCACAGAAAATTTGGAATTCTTCTGAACCTGATGGAATTGTTAAAATTGGGGCAATCATTAAACAAGTCTTCAACTTCTAGAAAGCTCCTTCACACTGATCATTCCATTTATATTTTACTGTTTTCTGAGTTAATCTGGATAATGGCATTGTAATATGAGAAAATCCTTCTACAAATCTCATGTAATAACCAGCAAGACCCAAAAAATTCCTCACCTCTGAAATTGTTGTTGGCCTTGGCCATTCAGCAATGGCTTGAATTTTATTCTTATCCACAGAAATTCCTTCACAACTAATCACATGCCTAAGAAAATTTATACTGCTCAACTAAAATTCACACTTTGAAAATTTGGCACAACTTATTCTCTTTAAGTGTTTGCAGGATTGCCTGTAGATGACTAGAATGGCTCTCTTCATTTTTGGAATAAATCAAAATGTCATCTATAAACACAATCACAAAAATGTCCAGAAATGGTTTAAAAATTCTGCTCATCAAATCCATAAATACAGCTGGTGCATTTGTCACTCCAAATGGCATTACCACAAACTCATAGTGACCATATCTGGTTCTGAAGGCTGTCTTTGCTATATCTTCTTCTTTAATGCGTAACTGATGGTATCTAGAACGCAAATCAATTTTAGAGAAAATTGTAGCTCCTTCAAGTTGATCAAAAAGATCATCAATTTTGGACAAAGGGTATTTATTCTAAACAGTAGGCTTATTCAATTTTTTGTAATCTATGCACATTCTAAAGCTCACATCTTTCTTCTTTACAAACAGTACAGGAGCTCCCCATAGTGAGGAACTTGACCCGATAAACTCTTTATCTAGCAATTCATGTAATTGACTTTTTAGCTCTTGTAATTCATTGACTGCCATTCTGTAAGGTGCCCTTGCCACTAGTTCTGAACCTGGTATCAATTCAATAGTGAAATCTATTTCTCTTTTTGGGGGTAATCCTGACAAATCATCTAAAAACACTTCTTGATATTCTTTGATTACAGGTATATCTTTCAACTCTTTAACTTCTTTAGTTGTATCCTTTACTTGAGCAAGAAAACACTAATACCCTTTGGATATAAATTTGCAGGCTTTCATATAAGTGATCATCATTGAAGAAATTCCTCTCCATAGAATTTCAATTCTCTTTCTCCCGAAAAATTAATTTTATAATTTTTCTATTGCAGTCAATAATCACAAAATGCTTTGATAATCAATCCATTTCCAATATCATGTCAAACTTTTGCAATGATAAAACATTCACTGTTGCTTCAAACTCTCTTTCATCATTTTGTAAGTCATTTGACATACACCATTTACATTCACAACAGACCCATTTGGCATCAAAACTTTCAAAACTGTATTTATTCCATAAACATTCAATCTTATTGATTTAACAAATGCCTCTAAAATGAAGGAGTGTGAAGCTCCTGTATCAAAAATGATTTGTATAGGCTTTCCTTGAATTGTCACCATACCTATAAATTCACATAAAAAAATAACATAAACATACATCATTCTTTTAACAATATTTTCATAATACACATTTATTCATTTTTCATTTTTATCACCTGTAATCACTTCAGGTGAATCCTTAGCATCCTTCTGAGTCAGTGCATATACTCTAGGCAGAGTATTCTGTCGGCCTTGACTTGGTTCTGGAGCAGAAGCAGTTGATTCTACTATTTTTGGTCTTTCAACATTCTTCTGAGATATAGTATTTATCCTTGATGTCACGACCCGGCCCGGCAAGCTCGCATAGGCGAGGCGGGAATAAACGGTCGGACAGTAGATTAAACTTTCACTTCATCTAAAACTATCTCAATAAATAAACTTTGAAAGAGCCACTAAAACTTCAATTAAGAAAATAAATGAATATAAAACATTCAAATACCTTTCTTCCGGTGGGCCACGTCTATGGTATACATTTCAATCTCTCCTACTCACTTTTGATTCTATTAAGTCACATCTGTAAAAATGTTAAAGCAACTAAAGTAAGCCAAAGCTTAACAAGTAACACATGTTTCTAAACTACGGTAATTCAAGGCAGGAGGAGTAATATGCCAAATGTCACTTTCATTCAAACGTATCATAAATTTGATTTTTTATAAACATATCATTTAAACATGAGCATAAATCATAAATCCATAACATTTCATAATCAATTTACATTCATTATATTAGCATTTGTAACTTCATATCACTTTTATATTAGCATTTGTAACTTCATATCACTTTTCATCGAAACATTAAATGTATAGCGATATGCGTAAAACATAAATACATATCATATCATAATCAGTTTATTTTCGTCATAACTGTATTCATATCTTTTTCATTTTCATATATAATACATCCATCACAGGAGCCACCGTCTAAATTTGGTACCAATGAAGGTACCCCTTTACCATTTGGCTCAAAAGAGCCCCTTTTTTCCATTGGCTCAAAGAGCCCCATTACCATTTCCTTTACCATTAACGTGCACGAGTACGGCGTCCCCAGCTAGTACCATAAGGGGGTAAGCTCCATCTATTCAGCATGCACATACAAGCTTTCAATATAACATTCATATCATATCATTTCATATATCACATAAACTCTATCATATAAGGCCATAAAATATAACATATAATTTGCATTATCAACCATTTGATGAGAGTAAAGAAGCATGATTGGTCTATCAAATCATATAACATGTGAGAAACAAGAAACATTACTGTAATTAAAGAACCATGCATACTTACAGAAGTTAGGAATTTGATTCCCTTGCTAGTCCTTCTTCCTTCGATGTCACCACGATTAAATACCTATAAACATTTATTTCGCATACATAAGTTAATTAATAATTCCAAACTTAGTTCTTTTCTTATAAATATATCCCAATCTCTCTTCTCTCTCTAATTAAAATTTTATATTTTCGGATTTGCTTAAAACCCTAATTTTTGGGAAACCAAAATTTCATTAATCTCTTATTTTAGCACGCCAAATCCTCACTATTATTTAAATAAATCATTAAAACATTAAATTTTTGGATTATCTAATTTTTAAAATTAGGAAAATGACATTTTTCATAAAAATCTCAATTTCTCATCAAAAGAACCTTCCTAAGACCTATAGGAACAATCTTTGTTAAGAAACTTTCACAAAATGTCAACCCTTGAAAAAATCCTAATTTGAAAACCTAAAAGATATTAATTTAAATTTTATATTTTCATGATTAGAAACCTTCCTTAATCTCCCCCTATCGGTCTTCTTTAAAAATCTTGAGTTTGGGTCAAACCCTAGAAATCTCTCTCAAAGAAAACTTCTCAAAAAGTTGGAGATATCTAAATTAAAACATACCTTAATCTTCCCCTTCACTTCCTCTATAATTTCCCTCAAGTTTTCTTCGCCGGAAACCCCCGCCGAAGCTGTCGTCCTAGCCTTGCCCGTGCGCCTCCCTTCCGCCTCCGCCTCCTTCGTTCCTTCGGTTCGCAAGAACAAATGAGGGGACCGAATAGAATCGGTCCCCTTAAGGCTTAGGAGTTTAGGGAAATTCAAATTACCCAAAAGCCCTTGCATGCATTATTTTGTTTTAATATTTATTAAGGGTAGAGTAGGTATATTGAAGCTTCCGAAATTTTTAACTTTCAATTTAAGCGAAATTGAATATAAGTTCTTTATATCGATTTGTTCGGAATTTTGCGTAGAATTTTATAAAATTATTTTCATCGAATTCCGACAACTTTGAAAAATTCACTTAAATCTCGTCGCGGCGCATCGAGATGCGTGCAACGCCTACGATCGTTGATTTCGGGTTTTACACTTGACTCTCATGTTGGTCTTTGCCCCAAAGTAGGACAGTTCTTGGCTACATGACCTGGTTGATGACACCAGAAACAATTATTTGTACTAGATAAACATTCTCCTTTATGTTGTCTTCCACACTTGCTGCAACTGTTCACACTTGAACTGTCACTGTTACTGGATTTAGTCTTTTTCCAATTAAACTTCTCAGCTTGTGAAAGGGATTTATTATGTGACTCCTGAGAAGCTCCCATAATCTCAACACTTTTTCTCTTCTGAAAGTCACGTGTAATATACACGAATACAAATAAAGAAAATATTTTATCTTTAATGGAGTAAATTTAATATTAACAGTTTAAGTTAATTTTAACAATTAATATTTAATAATATAATATTACATTAAATAACTTAAAGTAACCGGATAGATGCTTGTATTAAATGCGTTGATTGGGAAATTCAGTTATACAGTGGGCCCTTTTTCCAAAAGAAATCCTGTATGAAAACCGTAACACTTGGAGTGGTGTTCAGTTGGGAGAAGCAAAGGAATTTTTCATGCAAGCAAGTGTTGGAAACATTCGGCAAAGTGAAGATACAGTCACTGTGGGACTGTACAGAGTTCAACACATGGTTTTATATGAGAAGTTTGGCAAGTTACTGTGAAATGAATTACAGCACAGTGCTGGAGGGCTAAAGGAAGGCTGAGGGCTGCCATCTTCGGCACAGTGCAGACAACAATTTGCAGAAATTCCTGTAGCAGTCTTCGGCAGCAGAGAACCTGTAGCAATTCGTCAAGAGGATTTGGTGGCACAGTGGGAAATTGGGATCATTTGAGAGCAATTGAGCAGTAGCCGAGTGAGGCCATTGTGCTGTTGAGGTGAATAATAGAAGGCAGATGGAAAAGTAATTGATACAGTGTTGGAAATCATAAAGGATTGGTATAGTGCTGTGTAGAGGAAATTGGTATTGTGCATGAAGAATCGGCAATCATGTGGAGTAAAAAGCAGTGAAGAAGAATAAGAAGAAGAAGAAGAAGAAGAAAAGAGATATAGGCAGAGAAGGGAAATGTGAGATAATTTATCAAAGGAAAAAGTTATGTTGTATAGAATTGGAAGAGACAGTTCGTCAAAGAAGTAAATTTTGCAATTATAAATTACAAAAGTAAAAGTTAGAAATTCTTGAGGTGTTCAATGTCAACTAATTCATTTAAAAGGTTAATTATGTCAAGATAATTTCAATTATGGAATATGAAAATGCATCTCATATGCATTGCATGAATAAACAATTTCATATCCATATGAAGACTTGCAAATGGAAATCAGATAAAGCATGTTTGTTTAATGTAATGAAATTAAGTATACTTCCAAGTTCTCATATATGATCGACCACTTGCATATATGTATCATTGAAGTTTAACCTGACATTCATGATGACTAGTGTTATGTTTTTCTAGTTGGTTATAAATTGAAAGAGCTCATTAATTTCATGTTGGCAGTATATCCTGACATGCAAATATTAAGAGATAAATTCTTATGAAATTTTGTACATGACAAGTCAAGCATAAATTATGAATATGTGATGTGTATTGAATATCTATTTAAAGTAAAGTTTGGCTATAAAAAAGATGCATAACTTACAATGTCGTGAGGCAAAAGGGTTCTCATGTACACTGCATTGTAAGTGGGGCAAAAGGGACCCAAGAGATATGTTACCTACATAGTAGGTGGGGCAAAAGGGACCTCTATGTAATTCAATGACGATAATGCCAAGTTTACCTGGGCTCCATTGAATATTTTTATGAAAGAATAGCCAAAACTTTTGATGATTAAAATTGATATTCAGTATGGATTTAAGAGAAAATAAAGGTTAATGCCCAACGAGATTTTATGATGTATTTTCAAGTTTGTTTAACTTTCATTTATGTTTTCAATGTTATGAATTTTATAATCATGTATGTATAAATGTTATT
This sequence comes from Dendrobium chrysotoxum, assembly GCA_019925795.1. Lineage (NCBI taxonomy): Eukaryota > Viridiplantae > Streptophyta > Magnoliopsida > Asparagales > Orchidaceae > Dendrobium > Dendrobium chrysotoxum. The sequence continues at coordinate 57,469,183 of CM034301.1, forward strand.
TAAAGTTGCATAACTTATGAAGCCTTATAACTCACCAGTACACTTCTTACTGGCTGTTGTTACAGGAAAAGGAAAAGAAAAGATCGATGCTGACTAAGTTGCAAGTATTTTAATTTTATATGCTAATTTTTAAATCTGTGTGTAAGACTAAACTTAAGGTATGGAAACATTCCAATGAAGGATTTATTTGGTTTTCCTTAGTGGCTCTGTAACTATGTCTTTGTTGAAATTTTAAATTATTAGATACTTCCGTTTGATAAGATGAATGATAATTGTTTGATGTTTTATAATGATTTTTAAATGTTCAAAAGTATAGTATGATCAATGATGAAATTGTTATGTTTATGTTGTAATACTCCCAGTATTGGAAATGGGTACTGTGAGGTGTTACAAAAGTGATATCAAAGCAAAGATTTAAGGTTCTGAGGATTTAAGGACAGAAGCATAAACAAATTGAGTTGCCTAAAAGAATGAGTTTGAATTTGATGAAAGTATTACAGAGCCTAGGAGATAGATATGTTCTAAGTTAGTAATGAGTCTAACTTGTATGTAAGTATATGAAAATAACATCTAAATAGGAGTACATGGTTATATAAATGCATAATTCATGATATAATGTATTAAAGATATAATGGCTGAAAGAATACCTGAAGGGGATGAGGGTCAATCACCTTAGTCTATTAGGATATCTGAGGATCCTGAAAATGTTGCACCAGTAGGAGGCAGTGCACCCAGAGCAGATCATACACCAGTAAGACCTGATGTTGTTAATATAATGTCAGAGAATTTAATGCAAATGCAAATGATGAACATAATGATGCAGATGATGGAAAAGATGTAATTTATAGTGGGATCTGCAGCACCTAATGTTTCACCTATTGTTACATCAGTCACTCCTACCACACCTGGTAGTAGTGCAAATGTTGAGGCAGATGATCCTGTTAGTGCAGAAGTGGATAAACATCTAAAGCTCTTTCAGAACTTAAAACCTCCATTGTTTAAAGGAGTTGATGTCAGAAGGGCTGAAAATTGGATTATCAGAATAGAAAAAGTTTTAAGTTGTTACAGTTAAAGGAAAAGAAAAGATCGATGCTGACTAAGTTGCAAGGATTTTAATTTTATATGCTAATTTTTAAATCTGTGTGTAAGACTAAACTTAAGGTATGGAAACATTCTAATGAAGGATTTATTTGATTTTCCTTAGTGGCTCTGTAATTATGTCTTTGTTGAAATTTTAAATTATTAGATGCTTCCGTTTGATGAGATGAATGATAACTGTTTGATGTTTTATAAAGATTTTTAAATGTTCAAAAGTATAGTATGATCAATGATGAAATTGTTATGTTTATGTTGTAATACTCCCAGTACTGGAAAGGGGTACTGTGGGGTGTTACATCACATCTCCTTTGAGTGTTTTGCAGGTCCATTTCTACCCTCCTAGCCCTTTCCACCAATACTGAGTAATCTTCAATTCCAAGTGGAACAAGAGGCTACCTAATTGCATCCTTCAATCCATATAAGAATCGGTGACACTGTTTATCTGCAGTATGTATCAATTGAGGAGCATATATGGATAATGTTGTAAATTCAGCTTCACATTGCATAACTGATTTATCTCCTTGCACCAGTCTCATAAATTTATCCTGCATCTATCTCCTTGCTGAAGGAGGCACGAACCAATCTCTAAACATTTGGGTAAAATCATCCCACTTAATTTGCATATCATGAATTCCTCCACTTTTGTTTTTATGCTGACATCACCACTTTTCTGCTTCTCCATCAAGAGCAAAGACTGCCAAGGAAATTTTCCTGTTCTCTGGACAGAACATTCCTTCGAAAATCTTTTCAATCCTTAGTAACCAGTTTTCAGCTTCAATTGGTCCCTCGACTCCCTTAATTAATGGTGGTCTCATATCTTGAAATAGTTTGAGATATTTATCCATAGGCATACGGCCACCGCTACTACTTCCTGATGGTTGATTTCTTGAGTCCTGAATCAACTGAGTCATAGCTGTCATCATTTGTGTTAGTGTATAAGGGTTAACATTAACATTAGGTACTGTCCTTTCCACTTCCCTCTCTTCTTCAGAATCATTTTGGTTCCTGTTTACAATAAGATATTCATTTTACATTAAATTTCATTAATAGTCATCCTAATGGCTCTTTCAGTATGATTCATATCTTAATTGGGCTCTGATACTACTTTTGTCACGACCCAACTCGGATGCTCGACTTAATGATGTGGTAACTAAAAGTCGTACGGTATTAACATTTCATTTTTTCAATGATCACATTAACATAAAGTCTTTCAAAGCAACTGAAGAGCCACTATAACAAAATATTTCATAAAATCTATTCATTTCACTTTTCAAAGCTAATAATTACAACAATCATAATTTACATGTTTTCAATATTGCGTCGTCTTCTATAAACAAATTCTTCTCTTTCTGTCATTTCTAAATCTCTGAAGACTTACCTGAAATATTTATTTAGTGGAATGAGTTTATAAAATAAACTCAGTGGGTAACCATTGAAAATTATAAAATAGTAAAAATAGATATATCAATATAATACACACAACTTTCTCTCTCTTAATATCAAATCGATAAATATATATCTTTCATGAATTATAAACATTATCTGGTATTCAATCATAAATATTCATTTCTATTTTAACATTTCTTTTAATAACTTTGACATTCAATTCCTTAGTATATCCATTTCCCCATTTCCATTTACAGGAGCACTGTCTAAATGTACCAATTGAGGTATAACCATTTCCATTTTATTTCCTTTTCCATTTTCGTTTCCTTTTTAACGTGCAGTCGTGCACGGGTACGTTGCTTCCCCAATCAGTACCATACGGGGGTGAACTCCTGTAATTTACCTTTTCTTTTCCATATTACATTTACATCTATTTTATTTCTACACACACACACACACACACACACACATATATATATATATCTTTTGTCTTTCTTTTTGTTTTCCATTTTTCACTTTCCATTTGATCATTATATTGCATATCTTACATGTTATAATTAATAACATTCACTTTAATAAAACTTTCAAACGTTTATAATAGGTGCATTTATCATAAGACTTTAAAATCATGAGATATCTATGTCCTCAATATTTGTAACTTAAACCAATAATCTAATGTTTAAAAGATTGTATGCATAAAATCAAATCATAAAATTTCATAATTTACCCACTTTGAATCCTTCAAGTCTTTGATCCTATCATAACCTCAGCCTCAAATTTTCATTCTTGTTGTATTTCTTGAAGAATCCCAACTTCTACAACTTGATCTCTCCCTTTCTAAAATCCATAAAAGGTCATACAATATAACTTTCATGAAATGCAATTAAATAACAAAATCTAAATAAAGTTATAAAATAAAAGTTTACTTACAAATGAGAATTTTCTCAAAAATCTCTAAATCCTTCTTTCTCTCCCAAAATTCTTTCTCTTTGCTTTCAATCTCTTCTTTTTCCTTTAAGAAAATACCATTCGCTTTTAATGAAGTAATCGACGAAATTTATAAGAAAAATGTAAAGAAAAAAATTCAACAAACCTTCTTCCCTCTTATTCTCGATTGTTCTTCTCATCCACAGAAATTTTTTCCAAATTTATCACTCCTTTAACGGTAGGAATGAAAAGGAATTATTAATTCTTATCATTGAAGACAATCACTTGCTAAAATTGGAAAAACGGAACTCACCTCGCTCTCGCACGAAGCCGCCCGTCTGCCCACTCCCTCTGTTTCGCGATTCTTTTGTTTCGCGAACCGTCTTGTTCGCGGGATTAAAAGGAATGCCGGCCGGTTCAATTGAACCGGCCAGATAAACCGGTTGTAACACCTATGCATGGTTTTCTCCTAGTCATTTTCTTGTGACGAAAATCTTTGTTAGCCTTATATGAAGTAAAAACAATGCTTTTGATTAAAGTATGTTACATTAGATATCGGTTGGGTAAACCTGTAAAGATGTTTGACAATTATGAGTAAGATATAAATTAAAATTTTTATTTTGTGATATTAAATAATACCAAACATTTTTTGCCCCACGCATGTAGTTTTGATTGAGATATAAATCTAACTTCATATTTTTTATAGTAAATAACACTGAACTTTATTTATGAACCCATGCATGTTTTCCTACAATCTACTTGCAAATTCAAAATTTATAACAATGCTAAATGTTGTTAAAATGGAGCACCATTGTTGTCAGATAGCTAGATAAACTTCTCAAGATGATCATACATGATTTGGCTGCTCAGTTTGGAGAAGGATATTTTTTATTGATGGAAGATAAAGGATGCAAACCCACATCACTTTCATGGGTAGACATTCTCTCCAATAGATAGATATCTAGGACAAACTTTTTTCTCTCCTCTCTCTCTATTTAGTAAATCTCAACTTCTCTTTGAGTTCTTCGGGTGAGATCATTCTACCCCAAAATGACACCCTGCTGAGCCCTAGTTATAATCTCCAGAGGAGCGTTAAGGGCTTTTGGGCCTTTTTATCCTTGATGATCTTGACCAATCTATCATAATTAAATTCTGAGGTAGATTTTCACTGCGTCAATCTCATCATGTCACCTGTTATATTTTGTTCACTTGTTAAATGTGTCTGCCACAGTCCCACAATTGTACAAGCTTTTTTTGTTTGTTTGACATGCGCCGCTTATGCTTTTTGTTTGATGAATTACTATAATACATTATTACCTTGAGCATATGGTTCAGATTAGATGACCATAATGGATTCCACTACAAGTATTTCAATTGCTGTTGCACTGTTGTAGTTGAAGGGTACAAGTTTAATTGACCCCAGCTAGACGAGTCATCTCTTGAAGCAGTTTACAGGCCCCCAAGGAGATTTTGCCTAGTCGTAAGCCTCTATTTTTGATGATCTTGGAAAGTACTATGAAGCTCCTAGCATTAGATCTTCAAGAGAGGAGCCCTTTTAATTATAAAGTCAATCATGCTGCACGGTGACAACATTCTATGATTCTCTTAAGGAGGAACTTACTTAAGAGGACGGGCAAGATGAGCCAAAGAAAATCCAAAATAGGATTCACCCTCAACAATAATTATGATGGATTTGATGAACTAGCGGAGGAGAGAAGATCAAGGGTCTCTTCCAACAATCATAATTCCCTTAAGGAGGTAATGCTTTGCTAAGAAGATAGAGGCAATTTCTGTCGTTTTGACAAAAGAAAACATCAATAACTAACAAAAAAGCTGTCTAGCTCGATTAAGATTACTCTCCATGTAGCAATTGGCAATCTTGGACAAGCTTTTAAAGAGAATGCAACAACAATATCAAGCCTTTATCCCACTATGTGGGGTCGGCTATATGAAACCTTTTTCTCCATTGTGTCATATTAAGAGTAAAATTCTCATTTAAATCTAATAAAGAAAGGTTATTTCTAATACTTGCTAGCCAAAATTTTTTAGGTCTACCTTTGCCTTTCTTAACGTAAGCCAAATATAATTTATAGACTCCCTAAGCTTTTTAAGTGAATGTGGATTATAATATCCTTTGCTAGTCTTAAGAACTACTAACATTTTTTAGCATATATGCTGCCTTAATGATTTCCAAAGACATACATCACATTTGGTCACTGAGGATTTATAAGAGTACAGAGCAAAGCATGAAAGGTCTATATGTTCTGAGCTTCTTTGAGATTGGGTTCATCATCTCGGAGACAATTGAATATAATTGATATTTCTATCACTATCGAAGGCATTATATTTAGATGAATCTAATCATGATTTAGCTGCCAATTCTTCTTCTAATCTGGTGACAAGACACTTGAATGGATGTTGATTGTTAAGTTCCTCAATAAAGGCAAGTGTTGATTTAGATCTATACCAAACATATTAGAAGGACTTAAGGGTCCTTGTCTAGCCCCTCTAATTTGAGAGGCTCAACAAGAGGTCAAAGCTATGTATGACAAACTCTAACAACTCTTTTCATAGTACTTATAGGTGTTGTTTAGTTTATGTTTTCTAGGTGTAAAGTAAATGGATTGTAGGAATTTTATTTTTTGAAGTGTTTGATATAAAGTAAAATATATTAAACCTCTAAGTATTTTAAATGCCTCAAAATAGAGTTCACTTGCAAAAATACAAAAAAAAAAGTTGAATTCAATGATTTCTTATTACCTGGTTCACATTCTTTACTTGTGTATTTGAAAACCATCGCAAGCCCATCGTCGTAATAATAATCATGAATGTGCTATCGGAAGTTGGAGCCTCATGTTAAGAAAGGCATTTGCCTCTAACCCCCGCTGCCTTCTAATAATGATGCTTTCAGACGTCACCACTTCGTTGCCCTTTTACTGTTGTTGCTTGCATTGTACCATTGGACCTAGTCTCTTAGCTTCACAGCCTTTGCACTAGAACATCACTGTTGAATCTTACCCTCACTACCCCTAGTAGTCTTTTGGTAACCTTCACCCGATTATGTAAAATTCTAGCTTTGGTGACAACTATGCTTACATTATTTTATTAATAAATTGAGAAAATTTTATTTCATAACAAATGAACTGATGAAGCATAAATTTATTGATAAGTAGAAGTAACTCATCCAACCAATCAATCAGTATTATCAGGAGTTTCATTTTTTATTTCTTTGGCTACAAATTCGTACTCCTAGAAGCCTTAAGCTTTTAGAGTATTTTTGAATGCAGTTAATTTAAATTTTCTTGTGAGGTCACCAAGTCTTTTGTTTTGATGCCTTGAGCGTAATAAAGCATTGTAGTGTGCTTGAAATCATTCATGGAAGTGGAGGTACCCTTATTGTTATATTTTAGTGATACATCGTATCGACATTTTATGCCAAAGCAAATAGATGAGATAGTTTTCCTACATTTATTTTATAAGCAATGAAAGAATTCTAGCAAAAAGAATTCTAGCAAATTTTCATCTCGGTGAATGCTTGCTTTGCCTTGCTTTTCCACACGATGCCGATTAACTTTGTTGTGCCTATCTGTGCGTTGCACATAACTTGCGCTCCCGCACAACTTGCACGCTTCTCCGCGCTCATGCAACTTGTGTTCTTCCACGTGCATTTGCTCTTCGCAGGTTCAAGTCCTGAAATTGATGAAGATTAAATGAAAATTAGCTATATAATTGTCACAAGTGAGCTTGCTGATTGATAGTAAGTTATAATCTAATCAGGCACTAGCAGCATGGAGTCGAGTGTCAGATTTTTTTGAGAGTGACTGAATCTATTTTGACCCTTTTTGATGGTAACTCATGCAATTTAAACATTTTAATTTTCATGACTTGGATTATAATTGCGAAAGCCATTTTTTCTCGTCATATGATCTAACGCTCTCGAGTCTACTAACCAAGTTGTAGTTTGCTTCTTGTTTGTTATCAGGTCGTATGGGAATTTACTTTTCTAAGAAACCAAGATTATTTCATTGATGTTCTAGAATATGCTTTTACTGGGAGAATAGTTGAATGTATTTGATTAATGTTGTTCAGTTGGCTGGAGCAGAAAGGAGAGAGCTGGCACAATTGTCTTTGTTGTTGGTTCTCTTTGGAAATTTTTAGCCTAGTATTTCATTATGGATTTTTTATGTTTTGGATCTTGGTTTTAATTTGATTACTAGAGTTAGAGTTGCTGGCTTCTTTACCACTTGCTTGTTCATGGCAATTTTCATCATCTTTTTGGCGGAAGTTTCTTCTTTCTTCTTTCCAAGTGGATGCTTCACATATATTTTTGCCACTCTTATTAAATGAATTATGCCTTTTTGTGTTTGTGGAGGACCAGTCCGCATGGAGAAGAGAGGCCATATTGAACCCTTTGACTTCCAGGAGTGGAACCTTAATGACTTAGAAACCATTTTGAAAATTATAAGAACATAGGAGATTAAAAATGGAAAATTGTAATATTGAATTTCCCTTGTTCTATGTAAAAAATAAGATGATAAGTTATCAATAAATATATAGAGATATAATTATTATGTAAAAAAACAAATATGGACATCAATATGTAATTATATAATTCAAAATTAACTACACATAAATGGAATGCTACTGTCTACAGATATTTGGATTGTTGTAGATGAAAAGTTGTTCATGGATTATTGGATATTTATAGAGGTAAAGGTGTTTTCAACATATTATTGAGTTGTTGTAGATGGAAATATGTTGGCCACATATTTGGGATTATTTTAATAGTTTTCAACAATTTTTTGCCCAACTCTGGCATGCATATCGTGTAGCCAATCTAATTGCAACTTTGAAATTTCCTTTCAAGTTTTAAACCTAGTTGACTATATAAGTTATGTTTATGATATCCCCACCTTTTATTTTTCATATAAGATTTATAATGTCTTTTAGCAGTAATCAAGTTTGTTAAATAGGTGGTTTTCCCTGCTAGTATCAGGTTTCTAGATTCTTATAGTGATAGTTTGATTTAGTTTTTTTTTTATATTTCCAGGTATTGTATGAGTTCTGTGCGTTTCGAAGTTCCAAAAGAGTGGCGCTGTGAGGAATGTTTACAGAGTGCTGAAGCAGTTAGTAAAAGACATTTACCAGCACACCAATTTTCGCACAAAAGAACTTGGAGGAAAATTGAAGCTGGCAAAGTAAAGTTTATTAGCAACGAAGAAGTGGTTACACTAACATCGTGGAAAAGGTCACATGGAAGAGGAAATCCAAGTGCTTCTGGACACCGTAGTGATTTTGCATATGTTAAGCGTCCCTCAATATCATGGAAGACAGTTGCTCCTACATTACCCTGTTCAAAGGCTAATAAGACCCATTTTACGCCCAAGAAAGGGTCTGTTTCTGCCGTTATTGACATTAAGCCTTCAGAGCACACTATGACATCAAAACCTGTTAGTAAGGAAAAAGGTTAGGCATACAGTAAATGAACTTTAGATGTCATTAATTAGTCTTATATATGCCTATCTGAGAAGGTATTCCTTCAAAATTTTGGTGGATGGTTCAATGCTAAGCTTGCTTGCATACTTTGTATTTTAAATTTTGTTACAGGAAAGACTACTGCCCAAGTTTGCAAAATGGAGCCTGTTGTAGGAAAAGCTAGTGCTTTAGCATGTAACGTTTCTTCTAAACCAAGTGAGGTTATATTTGATACTATAGATACTTTGCACGCTGATGATGGGCAGATAAGCATGGTAGATAAACATATAGGTATGATGAAGATTTATTTGTATATTAAGCCTCCTCTCAAACATGTTACTATTAACCAATATCATCAAATATGTCATGTCTGTCTCCCATTGATTCTCAATGATTCTTTACTTCACCTGCTAATACTTGATTCCTTAACTTTAAAATGTTAAATATCAAAATTTTTTTGACATTTAAATCATTAATTATATGCAATCCAATGACATTTTTGCTGGAAGGGGAGAACGATACTATAAAGCTATTTCAAGCTCTTTGATAGGTGGAATAGATAAAGCAGTTCCATTTTTAAATCGTTGGGAATAATAATGTGCATAGCCTATCAAATCTTGGCATTCTCTATGATTCATTATTGACAAACTTCTGGATAGACCTAAATTTTTATTGCTGGAAGCAATTAGATGTTTTCTCCTTCTATAAATGAAATCAGACGCATCTAAAAAATATTAACTAATATAGTTTTTGTTAATTACAATCAGCCCATCTACCAGCCTTCTCTTTGATACATAAAATTTGTCCCGATATCTTAAAAAAATAAGAAAAACTTATGAAAACATGTCTATCCAACACCTGTAAAGAAAGTTATCGAAGAATAGCGTTCTCATGCTCAAGTGAGAATTTTCATTCAAAATGTGATAATATTATTTGAGATATGCGAAAAGAAATGGGAAAACATATGATTTAGTATGCTATCTAAAGTGCCAATTAGCTTTGATCTATGGTAGTCTGTTAATTCAGTCCCTTTTTCTTATTAATTTTTCTCAACAGTTTTGTGACCTCTTTCAGAAAATAAAGCACCTCTGAAGCCTCAGGATGACTGCTTATTTGTTGAAGAACCAGCAAATACCTCTATTGCTATCAAGGAAGAAAGAGATTTGCATGATAAAAGTGATGCAAATGTACTGCCAGTTCACGATTCAGGCAAGTTACTTTTCCTAGCTTTTCCTAGAATAAAGAGATACAGATTTGAAGTAGCATGATCTGTGAACCTGCTGGTTTTCATGGTTTTCCTCATATTCCACTTCTGCAGTTGTACATTACCTATTACATATTGATGACAGGCACTGCAGTACATGCTATCCCGCAATTCAGCCAAATTTCATCTCAAAAAATGTTGTTACCACTCAAATTGGTTATTAGTTCAGATGAAAAGCTTCATCATGCTGTAGAAGCATGTTGGAGGTATTCCTTTCTCCTCAGTGGCAACTGTGGTACTCTTAATACTAAGGAAAGAAACCGGCAAATGATAAATCTGTTGCAAAGCTTATAAAATGTCATTTCCTGATGAAAGCATCTTTGCAAAGTTTTTATAAATTTCTATTCCAATGTCAAGATTTTGTTCAGAATGCAGAAAAATATTTTAAAGAATTGATTTGTGTTTATTTTTTGTCAAGATTTTATTCAGGATGAAGATAGTATCTAAAACATTGGCTTCAATGCTTTTGTTAATATACTTGTTTAACGACACAAAGGCGTGGTGGCATGATACTGAGATAGTTAGCATTAATAATGAAGGCATAATTGTTTTGTGCAGCTTTCTATCTTCTTAACTTGTTATCTGAATGTATTGAGCAATGCTATGTGACTGTTGTTGACCTCAAATTTGGCAACCTAAATCATCCCCTTGATCACCGATAAATTTCAAATCAAGCCGAGTTTGAGTTAAAGTCGACTAGTGTCACGATCCGGCCCGGTTAGCCCGAATTAACGGGGCGGGAACATACGGTCGTACGGAGAACACTTATAAATTTTCATGTCATAAAACTTTCATTTCATAAAAGACATAAACATATAATCATCCAATAATAATGTGAGAAAGAGCTACTAAACATCCAAATGAAAAATATCTCTAATACATCAAATACTCAAAATCACTTAAAACATAAATATAAACTAGAAACGTAACAATAATCCACGATACATCAACAACCACAGGTCATAACATGAACATAAAAATCTATCGTCCTGGGATCCTCTACGATGATAGGTGATCGGCCTTTCGGCCATCACTCTCTATCAGTCTCTCCTGAAAAATATTCCCACAAACAGGGGTGAGCTAACGCTCAGCATGTAACATGTATTTATCATAAATTCATGAAACCATAAAAATAATACGCATGGACTTTTATCATTCATGAAAGTTATAAAAAGTGAAGGAAAATATATTCAATATTTGAGGCATATACAGTAACCTTTTTTATACACAATTTCATTTAACTTTTCTTAAGTTGTCTCATAAACTTTTCCTTTCATTCATAACATTTCTTTAAATGCATAAAATGCTTAATCATAATATAATACACTTGTCCCGGAAGTACCAGTATTTTGTACTAATCAAGCACACAGTCAAATTTGGCCTTTCCTTTACCATTGGCTTCGAAGAGCCCCTTTACCATTGGCTCCGAAGAGCCCCTTTACCATTGACTCCAAAGAGTCCCTTTACCATTTGGTACTCTGGATCAAACATGCACATGCAATCATAATATATATCATAAAGATTTAGTCATTCAGAACTTCATGTATATTGCTTAAATTGTTTCATGCTCGAATGTTCTCATTTTATCTAAATTTCAGTTAATGAAATATGCCATCACATTTAACTTTATTTTAACATTTAATGTAAAAATTAATATTTCATGAATAATAAAATGCATACAATTCTAATATGAGGAGATTGCATAAGAAGGAAAAATTATAAATTAAACACATGTCTTAATTAACATAAAACAAAATTTTAGAAATATGAATTTACTTTAAATACCAGTACCTACCTCAAAAACATAGTACACCCCAACGTCGTCTCCTAGGTTCAAGGCGTCCTTTTAATCGGCACCTAAGTATAAATGCCAACATTGTCACCCAACCTTAATCATAACATAATCGACAATTAAATTAATCTTTTAATGAAAATATGTTATGATTAAGGTTGGGTGACAATGTTGGCATTTATACTTAGGTGTCGATTAAAAGGACGCCTCGAACCTAGGAGACGACGTTGAGGTGTACTGTGTTTTTGAGGTAGGTACTGGTATTTAAAGTAAATTCATGTTTCTAAAATTTTGTTTTATGTAATTAAGACATGTGTTTAATTTATAATTTTTCCTTCTTATGCAATCTCCTCATATTAGAATTGTATGCATTTTATTATTCATGAAATGTTAATTTTTACATTAAATGTTAAAATAAAGCTAAATGTGATGGCATATTTCTTTAACTGAAATTTAAATAAGCATGAGAACATTCGAGTATGAAACAGTTTAAGCAATATACATGAAGTTCTGAATGACTAAATCTCTATGATATATATTATGATTGTATGTGCATGTTTGATCCGGAGTACCAAATGGTAAAGGGACTTTTTGGAGTCAATGGTAAAGGGGCTCTTCGGAGCCAATAGTAAAGGAATGGCCAAATTTGACTATGTATCTGATCAGTACAAAACACTGGTATTTCCGGGACGGGTGTATTATATTATGATTAAGTATTTTATGCATTTAAAGAAAGGTTATGAATGAAAGAAAAAGTTTATGAGACAAGTTAAGAAAAGTTAAATGAAATTGTGTATGAAAAAGTTTACTGTATATGCCCTAAATATTGAATATATTTTCCTTCACTTTCTATAATTTTCATGAATGATAAAATTTCATGCGTATTATTTTTATTGTTTTATGAATTTATGATAAATACATGTTACCTGCTGAGCGTTAGCTCACCCCTGTTTGTGGGAATATTTTTCAGGAGAGAGTGATGGCAGAAAGACTGATCACCTATTGTCGTAGAGGATCCCAGGACGACAGGTTTTTATGTTCATGTTATGAAATGTGGTTGTTGATGTATCGTGGACTATTGCTATATTTTCTAGTTTATGTTTTAAGTGATTTTGAGTATTTGATGTATTAGAGATATTTTCCGTTTGGATGTTTAGTGGCTCTTTTTCACATTATTATTAGATTATATATTTATGTCTTTTATGAAATGAAAGTTTTATGACATAAAAATTTATAAGTGTTCTCCATATGACTGTCTGTTCCCGCCCCGTTAATTCGGGCTAACCGGGCCGGGTCGTGACAACTAGATCGCATAAATTTAATTAAACAATGTCGAGTCTGAGTTTTCTTGATTCGAGCCTTATTTGACCCCGATGTTGTTGTTGATTATTAAATTGAGTTGATTCAAGCCCAAATTAATATAATTAATAACCAAGTAAATTTAATTGTGTCAATTTGACTTGGCTCGAGGCCGAAATTATCGAAAATTAATTTGGTTATTAATTAAATAAATTTAAATGCACGAAATCGAATTGATTAAACTTGAATCAAGCGTAATTTGAATGTTCGACGGCTTCAATCGACTCAATTAAACGCGATCGCCCCAAACCTAAGTCAAATCGGCACTAATTAGCTCGAATCAATTTCACCAAATCAACCCAAATATAAATCTAATAAAATTGTTTAATTACTTAGCCTAATTAGCCTTCAAATCCCCTAAAAAATTTAGCCATTAATCCTAGCCTTCTTTTTGGAATGAGGAAGGATGGGTAGGATGGTCTTTCACTTGTTTTTAGAAAAATCTAGGGCTTGATAAAAGGGTTTGGGTGGCAAGGAGGGCTGGCATTTGGCCTTGGCTTGTTTGTGCGTGCGAACCAAAGAGCAAAGAGAGAGCGGACGGTGAGAGCGAGAGGGAACTAGGAGTTCTTTTACTTGTCTTTGTAATTCTTCATACTTCGTAGGTCCATACAATAGTTTGGATGATGTGGAATAACAACACTAGGGGCAAAATCAAATCATATGCTGGACCTCTCATATGGGAGGTAATCCTTACGGTAATTGTATGTGAAACACATCTTGAAATTGTTGCATGAAAGGTTAACTTCTTTTGGAAAATGTTCCTCTTCTTGATTTTATTCCATAAATATGAGGGCATAAGTAGAAAAAGCTTCTTGCATTGCTTCTAGGAACATAGCCTTTTCCTTAATGTCATCTTTCATGGGTATCAAAACCACCTTCTTACCTTCATATTTTATAGATAAAGTGTTTTTAAAACCATCATTGATGGTATGCCTGTTATATTACCGTGGTCATCATAATAATAAATGATAGGCCTCAATGGGAATCACATCGCATAACACCTTCTCTTGCAATTTCTTATCTATGAAAAACTGCACTAAATATTATTTTGTTACTTTTATCTCATTTCCTTTATGTAGCCAGGATCATCTATAGGGTATAGGCTCTTGAGTAGATAGATTTAATTTTGTGATATGAAATAACGCCCAATATTATTGTATTTATATGATATTTGTAATAGTAGGATGCAAAACATTGATGAACTGTGTAATGGAATGCTCCTCGGATTCGATAGCATTGCATTTCAACATTAGTTATTCAAATTCAGCTTTTTATTCTTCTATATGAACAAACTTTGTGTTGATTGCTGACCAGCCTAGCTCCACATGCAATTTCACGCCCAAACGATACTCCCAAATGGCACATCTGTTCCCTTATGTAACTCCCCCACAACAAGAAAACTCTCAGACGAAATTCGAAATTCACGCGCTCGTTACTCTCTCGGTCCGTTCGCACTCACGTGCTCAGGAATGACACTCTAGCGCTCCTCTCCCTCTCGTCTTCTCAGCCTGCCCCCGCACCCTATCTCTTACCCGATTTGTTTACTCCCGCATGCGATCCTCAGCCTGATCCCTAGGCCTCGGCTACATGTATTCCTGTAGTCTGCTTCGTCCCGGTCGACTTGATCTCCTCAGCCACAAGAATCCCAACCGACTCCACTTGATTAAACCAACCATTATCTTTACCTGTCTACTGCGTGTGAGTATACAAATTAGATAGAGAGAGTGTTTGTAAAATAAATAAATAAAAAAGAGAGAAATAACAGGTACCTGCCAATTTAAAGACCTATGCCGTTGTATCTTTGATCCGGGTAGGAGAGATGAATATATGGAGACCTCGCGCTATCATATCTTTAATTCGAGCGGGATGAGCAACAACAAATGCCATCCTAACCTCCTTTTGCAGGGAGAGAACGTCAGGAGGTTGTCAAATTTTCAAAAAAATGTTAAATAAATAAATAACATGTATTATTAACTTGAAGACCTGCACTGTTGTATCTTTTATTCGAGTAGGAATGTTTGATTTGAAGCTCTCGTGCCATTGTATCTTTGATCTGGGTAGGAAGAATTTGATTGAAAGACCTCACGCTGTCGTATCTTTGATCCAGACAAGAAGAACAATGACAAGTGCCATCCTAATCGTCATTTGCGGAGAAGGGACGTCGAGAGGTTGCCAGATTTTCGAGAAAATGTTAAATAAAAATTATAATAAATAAAATATAAATTGAGGATTAATTTTAAAGTTCAAGAGGGAATTGAAGTCAATGTGCTTTTTAAACTTATCATTGAACTTCTCTATCATCAACACATTCAAAATCAATTCAAAAATATAATAATCCCCAAATGAACCAAGTCTTATATAATGACTTGTGACATTGAGATCCACTTCGGCATTGAAGAAAATTATATGGCTAAGTGTTTGGTAGACCCCATTGCTTAGAAGAATTTGATGAGTGGATAATTAAAGATGCAGTTATGAACAAGAGTTCTTATAAACATGAAAATAAACATATATTTAACTTCTTGAATATTATTGTTAAATCAAATGACTTCGAGAGTCATGATTCATTCGGGCAATTATATCTCTCCTCAGCCCCTTGAGGAGCCCCTTGAGTTTTTCCAAGACGGCTTTTAGTGTTAACCAATTCTTTGTATAGTGATCGCCATCAGTATGATATAAACAAAAATTACTTTTGTCTAAGCCTTCAGATAATTTCTTCATTAACAAAGATAACCCTAAATATTATCAATTTGGAATCAAAACCATGATAAAATAAATTGATTGATTAAAGGGAAGTAGGTGAACTTCTTCAAAACACGTTAGAGTAAGCGAGGCAAGACATTATCTTCAATGATCATTATTCTTCTTTTAAATAAGTCTCCCATCCGAAAAGTCAATCAATTATTATATGTTCTAACATTGAGAAGAATATGAACTCACTTTTATTTATGTTTTGGGAGGTTAAGGATCTGGAAGGCTTTTCAATGATGAAGTCTAGGGAAATAATAAGGCTAATGAAATAGTGAATTAGACCTATCAAATTACTTATTGATTTGATTTATTACATCAAGTAGTCAAGGTCTTGTGGACATAGCACCTGGAGCTACGTAGAATGCAACGTGTAATATATATTAATAAGACTTCACAATTGATGATGAGAAAGAATTTAAGTAATTAATAGGGCTATCTTATCGATCCACCTCATAAAAGAGTATCAAATGATTTTGATGACCTTAATTGGGTTTTTCTTCTATCCTTCCATCCATATTTCGAAGATCAAATCTAAATTGTTAAATCTGATAACAAGGGAGACCTAATTATGCTGAAAATATATCTTGCTTGTGCTCCGATCGTCATATTTGATTCCTAAATCTAAATGTTCAAGAATGCTTCGTGGATTCACTAAAAATTTTCAAATACCTCGACAATAGCTATGTTTTATATGCTAAAATAAGTTCTAAATGTGCTCCAATCTTTACGTTAAGCTTCTAAATACGAGATCTGGGAATGCTTCGCGAATTTGCTAAAAATGCTCAAATACTCTGGTGATGGCTGTGTTGAAAGTGAATCTCAATCGGAGGGGACCCCATAATTTTCAAATGCTTCTCAAGTTTTTATGAAAATACAAAAAAGCATTTAAAAGTGTTCTACCATCTCAATGATGGCCACTTTGAATGTAAATCTCAACCGAAGGGGTCAACTCTCAAATCCTATTAAAATTTCAAAATCTAATTAAATTCTAAACATTTAAATGAAAATCTTATTACCAAAAATTTAAAATTAAAATCCAACCACACTTTGCATCAATTTGGTGAGGATGATGAATTGGAGAATAACTTCAGCTCATGTAGAATCTATTACTACAATTCATTCTCAGTTGATTTATCGCCAATAGGGACATGGCATTTGCCCTCTGATCAGATGATTTTGTTACAAAATAGTACCACTATATTATGGTCATGGCCAAAGCCCGTATGCTCGCTAATGGTTAAAAGCCAATTATAGGGTGCATTCTATAAGATATAAAGCTCTATATTAGCTAAGGTTGACTTAAATTCACCATCTTAGACAAACATTCACCTCAGGTCTATAATGTATTCTTGGACGAAGCAATACATGGCTGCTGACAAGGTTCCTTCTATCAGATTGGGTCCTCTAGCTCCTCTGACTAAGTAGACTAGGGACCATGACAGCCTGGGAAGATGGAACTATGGGATCTTGATAGGGCTCGTCTTCATTCCCCCATCACATGTTTAAAATATATGGTGATAAATTTCAAATCTTATACTCTAAAATTGAAAACCAAATTCAAACCCTAAAATTGCTATTATTATATATTAGGTAATTATTGCGACCTATTTAACAACTAGCCTTAATTGAAAATTTTCTCTGGTTATTGGGAGGGGTAATTAACCATAAGGGTTTGTGCCTATAGGAACTAGAACTCAGATGATAAAGTCCTCGCAAAATGAGGGTGAAATCTCTGGGTGGTATCTTATCTAAAAGCCAATCTGCCTTTTAAAAATTTACCCCGGAATCTAAATCTGTTAAAGCTTTTCCAGTCAACAAAAGAGGAGCGAAGAGGCCGGGGTGCTAATTTTTGGAACCCACACTTTGTTATTGGAAATTATGAATTCAATGAAGGCATCTTGTTTAAAATTATATGGCAAGTACCTTTTATGTATTTCTTTTTTCATTTCTCCCACTTAATGAGTTTATTCCTACACTATTTAGCCCTTCATTTAAGATTTTCCCCCGAAATGGATATAATTTTTCTTGACTTGATGGCTATTGGCTACCAGTTTTATGCGCATATCAGTCGATATATCTTTATATTTGAATACACGCTCTATTGTATACAACTAATCTATGAACTCATCAGGATTTAATCCCCCCTTGAAAATGTATCATTGGTTCGCTTCTGCGATAAGGCTCATCCTATTCGGATGATTCTTGGAGTGCTCGGTGGAAAGGGTTTCACATCTCTTGATCCAAATGTTTGTTTTCTGAATGAAACAAATGGGGTTTTCTTCACGTCTTTCATACTGCGCTAATCTATTTTGTAATTGCTGAATTTAACGATTTAATTCTTCCATGGCTATTTATTGGTTTTTCGGGGTTAGTTTTTCCTAGATGGCACCCTAAAATTAAGGCCCTAATATCAAAATTTGACATTGATAACGACACTACGAATGGAAAAGATTGAATTCTTCTAGCTGATATTCATGTAAAATAGATTTAGAAAATTGTATCTAAGTCCCACTTAATGTACAAGAAACCCAAGACAATTTTCGCTCAGTCAAATTTGAAAGGAGATTAGGTTCCACTTTCCAAACTTGAAATAAGACAGTTTCTCATCTTATTCTCACTCCCAAATAACTGAAGGCTGTGTTAGCTTGCGGTCAGAAGAAAATAGCAGCTCTCATTAGCATCAATCACTTAAACTAGTGGTTGGAGTTGTTCCAGCCCACTTGCCAAAGTGCGAAGTACACTAAAGTAGATAACCATAAAAAAAAAAAGAAAATCTATGATGAGCAAGCTACGTGGAAAAAAGAAAACCTGATGATGAATTCACTGTTTTCAAGAAAAGAAAGCCAATTAAAACAAAATAGAAAAGAGAGAACCTGATTGTAGCTAAAAGATAATGCCGGTTGTAGGTTTAGCTTCCTTGCAAATTTCCTATATAAGGTGGTTGAGCCCATGGGGTCTAAGGGCATCTCCAACCGAAACTCATTTTCCACTCAAAATGCTATAACTCATCTCCAACCGAACTCCATTTCATTACATCAAAAAGGAATATTCTGGATATATTTTTTCTCCAATTGAAAAAAAGGCATTTCTGAACAAAGTTGGCTTCTCACTTGTTCACGTCGCGAGAATGATGCAGTTTTTTCGCGTTTGGGTGGAGCAGCTCGCGGACGGTAAATGCTGGTTTAGCGTTTGGTTGGAGATGGCCTAAGGCCATCGATTATTTACCGTAGTTGCTGTAGTTGGCAGTTAGAAATTTGCGAAACTTTCTCCTGAACTTTGCTGCCTAACAGCAGCTTCTTGTTGACCAAGAACTATATCTAAGAAGCTGACCAAGAAACTTTCCCTCGCTAGCTAATCGAAAATTCACTAAAACTTGAACTGCCAGTGTCTTGGCTGGAAGGATAGGGACGGTGGCTGCTGCCGGTTGAAACCTTCCAACGAGCATTTGTGGCCAGAGAAGGATGGGGATAACCGTGTTTGATGATAGGAGAGTATCTGATTCTTCTACAACCTCACTCCTCTTCATCTCTCCAGATTTAGGGAAACCCACCCTAAGGACAGGAATTCCCTCCCTTGTCAGGATTAACCCTAAAACTAGTTCTCCAAAAACTCCCCCTCCATATATAAGATTTGGGTATTTATAGAAAAAAAAATCTAATAACTCAAAAGACAGCAATTACTAAAGAAAAGGCTAATAAGCGATTTACAAAGATAAAAAAAGAAAAACCTAATACCCCTCCTAAACACGTTATACTATGAGTATCTGCTAACAAAATAAATAAATAAATAATTAATTAAATAACTATGAGTATCTACTAACATGATATGTTTACAACTGATCGGGCGTATTCTTCCAATGCTTTACTATGCCTTTCATGGACATATTGAACTTTCCTTGTGGCATTACCATTAATTTGGTGTGCATTTTCCATTGAGTTTTAGTATAAGCTGCAAATCTGTTGCAGATCTGGAGATTTCAGAAGTGTTAATTAATTTCTTTAATCTTGTTGATTTGATACATTTCTTATCTAATTATTTCTTTTCTTTATACAGGGGAGCTTTTGAGGTGGTGGACTTGGTTACACAGTTCCATGGTCCAGTTAATGGGCATTTGCCTTGCCAAGTGTCTCCCAAAGTGTATGATGCCTCAAAGCATTTGCCTGGAACATTACAGTTCAAGATACATTCTCGCGAAAGAGTGTGGCCAAAAATTTTTAAGCTTAATCCTCCAACAGAGGATGATGTGGCCTTGTACTTCAGGTGTGAGGTAGATAGGTAATAAAGAAACTCTTCAAAAGTTTAGTCCCGTTGGTGGTGTATGCTTCTGTAATCTCTCATGATTTAAATATTGATAATAATTACATAATTTTACACTTTCTCATTTTATTCCTGTTGAAAATATCCCACATTATGTGTAAAACGAGAGTGATGGTACTATGTATCTGCTCCATCTTTCTAATAAATGGTATCAGAGCCAGTAGTTTAGCTAATGTTTAAATGTTTTATGTGGTTTGCGGCTCTCATTTGTCTTGGTGGCTTGTATCATGGTCGAACAAGATTCAAAAGGGATCTCGACTCCCACATAGGCTTCCACGTGATTGATTGACCTCCAAGTGGTTGACATTTTGAGTGTTAAAAAGCTTTCGTTTTAGGTTGAATAGTTGTTTGGTCTCTTATTTGGGCAAATTGTTGAGGTGCTGAGAGTAAAAAAGTTCCACATCAGAATTAAAACGAGAGATTGGTTTCTAATATACCTATAGTTGCTGTTACTCATTAACTTTTAGTTTTTAGGTTAATGGGTTTGCATTTTTTAATTTATTGGGCTTAAATTAGTCTATGGCATCCACCCTTTCTAGCAATTCCCTTATAAATGATATCTTGAAACTAACTCCTGTTATTCTGATCCATTTAATGTTACTAACCATTTTTCAAATGCAGGCATAAAGAAAATTATGCTCATTTTATTCAGCACATTGATTCTCATGATTATGCATTACAAGGTTTCGTAGCAGATGTTGAGCTACTGCTATTCACATCTGCACAACTACAAATTGATTCCCAGAGTGAGTTACAAAATTATGTCATGAAATTTCTTATTATATTGCATTACCGGGAAAAGGTTTCTATAAAATGTAAGGTCTTGTTTCAAGGTCCTGTAGCTGTAAGAGATCTGATTACCTTCTAGAATTTGAAGATACATGAAAGATTCTAGTAGTTGGCATGCATTTTGATTAGAATCAATTTTACATGCACTCACTGGAACGACTGTTGGGTGTTGTGTTCTTAAATTAGTTCTTCATCGCCCAATATGTGCTGCTATTCATACTATTTATATATTGCTCTTGCTGTTTATGTTTGTAATCACACCAATATACTGTTAACTCTGATTTTATTTTTTATTTTTTGTGCTGCTTTCTCTTTCAAATCTCCTTTCACATATGCTGAATGATTAGAAAACAGGAGTCACTGGACTGGACAAGTAATGCTCATCTTTTATTTGGTGAGGATGGCTCATTTTTAATTCAAATGCTCCCAGTTCATCCAGTCATGAAACTGTTGTAGTAGTGATTGTAAATTTGTAGGTAGCATGACAACTGACTACATTTATTGAGCACTCAGGATTATGATATAAATTTTGTGATTTGTTTACAGTATTTGATGGGGATATATATCTATGGGGTGTATTTCGACATTTCAAGCAAAAGAAAGCAATTCATGGAGACGGAAAGGCTGTATCATCTAGCCCTGCGCCTAAGGTGCATCTTACACATGGCCACTCTAAGATTCCCCGGGATGTTCGTTCTTTGGAAATCGACATGAAGGTTGATATGCCACAAGGCTCTTCTCTTGAAAGAGAAGTTGACATGGAAATTGACATGTTAGGTGGTTGGCCCATTGGAAGAATTGATGTTCCCAAAAAGATTGAAGACGTGCCATCTGGTTTCCCAAAGGCCATTCAGAGGTCTCCTCTGAACTTAAGCCTAAAGAAGTATGCTAACTCGCATGTTTTGGGTACTCCACCAGGCTTTCCAATTCCTGCTTACAAAAGGTCTGTCCCAGCACCACGGGGGACGCCAACCAAGGATTTTGTATCATCCAATACAACTAGAAATTATGGTTGAGCCGACCCAACAAAAAATTAGTTGGCTCCTTTCATTACCAGGTAAAGGAATAATCTTCAAAATTACATGAGGATCTTTCTCTAATTCATTTTTTGTTTAAATGTTATTGAGCTGGGCTTAATTTAACTTGGTTAAACCTCTTAACATGGATGAACAATGAGGTTGCCTATATACCACTGCAAATCATGATAGAAATTTGCTGATTTCTCTCTCCTTGATTTTATATTTGCTGCAATTTCATTTAAACAGAACTTTTTATCGCTTATTTTTTTCTATCATTTTTGGAAGCATATTATGGGTATCCTATCACGTAATCCTTTCATCTTATTTAACTATGGAACCATTAGGTTTATGATTAAGCCATGCGTTCATTTAGAAGGCCTGAAAATATTGAGTTATAGAAGTTATTAGTCCAAGAAAATCCTGCATAAATAGCCATTCAATACTCTGATGTTGTTGGCTTTTGCACATTTAGTAACAAAGAGAAGCATATTTTTATGGTGGCTTTTTGTCCATAGTTGGTGATAGATGATTTCAGTATTTATGCTTTCTGTTAAAATCATCGTATGGTTTATGCAGCTCTCATGAGTTGACTGGCAATCTTAATTGTTCAAAATTAGAGAATCTAAAGTGAAATTTAACACTTAACTAGAAACTTCCTGCTAAATGTTAATTCATTTTATATGCATAAATTCAAGTGCATTGAATTTTATTACTTCTCACTGCTTTATCTACTTTAATACATTCATCTAGGTTTAGGCTAGAGTTGTTATAAAAAGATAATGTGAAAAATTTTCTGATCAGCAACACTTCTCCAGGAAATTTCTTCTGTATGGGCCTCAACAATCATGAGGCTCAATTCACATCAACACTGTGATTTCCATGCCTCGCAAACCTGGCGTTGTCAAGATCATAGCTAGTGAACAGAAAAAGAAAAATGTTCCCCCCCCCCCCCCCCCCTCAAAAACAAAAAAAGTTCAAGGATTGGCTTAAGGGGAAGGAGATGGTTGCTGGAAAGAATTGCAAACGACACTATATAACATAGAAGTAGAAATGACTATAAAATGTAAATACAATACTGGCAAATTACTGGTTTAGATCTATAGAATTAGTCTTTAGTTGAATCCTTTGTTTGGATAGATTTTCAGCTTCCAAATTCTGAGAATAACTTAGTGGTGTTTTGTCTGCAATATTCTTTGGCAAATCCACCTTCTACCCCTTCGATGAAGCAAATGCTCTGAAGTCTGCAATGTTCTTCAAACTAGTCAACAGCATTTATTCAGTAGTTTTGCATAATTTGGCCTGTTTTTTTTTTAATTCAAGATGGTTTGTTCTACACGATATTTGCTTCTTAATTATCACTCTTTGATGTTGTTCTTTGTTCTTGAAATTTATTTGAACTTACAAGTGCTTAGATGATTTGCCAGTGGCAGTGGCAGCATTCCTTTATGCCATCGTGGGGAATTTCACTGGTTTGTTGCTACAGGTCTTCTTTTGGTATTGCTCCACACTGCTTATTTGGTTGCTTGAAGATAAAAATGTTAATTACATTTGAAAATTGTATTTTAGGTGCTATGTTAGCTTAGGTTTCGTTTGGGACGGCTTTCTTACTGCTTCTTAAAGCAGCTTTCTAGTACAAAAATTAAAATTTTTATACTAAAAAGATGCTTTAATCAGTAGTAAGAAAGCTGTCCCAAATAAAGCCTTAGAGTCCGATTAGTTTGCTTTTCAGACAGCTGATATAGTTCTGTTTGGCAACACTTAATATTTGTTCGATTTTTTGTAGAGAGACGTAGCTTTTTACAATCCAAACTATTTATTATGTGACACAAAGTTGTTGTTTGATTTTTTTTTTTACTGCTGAAGCCTCCTCAAATCGACCCCTAAAGAATTTGTTAATTATTGTCAAATTGTAAGATCAAATACTTTCTATATGAAAATGATATTTCTGCACCCAACTTTCTCAATGAAGATGTTTGTCAATGTCTCTAATAATGTCAGTATCTAACAACACTGTTCAAATGATGAATTAATACCGTTGTTCAAAATGTGTTATTGTTTCAAGCAAAGCGTTCTGCTTTATTTTTCTGAAGTTGGAAGTAATATAATTTTCTTTGAATGTCTTGATGAGAGAAACTCATCAACAACAAAGTAATTTGTTTCGAGTGCAAATGAGTTTGGATAAAGCACTTGAAATGTTGTTCGAAATTTTAAGATATTAATTAGATGTTCAAATGATCTCTATGTTTTGCATGTTTATGATCAAATCAAGTATATTGATGAGATGAAATTAATGAGCTTAAGATCGCTTAATTTTTAATTCATTAAGGTATTTAAATGCCAAATAAATATTGTATGATTGAGAGAATTAACATGAAACGTTTGATTGCATTATAATTTTTTATTATATTTTTGTGGGATGCTTTGTGGAGGACCTTGGCTTGAGAATTAAGGAAGTTTAAAGGCTTTAAGAATATCGATGCTCCACTCGGGTATCACCGGTGAGATATTGTCCAATGTTGCCTTTGGACCACTGCTTAATTGGGGTCATCAAAACATCAATTGACCATCGACGTACTATTACCCGACTAACTTAGCCAAGTTGCTACTCGATCTCCGTTGTCAAAACATAGCTTGGCAACTGATGTTAGACCATTGATTGGCCAATATCTTCCAATCTTTGTTGTATGATTATGACTGGCCGACAATTGTTATCGGATCATGATCATTCGGCATTCATCATTTGATTATAATCTTCCTATAATCATTGCTTAACTTTGGTTCTTTGACAATCATTGTGTGAATATGGTACTTTGATGTTTATGTACTTATTACGGTATTTCAACTACTTATTGATTAGGTACAGTACTCTAATTTTTATCGCCTGATTATGTTATTTTGTTGGTGGTCCTTTAAACTATTATCATCAGATTATAATCCTCTAGCCACCTTTGCCTAATTATAGCCCTCTGATCATTATTGCTCAATTATGGTCCTTCGATTATCGTCGACTGGATATAAACCCTCGAGTAATGCCACTTGACTAGTTTGCAGCCACCCATTGACTGACTACAATCTTTTGAGCAGCATCACCTAATTATGGTACTTTGACTATTGTTGTTTGGTTATAGTCCTCCAATTATTATCGTCCAATTATAACCCTTTGACCAATATTGCTCGTTATGGCGTTATGGTCCTGCAATGGCAATCCCCCAACTACTGCCCATCTCCTAATATCTTTTGATTACAGTCTTATTACCTCTGTCACTTGACTACAACCTCTCGAGTACAATTACCCTATTACAGTTTTTCGACCATTATTACCAAACTGTAATCTTTCAACCACTATTGTTTGACTATGATCCTTCGATTATCGTTGCTATGGTCCTCTTGCCACCTTTGCCCAACTATAGTATTCCTATCACTTTATTCTCACTATTGTCCTTCGATAACTTATGACAACTCTTTTTAAAAATGAATTTAAAATGAAAAATATGAATTTCTGTTTGAGCTTGAGAGTTGCGGCATTGGCCTGTAAGTGCAATGGTGGTAGAAATCGTTGCCGCATCATTAAAGTATTTGTTCTATAGTAATTCTGGATTTAGCATACAACGTTATGGTGTTGGTTGGTTGTGCGGCAGTGATATGCACTAAAATATGTTATATATATATATTCCCTCTATTTTTTCACAACGCCACCAGCGTTGTGACTTGCCGTAGGAAGGAGAGGGAAGGAAAGGAGGAGAGAAAAGAAAAGTCAGGATTTTGGTCATGGTCATCAATCTGCTTCGTTGTTTTTGTGAAAATTGCTCAAATCTTGGATGTGACTGTTATACTATCTCTGTTTTCAAATATTTTGATTTCAACCATTCGATTTCTTATAAATTGAATTTATTGCATTTTTCTTGGATTTAGTGAACTTCTATCACGTAGCTTTTATATGTTATAGTAGTAATTATTCTGGGCATTTTAACTAGAAGATTTCATAAGTTCACCAGGTAAAATAAAAATTATTGTATTTTATACAATTTATTAGAATAAATATTATGATGTTTTAATATAAGGAGATTGGTAATAAAAGCATTATAAATGAATATGAGTATATGATTGAGTAATAGTTGGTTTCTATTATTGTTATAATATTATGATAGTATTATGTGTGAGGACGAGTAAAGGATGGTTTTATTAACGTTGGTTGGAAAATGATTGACTTGTACATGATGATGGGTCGACAGACTTTCCTTTAAATACTGTGGTTTAGTGTTATCATTGATTAACTCACGTGATTCATTGATTGATAGCTAAAAGGAGTTATTTCTGTTCAGACGGGCAATGAGCGTCGACTCTGTATATTGAGCAAACGGTTAATGATTATTGATTATCGACTACTGGAAAAACACCACGCAAGCCCCAAAACTCCTTATTTAGCGTGTTTACTGGAATGTATGTTATAGCACTATGTTACTGTATTATATTGTTTTATCGTTCTACTGATTATTGTTACTATTACTGTACTATTTTACTGTCATAGCCATCAATTTTATAGATATTGATACTATAATTGATTCATTATCATCACGATTGATTCAGTGTTTATTGCTTTATTGTTACTGAATACATGTTTCATATATTGAGCATGTAATATATGATACTTATTGGATACTGATATAGAATGATTGAACATCATGTGTATACTGATTTTCTTGTGCTGCATTGTTATATATTCCTATAATTTTCATAGATGTTTTTAGTTTATTGATTTATTCGATTTCCTTACTATGACATACGATTTAAGGAGGATTGTTTATTGCTTATATGATTCGACATCAATATTGATTTATTGATATGTCGATTTACTAGTTTACTGTTTTATCGATTCTACTATTTTTATACTGCATCATTTTATTGGCTTCCGAATTGACTGTTCTACTATTTTATAAATTTTACATTTTCTGTATAGATTCATGATCATAGTGACTGCTATTGTTATGAACTGATTGATGACATGGATATTGCTTCTTATCATTCTTTGAGTTCAGTTGTAAGATTTAGTGGCCTGTTTGATTTTTTAATTCATTATATGTGATTTAAATGAGAAGCGGGAACTGATTGATGACATGGATATTGTTTCTTATCATTCTTTGAGTTCAGTTGTAAGATTTAGTGGCCTGTTTGGTTTTTTAATTCATTATATGTGTCATGGTAGAGGAGCGGGAGTGTGAGATTGATTAGTTACAGGATCATCTAGGTTATTTTATTATTTTGTTTTGTTATTTTTTTATAATCAGGAGTAGATAGACTGTATGTGGTGATTGTGTAATTCGTTGCTATTGTATATAATTTTGGATTATTAATATATATGTATATTGATGTTTTGATCAATAGAATTATTGTCGTTATTTTATATTATTGATAAAAAAATTAAATAGCTCTTATTGTTATTTTTATTATTAAAAATAAAAGAAAAAAATCTTTCAAATTTGATTCTTTGACATCACACAACTGTCACCTAACTTTTTCTCCAACCATCATCACTCGATTATGGCCCTTCAACCACTGTTGTTTGGCTATTACCCTATTATGCCCGATCATTATCGCACGACTACAATTCTCTCACCATCGTCACTTGATTATATCCTTTGACCATCATCACATGATTACAGTACTCCAAACTTTGTTGATCAACTATGGTCCTTCGACATTAAATAGTCTAACTATTGTCCCCTAGTTACATTGACGCCTGTGACTTTATAACTAGTCATCAATAATAATATCAAAGCATGTTGTTATTTATAAGATCGATGCATGTCGTTGAAACTTACCATGACTCCTAATGTTAGTATTATGAATTATATTGAACTTCTTGGTCTGTAGTAACTCCTCAAAGGTGTTCGATCAAACAAATAGGCATATGATCTCTTGATGATAATTGCAATGTCGCAAGGCTCCTCTAACTTTCGCCACATAATACATTATATACATTTTATGCTTACAACATTGCATCAACGTCTTCCTCCGAGAAAGGCATTATTTGAAACTGATGGCAAACATCAATAGAATTATTTCAATTGGGTTAGGTTATATATATATAGTTTTTCACATAAAAATTTTATTCTCTTGCAATTCTTTTTTTATCCATGTATATTTGATTTTCAGACAATGTTAAGATAATAAATTAAAATTAAGTAAAATGTTATCATATGATTAGATTGGGGTATTTAAATAACACTAATAAAAATATTTTTAAAGTAAGATTTAAAATCGTAAGATTCTAGCTGTACATCTGCAAGTAAATATTATGTGAAAAAAAATAGTTCATGATATTAAGATTGTTATAAAAGATGTGCTTGGAGTATCAAAAGGAAATATTCTTAATAGTAATAATAGTTAATGATGAAATTAAAATATGCAAGAAAAGATTAAAAATAAGAAGTTTTGTTATAAAATTTGGTTTAGATTAAAAAACTCAAAAAATTAGGAAAAATGTAAAGAAGCTCATTAGGAGTTTAAGAGAGCAATATATGATGCAAAGAATTTGACTGTTAATGATTTATGTAATAGATTAGATACTAAGGATGGTGAAAGATTTATGTATAAGTTAGCCAAGCAAAGAGTTAGAAGTATTTAGTTCAAGTGAAGTGTATTAAGGATGAAGATCAAAAAGTGCTGTTATTAGAAAGCGATATTCAACAAAGGTGGATGAAATATTTTGATGTTTTTCAATGAAGATTGTGAGAATACGATTGACTTTAGGGACCTTAACACCCTAATTAAAAATACAGATTTTGCTTTTATTGGCGTATTAGTAAAGTCGAAGTTAGAGAGGTTTTAAAGAAAATGAAGTGTGGAAAAACTATCGGACCTGATGATATTCCAATAGAGGTGTGGAAATGCTTAGGAGATGAATGAATTTTTTGGCTTACAAAACTTTTCAATGTTATTTTGAAAATTAAAAAGATGCCAGATGAGTGGAGGAGTGTTGATTCCTATTTTTAAAAATAAAGGTGATGCACAAGAGTATGAGAATTATAAAGAAATTAAGTTAATGTGTCATGCTTTAAAACTTTGGGTGAGGGTTATTGAGCATAGGCTATGTCGTGCTACTAATGTTTCTCAAAATCAATTTGGATTCATGCCAGGTAGGTATATTATGGAAGCTATACATTTATTGAGAGATTTGATGGAGAAGTATAGGAAGAATAAGGAGGATCTACATATGATATTTATTGATTTAAACAAAGCTTATGATAAAGTTCCAAGAGAAGTGCTATGGAGAGTTTTAGAAAAGAAAGGGGTTAATAATGCTTATAGTCAAATCTTTAAGGATATGAATGCAGGAGCTATTAATTGTGTTCAAACACAAGGAGGCTGTAAAATTTTTCGCTTGAGTAGATCTAAAATTCAATATATATAATGTAATTTTAGTAGTAATAGATCTAATTGAGGGATTGTGACTTTGGGCGATCAAGTCATTAATAAGAGTAAACATTTTAGATATATCGGGTCTATTGTACCGAATGATGGTGAAATAGATGTGGATATTATTAGTAGAATTTAAGTTGGATGGTTGAAGTTGAGGAATGCATCGGGCCTGTTGTGTGATAGAAAAGTATCCCTCAAACTTACAGGAAAATGATTGATAATTAAAAAATAGACTTTATCAAGTATTATAAATAGTTATAATGTGACATAATATCTTTTAATTTTTATAGGTTTATATCAAGTATTAATAGTGAGTTCATATTTTTTTATTATAAATGAATTTTAAAATAATATATTATAGTATATATTTTTAATTAGTTTGATATTTATTGAAATTTGTAAAAAATAGAACAATATGATAAATGTTTAGAAGGTGGAGATTTTATTTGGAACATTTTTCTTACTTACTGTTTTATAAAACAGTTTTTTAGTATAATTTTTTTTTATAAGTAACAAAAACATAGTAGCTAAAATTTGCCCCAAATGAAGCCTTAAATTTAATAGTTCTAGTAGGTGTTACTAAGTATGATGTTAAAAATTGTTATGTAACGTTATTGGAAGATGATGAGAATCTAGATATGTGATTAAAATATTTTATATGTATTATACAAAATATATAATGTTGCCGACCCCACATAGTGGGACAAAGGCTTGTTATTGTTTGTATACAAAATATGGAAGATCTTGATTATGATATAATTTCAAAAGTTAAAACAATATACAAATAAAAAAAAATTATATAAATTAGACTAAAACAAAATTCTCAAGTTATGTGGGACAAAATAACTTAATCGAAGTTTTCAAGTTCACAATATATACATATCATATCTTTAAAGAATTTCAATTTAATTTTATATTCTAATTGTTGCGTCCTGGAGTATTCACGGCGGTAGAGAAATATAAAGCTTAGCGTCTTAGCATTGTACGAAGATCCAACACACAATCAGATGAAAGAGAGAGGGTGTAGTACTCATAAGAGACACCAGACTTTTTACGTGAAAACCCCTGAAAGGGGGAAAAACCACGAGGCATGGCCCAGTTTGAATGAATCCACTAGTATTTGTAGTTGATTACAAATGAGGCCCTCCTTTTGGGGGAAGGACTTGGCGTGATATGGCCAATATATATCATATAGAGCGCATTACATGGTGGGAATCAATATATACATGTTTGTTGGGTCAGCTGACCATAGTTGGCAGGCGACGGAGGTCGGAAGGATTGTAATTGGAGGGAGACTGGGGTCAGAAAGACCGTTGTCTAGTGACGGAGGTCGGAAGGACCGTAGTTGACAGACGTTGCAGGTCAGGAAGATCGTAGTCTGATGACAGAGGTCAGGAGGACCTTAGTTGCTCGGGCGATGGAGGTCGGAAGGATCGTAGTCAATTGGCGTTGGAGGTCAGAAAGATCGTAGTCTGATGATAGAGGTTGGGATGACCTTAGTTGCTCGGGCGATGGAGGTCGGAAGGACCGTAGTCGATTGGCGTTGGAGGTCAGAAAGACCATAGTTGGCGGGAGATCGGGGTCAGAAAAACTGTTGTCTAGTGATGGAGGTCGGAAGGACCGTAGTTGACAGACATTGCAGGTTAGGAAAATCATAGTCTGATGATAGAGGTCAGGCGACGGAGGTCAGAAGGACCGTAGTCGGTTGGAGGCTAGGGTCAGAAAGATCGTTGCCAGGTGATGGAGGTCGTAAGAACCGTAGTTTGATCAGGTAGAAGTCCGATAGAAGTCTGGGCGTCAGGTGGTGGTCTGGTAGAAGTGCGGGCCTTAGGTGATGGTCCGACAGAAGTGCGGGGCCTCAGGTGGTGGTTCGGCAGAAGTGCGGGGCCTCAGGTGGTGGTCCAGCAGAAGTGCGGGGCCTCAGGTGGTGGTCCGGCAGAAGTGTGGGTCCTCAGGTGGTGGTCTGGTAGAGTGCAGGGCCTCATGTGGTGGTCCGGCAGAGTGTAGGGCCTCAGGTGGTGGTCCGGCGGAGTGCAGGGTCTCAGGTGGTTGTCCGGCGAAGTGTAGGACCTCAGGTGGTGGTCCGGCGGAGCTGAGGACGTCGGGTGGTGGTCCGGCGGAGTGCAGAGCCTCAGGTGGTGGTCCGGCGAAACTCCGACGGTGGTCGAGGAGGAGCAAGGAGGCAAGAGCTCTCTCTTTTTTTCTTAGGATTAGGGGCCCCTTTTCAAGAGGAGAGGGGGCTCTATTTATAGATTTGTGGGAGTGGCATGGCCCGTAAATAGGAGGAAGATCAAGGGTAGTTAGGGAGTGGTTGGAATAGACGGCCGATGTTGAATTCCTTGATTGTGGACCATTTCCTGGACATTTGAAGGTCTTAGAGATATCAAATTTTGGCGATCTTGGGCTCGTTGGATTCATCTCGTTGAGACGCTCGATTCGACTATAAGCACGTAATATTTGAAGACCGTTTGGTAATCCAAATTATGGTTTGAACCTTCTAATAGTGCTTCAGACCCTTGATTTGGACCCATTTGGGCTCGGATTGGGTTGAATTTGGTGTCGTTGGGTTTGTATTTTCAAGACGTTCAGTTCGACTATACGTTTGCTGAAATCGGAGTTCAGATGGTCTCAACTTTAATATTGGAAGTTTTCAACTGGGTTTTGCCTCGAGATTCGTGCCCGATCAAGATAAATTTTCGAGGATGTATCACTAATAATATGAATAACATTTATTTTTTTATTAATTATATTATAATATATATATATATATATATATATATATATATATATATATAATATATATATATATAGGGATTTTTACATACATAACACTTCAAACTATTATATTTACTTATTTAACACCTAAAGTATATTATTTACATGCCTACCACCCAAATACACAACGTTTCATCAAAATTACCACTCCGTTACCCCGACCTGTGGCTCCTTCATCGCGAGAGCAGTTTGCTCTTCGTCTTCTACATTTCTTCGATGCAGTGAGACTTTTTCTGCTGGAAGGAGCTCCTGATCTCTGCCATGACTTTTGCTGCTGCTGATCTTCTGGTTGGCCAACTTCCTCCACGTCTTTTATGTTAGCAGTCATCGATGCTATCTTATCCCTCACTCCAGCTAATATGCATCAAGAGAACTCCATCACCTGTAACATACCCCCAACCATCGGCCAATTGAGAAACCTCTCAGTCCTTGACCTCTCTCGAAACACGCTCTCTAGCGATATCCCTATGGTGCTTATCGGCCTCGGCAATCTCTGTCTTGACTTGTCCTCCAATTTCCTCACCGGTACTATGCCTTCGGAGATAGTAGCTTTGCGGTAGCTGAAAACTCTAATTCACGCCAATTACAATCTCACTTGCTCCATTCCTCAGGAGCTAGGCAAACTCTCTTCCCTCGTCACCCTCGATCTCGGGGTCAATTTTTTGTCCTGAGCATTGTCTCGTGGATTGAACAAGCTCAAGAGCTTGCGTAATGTATCACAATGGCTCCAGCGGTGGTTTTGGAAAACATGGGAAGTCCGGAGATGTCTACTATGAATTGGATTTCTTTGCCAGATTTTCTCATGAGAGATTGGTTCCTTTTGTGGGACATTGTATGGAGAATGAGAATGAGAGATTTCTTATTTATAAACAAATGCCTCATCGTGATTTAGCTAATGCACTTTATAGAAAGGCTACACAGCAAAATAAGGGCTTACAGTCTCTAGATTGGATAACCAGGTTGAAGATTGCAACAGGCGCAGCGGAGGCTCTCTATTACCTCCATCATGAGTGCGAGCCACCATTGGTTCATAGCTGCGGCAAATAGGTGGTTGGAGGCGTTGCCAATGTTTTTGGCGTTCAGGAGGCCGAGGTACTGAGAAGATTTACTGTTTAACACACCAAAGCATATCCTGCAATGAAGAAGGTTAGGACACAGTTACAGTAAAGAATAACATAAAGCTTGAACCATAGAGCTTTCTTCATTGCTTGATTTTTGCCTTGCTACAGTAAGAGGTCTTTTAATACAAGGAAGCTGACAGAGCAGTTGGCAAGCAACGGTTGATCTTGCTTGTGGAGCAGTGGATCAACGGTAATGAATTATTGAGTCTGAAAAGCTGTTGTAGCCGCATATGTAAGTGGAGACGCAAGCCAACTTATCCATTGAACTTATCAGTTATCACCCCCCTCAAGTTAACACTGTGAGGTTGCAGTGTTAACTTGTTTCGTAATAGTTCAAACTTCTTAACTAAAAGTGGCTTAGTGAAGATATCAGTCAGTTGATCGTCAGTAGAGATATGATGAATCGCAATATGTGCTGATTTGATATAATCTCTAATAAAATAAAAGTCCACTTCAATGTGTTTAGTCCGAGCATGGAACACATGATTATTTGCTAGTGCAAGCGCTAACACATTATCACAGAATAGGGATGTGGGAACTGATAAGGATACACGAAACTCAGCGAGTAGTCGACGAAGCCAGATGATGTCACTTGCAGCAGTGGCCAATGACCTGTATTTAGCTTCAGTTGAGGAGCAAGCAACGGTAGATTGCTTTTTGACACACCAGGATACAAGATTGTGTCCAAGATAAGTGCAATAGCTAGTGATGGATCTACGAGTTATAGGATCTGTCGCCCAGTCAGAATCTGAATAAGTGTGGAGCTCAAGAGAAGAGGAGATAAGTGGCAATCCAAGGTGAATTGTTCCACGGAGATATCGGAGAACTCGTTTAAGGAGCTGATAATGAAAGTTGTGAGGTTGATGCATATGTTGACATAAAAAATTGACAGCAAATGAAAGGTCCGGACGAGTGATTGTAAGATATTGTAATGATCCAACTAGCTAACGATATAATTCAGGCGTGGACAAGAGGTCATCACCAACTGGTAGTGGTTAGTTTGGACGGCAATGGAGTTAGAACTGGCTTACAGACTTTCATTCCTGCTTTTTCCAATAGTGTGGTTGTATATAGAGCTTGAGATAAGTGAAAACCTGAAACATGGGAGACACCTGAATGCTTAGAAAGTTGGAGACCTGGCCAAGGTTTCGCATAAGGAATCTATCATGCAGCTTAAGAAGCAGCTCAGAGATGGCGGACGGGTTATTTCCCGTAAGTAGTATGTCGTCAACATACACCAATAGATAAATTTGAATGTCAGTGGTAAATAAGAAGAGTAAGGAAGGATCTGCTGAGCTTACTTGGAAGCCAAGTTGGATCAAAAAAATTGGTGAATGTTTCAAACCATTATCTCGGTGCCTGTTTGAGACCATAAATGGCCTTTTTGAGAAGAAAAACATGGTTGGGATAATTTGAATCGATAAAGCCAGGGGTTGCATCATGTAGACAGTCTCTTCAAGATGACCATGGAGGAATGCGTTTGAAATGTCAAGTTGAAGAATGGACCACTCGCAAGTGAGGGCCACTGTAAAGAGTATGCGAATTGTAGGGAACTTGGCAACTGGGCTGAATGTGTCAAAGTAATCAAGACCATATTCTTGGGTGAATCATTTAGCTACTAAGCGAGCCTTGTATCGGGCAATTGAACCATCCGAGTTGTACTTAGTTCTGAATAGCCATTTGCTGCCAAGAACATTGAGATGAGGTGATTTGGGAACTAAGGTGCATGTGCCTTGGTTCTGCAAAGCTTCAAATTTAGTGGACATAGCTTTCCTTAAGATAGCATGTTTAACAGCTTGAAAGTAACAGGTTGGAGCCGTGGGAATGGTCTCATGCTGTAAGTCAAAAATTTTCTTGGGCTGAATAATACCTTGTCGTAGCCGAGTAAGCATGGGATGTTTGGATGTGATATTGGGAGGTGGATGATCTGTGGGGGAAGCTGGAGCAGTGATTGAATTAGCGGAGCTGGAAGTAAGAGGTTGGGATGGTGAGTGAGGTAAGGTTGATGAGATAGTGTTGGTGGAGTTAATATGTGAATTGATAGAAGTAGATGGTGTACAGGACATAGGAACAAGTAAGGATGGTGGTAGGTCCGGAGTGGAAGGGAGGGGTGTAGAGGTGTCTGTGAGCAAGTTACTGTGATAGGGAAATAGAGTTTCAAAAAAATTTACATAGCGAGACAAATGTATGCGTCCTGTTTTGGGATTGAAATATTTGTAACCTTTGGTTGTATCAGCATAACCCAAGAACACACAAGGTTGAGCTCTAGGCTGCAGCTTGTGATGAAGTTGAGAGGGTATCCATGGGTAAACTAAGCAGCCAAACACCCTGAGATGAGAGTGATCTGGTGGAGATTGATATAGGAGCTCATAGGGGGAGACATTTTTAGACACTTTAGAAGGTAAACTGTTTATAGTATGAGCTGCTGTGAGTAATGCTTCGGGCCAAAGATGGTTAGGTAGGTGAGCATGAAAGAGAAGCGCTCGAATCGTTTCAAGAAGGTGCCGGTGTTTGCATTCAGCAACACCATTTTGCTAAGGTGTATAGGGACATGTTACTTGGTGAATGATGCCGCATTGCTTAAGATATGAGGTAAATCGATTATTAATATACTCGCCTCCTCCATCAGATCGAATAGCTTTAATGGGATAGTTAAATTATTTTTCCACAAGAGATTTAAATTGTAGAAATACATTGAATGTTTCAGATTTACGAAGAGGGAACACCCAGCAAAACCCAGAATAATCATCCATGAACAGAAGATAATATTGATAACCAGATAACGATAAGGTTGGGGAGGGTCCCCATACATCAGAGTGAACTAAATCTAAACATCTAGTAGTTTGAGACATAGATAAAGTAAAGGGTAATCTATGAGTTTTAGCTTGCACGCAGGCTGAGCAATGAAAATTAAGAGACAACTTTTTGGTAGTGGGTAAGGATGCTGAGAAAAGCTGAAATGTCGACGGGGATGGATGGCCAAGCCGTTGATGCCAGGTAGCTGGAGGAAGTTCAGAGAACTGAAGAGCTACACTGATATTGGGTGAAGCAGAAGAAGCAGCTGACTATAGCTTAATGGGGTAGAGACCTTGATGACATGCCCTAGGAGGAGAATCCGGTTGGTTTGGGTATCCTTAATTTGAAAACCGTTAGCATCAAAAAGAAGGAAACAGGAGTTGTCGTGAGTTAATTTGTTGACAGAGATAAGATTATGGGAGAGATGAGGAACATGTAGGATTTGAGGAAGAAGAAGCTTACGGGTTAGAGTGGGTAGGATTCCTTGGCCGGAATTCACAATGGGAAGCAGTTAACCATTACCTACTTGGACGTGGGAGGAGCCATTGTAAGGTTGAGGCGATTGCAGCTGCTGTATGTTGGAGGTGAGGTGCGATGTAGCACATGTGTCAAGAAACCTGTCATCGGAAGAGACAGCGTCCGAAGCCAGATAGGCTTGTTGTGGAGGTTGGTATGAGAGGTCGGTGCGGTACCAGTATTGCAGTGCGGAATGTCCTGTTTTGCTGCAGATCTGACATTGAATAGATGAGCGTGGTCGACGACCGCCCCGAACGGGAGGAAATGAGTTTCGACCTCCTCTGTGCGACGGCGAAGGGACACGACCGCGTCCAGACGCTCGACCACGAACCTCCTGGAGAGCAAATGCGGCATCTATGGAAGATGCATTGATGGACATCGTGGGATAATCAGAGTGAATGTTGAGTTCTTCACTGCAGAGCATAGAGTAAAAGTCATCAAGCCCGATCGGTTGTAGTTGAGTACGAATGGCTGTCTTAAAGGCATTATATGCCGGAGGCAGCCCATTCAGTGTATACGCGATAATGTCCTCCGAATCAATGATGGAGCCACCGGCAGTAATGACATCGATCTTTTGTTTTATTTTCGAGAGGTATTGGACCATAGTATTCTCATTCTTTTGCAGATGATGAAGTTCACTCTTCAGCTGAAGTTATCCAGACCGATTGGTGGATTGAAGCCGGCGTTCAATCTTTGTCCAAATATCATGACACGATTCCAGGTTAAGCACATAGGGGAGAAGGGAAGGGGAGATTGTGGAGTAAATAGCTGAGGCCAAGTTCTGATCGATCAATCTCCATGTTTGATACTCATGATTGGGACTGACTGTGCCATTAGAGGAATGAAGCTGCTGATGTGGTTTGGGTGTGGAGCCATCAAGGTAACCGTCGAAGCCATTAGCGGAGAATAGTTTAAGGACTTGAGGTTTCCAGATAGGATGATTTTCGGTAGTGAGCTGCGTGCTCAGCACTGTTTTGGCGTTAGCCATAAGAAACTTAAGTTGTGGTGGAATAGTGTCTATCATCTTAATTGGAGTAGACGATGTCGGGGATAAGGAGGTTGCAGAGGATTCCATCAGAGAAGGAAGATGAGCCCAGAGCCAGATGGCTCTGATATCATGAGAAGATTTACTGTTTAACACACCAAAGCATATCCTACAATGAAGAAGGTTAGGACACATTTACAATAAAGAATAACATAAAGCTTGAACCAGAGAGCTTTCTTCATTGCTTGATTTTTGCCTTGCTACAATAAGAGGTCTTTTAATACAAGGAAGCTGACAGAGCCGTTGGAAAGCAACGGTTGATCTTGCTTGTGGAGCAATGGATCAACAGTAATGAATTATTGAGTCTGAAAAGCTGCTATAGCCGCATATGTAAGTGGAGACGCAAGCCAACTTATCCATTGAACTTATCAGTTTTCAGGTACTGGCTAGGGAGGGCATCAGGAAGGGAACTGGAGTTGGCAATGGTGATGGTGAAGGCGAGGCCATGGCCATCGAGCTTGGGATATTCCGGGACGATGGCGAAGGCGAAGTTGGTAGAGAAGGAGAAGAGGGAGCCGTTAGTGGAGTTCTTGAAACGGATGGGGACACGGGCGGTAGAATGCGTGGCCGATGAGACGGCAAGTACCGTTAGTGAGACGGAGGATGTCGTCGTTATCGATCTCGGCGATGCCAGTTTGATGACTAGAGTAGGTGGCGTGGAGAAGATGACCGAAGCGGCCGGCGTGGAGAAGACGACTGGCATGGGCGACATGGAGTTGCTCGATTTGGACGATTCCCACGCGAAAGATAGAGTCGGATTGAAGGATTTAACGGAGGTAAAGGGAGTGGTAATTTAGGTAACCTAGTAGTGTTTTAGGTGGTTAATTAGTAAATAGAGAAGTTTGGATGTTAGATACGTAAATAGAGAAGTTTTAAGTGTTATGTATGTATAATTTATAGTTGTAAATTTTATTTAAATATAAAAGATAAATTAGCAATAGTTTATATTAAAATAATAAATTTATATATGAACTAAATTTATTTTTAAATCATAAATTTATATTATTAAATAATTATTATATTATTTATTTTTTATTTAAATAGTTTTAATATTTTTACTTCATCCAAATCAATCTCAATTGAACCCTCGAACCTCTCATTTTTTTAATTCTATATATTGTTCTTTTTTTACAACCATGATATATGAAGATTATGCTATTTAAAATAAAGCTTGGTTGTTGAGATGAGTACAAAAAGAGCAAAAAATGTACCTATTAGATGAATTGATAAAATTGGCGTTAGATGATTAGAAAGATAAATATACAAATTTAATAATATATAGGTAAAGATTATTTAAAGTTTTTTTTAAAAAGAAGCTCTTGCATCACTTAATATAAATTAATTAATTAATTAAAAAATTCATAATGTCAACCTTAATAATGATGGTACACTAATGTTGTAAATAATGCAATGAGGCTTGGTTCAAATTAACAACTGATTGAGCTAATTAAGGTTTTGTTTGTGACGACTTTCTTACTGCTTCTTAAAGTAATTTTTTTGTACAAAATTTAATTTTTTGAACAAAAAAACTGCTTTAAGAAGCAGAAAGAAAACAATCCCAAACAAAATCTAAACCAACTCAATATCATCATTTATAGTCTCAAATAATGCATAGGGGTGCACCATACTGACTCTTTTCTTTCCTAATCAAGTAAGCATGCAAATATTATAGCAAAAATATAAAGAGATGCATGTATATAACCCAAATAATTCTATCTATCAATTTGAAGCAAATAATGCATCTCTATTAGGGATGCAAGCGAACTGAGCGTTCGACAAGCTGCTCGAGGCTCGGCTCGATAAGAGCTCATTCATGATCGTTCAATTAGTTAGTTGAACAAGCTTGAACACTATCGTAAATACTCGATGTGTTAATAAACAAGCTTGAACAACAATGCGTTTGGCTCGATTAGGTTCGTTAACATGATCGTTTAAAGCTCATGAACATACTCGATATGAAGCTCGATAAGAAGCTCGTGAACAAAGAACTCGATTGATGTTTGATATTTGACATCAAGATCGATTAATTCTCATTATTATTATTATATATATTTAATAAATAAGCTATTATTATATATTAATATATATTAATTCTCATTAATATTATTACTTATCTTTTATTTACTAATAATAATTATTTAATTTATAATTAACAACAATATAAGTTTATTATAATATAATGATATAATTATTGTTAAATAATAAAATTTAAAGTAAATAAATATTAAATTATATGTTAATTAAATATTCTTATTAAATCTTAGTGAATGAATAATTGAATATCAAGGACAAAAAGAGAGGCGGCAAACTCATAATTTCCTTCGGTATTTATTTTCCCTCGTTATCTTCCTGACTTGCCCTAATTTTTCTTCCCAAACACGGGCTAACGAAGGCGGAAGGCCGACTTACCCTAATATTCATATTGATTAATGTTATTTTCATTTTACATAGACAATTGCTTTTATTATAAATGCATTTGTTCATAGATATATTCATGAACGTGTTTGTTTGATTGTTTAAAAAAATTCGTTAAATATGTTCACGAACATGCTCGATGTAATCGTTTGTTAGGAAGCTCGATAAAGTTTGTTTGTTAAGTTAATGAACAACTAAAAGTAAAGCTCGTTTGTTTAAAACTCGATAAGCACTAAACGAACCGAACATGAACTAAACATGAACCGAACATGAACACTCATTAATTTAAATGAACCAAACATGAACACAAATAATAAAACTCGAACAAACACGAACCAAACTTGAACAAGCTGATATTAAATGAACCCAAACATGAACACTCACATACTCGGCTCGGCTCGGTTCGTTTGCAGCCCTAATCTCTATTTGTGCTTGGTGTAATACAAATATTTATAGCTATGGATCTATGCGGGACAACTTTCTCACTAGTTCATTTCTCATATCGCCACTACAGCTCTGCTTGACTATTGTTTTCTTATTGCTTTCTCATTGCTTTCCAAGAATTTGTGTGGTGAGTCGATGCTTTTTACGACTAGAGTTATTATTATGTAGTAGCTTTAATAAAGCAGCTACTCAATTTTTTTAAAAAGAAATTATTTCTATAATATCCACAACAGTTTTTAAAAATTTTATTTTCTGCACAGCTTTTTCACAATCACTTTTAAAAAATATTGTAGGCATCTCAAATAGATCTTAGATTACAATACACATACTATCGCTTGAAATTGAAATCACATAAACATAAAATTTTCACTATTTTACCACCACTACTATTTATATCTATGGGAGTTCTTTCTCCATTGCATTTACAATCATTATATAATGTGTCATCTTCATTTATTAAGAGTGCAATTATTTAAAACATAAATCAACAAGTAGCATCATAGGAACTTTAAAATAATTTTAAAATATAATAAAAAATTATGATTTTATTTAATTTAATAATTTTTTTTTTAAAATTAAAGTAAATGACGATTAAAATTTGATAAAAATATCCTAATGAAATTCTCTTCCTAATTAATAAGAAAAATTTTTATTCTTCTCCCTTATATATATATATATATATATATATATATATATATATATATATATATATATATATATAGGCCTCGTTTGATTTGGCTTATTTTCTCGGTTCTCCGTCTGAATAAGTTGAAATCAGTTATGTCTATATGTTTGGGATCAAAATTTAAGCGTAATTCCTTTTCGCTAAACTTAGGGCTCGTTTGATTAGATTTATTTCTCCTTTCTCCGTTTGCATACGCCAAAATCAGTTACTTTGAACTGTTTGGAAACAAAACTTAACCGTAATTACTTGTCAATAAACATCATTTTTCGGTAGTTACGTAATTTTTTTCCTTGTCTGCTTATTCGTTCCCAAATATCTGTTTTAGATGCAAATTATCCAAATTAATCTATAATAATAAACTAATATAATTTAAATTTTATCATATTTGTAAAAATTATGCTATATGTTAAGAAACTATAAGTTAATAATGTAAACTTTTGATATTATAAGATAGTAGAAAATTTAATTTTTCTTAGAAAGTCATATATATAAATTTATGTAAATTTTGTCTTGTAAAAAAAAATTAATTACATATATTTAAAATTTAAGTATGTGTAATTTAGTCTTTCATAATAAAATCTCTAAAGCTAAACCTCTAAACAAATAATTTAACTCTTCTTTTAAGTATTAATAAGCACTAAAAAAATATTACCCAAATAACATATCATTATTGAAACTCCATTTTATTAAACTTCTTGTTGTGAACATCTTTTCTAAAACACATTTTTACATAAGTAAAAACTAAACCAAACGAAGCCTCAGTTTTCTCCTTGGTTTCCAAATTCCCTTATGTATCTGCTTATCCCGTTACAAATTAGAGTTTCGATAGCAAAAAGTCCAAATTAATCCTTTTTGGAAACTTCTATTTTCAAAACTACATTTTAGATAAGCAAAAACCCAACTAGGCTTTGTTTGGGACAACATTCTTCATGCTTCTTAAAACAAATTTGTAGTACCCACCGAGGCTTATGGTGGTTGGTGGGCAAGCACGGTTGGGAACCTCCCATCTTGGGTTCAAATCCCCTCTACTGCAGCCTCGCCTCTTTAGTGGGGCAACACAAGTGTGGGCCCGATGCCGGTGGATGACTTCGCTATGTTCCACCGAGGGGATTTATTTCGCAGCCAAATACTCCCTTTGAAGTGGTTGCGGGTAGATACCCGCATTCAAAAAATGTATATATATTTTAATAAAAATTAAATTTTATATATTAAAAAATTACTTTAAGAAGCAATAAAATAGTCATAATCTTAATTTTTATACTAAAATTTTATTTTAAAAAATAATAAAAAAAGCTGTACTAAAAAAAATTTTAAATTTTATTTTGAATGATTTTCTTCCTACTTAATATTATTTTAAGAAGCAATAAAAAAACAGTAAGCCTTTAGTCAAAGACAAGCGCGTTACTTTTATAATTTCTGTTAATCGGAGGTTTCTTAGAACGGACCAACGGGGGAAGAAATCGCCGAAGGCGAGACTTCACCCTCTTCTCCAAACCCCTAATTAGCCTTAATTCTTTAAGAAGAGGAAGAAGAATAATCCACAGGAATGGCGGAGCAGCTGAAGAAACGATGCCTCTACGATGTACTTAGCGTGAGTCGCGATTGCTCGCAGGAGGAGATACGCTCCGCTTACAAGCGCCTCGCCCTTCAGCTTCACCCCGACAAGCTCGCTCAATCCGGCGCAGCTAACGGCGCTGGCGACGCTACCGCCGCCTTCCAAGAGCTGTTGCATGCATATGAAGTTCTCTCCGATCCCAAAGAGCGCGCTTGGTACGACTCCCACCGCTCTCAGATTCTCTTCTCGGACCCTTCCTCCGCTTCCAAATCGCGCTCGTCTTTCTTTGACCTCGACCTCTTTTCTTTCTTCTCCAAGTCCGTCTATTCCGGATATACTGACTCTGGAAAGGGCTTCTTCAAGGTTTACGGTGACGTGTTTGCTAAAATCTACGCCCAGGAGCTCAATTTCGCCGAGAAGTTAGGGTTGCCCTCTGATGCCGTCGCTCCTGCGCCGCTTATCGGGAATCTCGACAGTCCGTACTCCCAAGT
Organism: Dendrobium chrysotoxum; assembly: GCA_019925795.1. Taxonomy (NCBI): domain Eukaryota; kingdom Viridiplantae; phylum Streptophyta; class Magnoliopsida; order Asparagales; family Orchidaceae; genus Dendrobium; species Dendrobium chrysotoxum. Next base: position 57,512,622 of record CM034301.1, read on the forward strand.
CACTGCCTTTTACAGTTATTGGTTGGGGTATTCCACCGTCATGGATTTTGCTTGGGTGGATGAATATGATTCCTTTGCCGGGCCTAATAGGAAGGCGAGGAGACTCATGGAGGAGGAAAATAAGAAGGTGAGGAAGAAGGCCAAGAGGGAGCATAATGAAGCAGTGCGGGGGCTGGCTGCCTTTGTGAAGAAGAGAGATAAGAGGGTTCTGGATATGCAGATGAAGAAGAACGAAGAAGAGGAGAAACGGCGGGCTGAAGAGAGGGAGAGGAAGAAAGAAGAGGAGAGGAAGAAGAAGGAGAGGGCGATGCTGTACCAGGAGCCCGACTGGGCGAAGAATGATCAGGAAGAGAGCAAAATGATTTGGAGTGATGATGATGATGATAAAAGGAAGAAGAAAGGGAAGGGTGAGGTGGAAATGTACTGTGTAGTTTGTAATAAGAAGTTCAAGTCCGAGAAGCAATGGAAGAATCATGAGCAGTCCAAGAAGCACCGGGAAAAAGTGGCTGAGCTGCGGACTGCATTTGATGATGAGGACGAGGCCTTGAAGGATGTTGGTCAGGAAGGATTGTGTGTGAGTTTTGACTATGAGCCTCTGGCTGAAGATAATGAGAGTAGTGAGAGTGATGCAGATAAGCTTTCTGAGGCATTTAAAGATGGTTTAACCTTGAAGGAAGAAGGGGATGATAATGGGAACTTGAATGCTGATGATTTACCTAGACATGTACAGGTTGCTGCGCCTGATTCTGATAATGATAATGGAATTGGGAACGTTACTGAATCTCATGAGCTGAAAAGACATAGGAATTGTAGGAATCGTAGAGCAAAAAGAGGGATTGTTAGAGAGGATGTGGTTAGGGATACTGGTGGGGCTCGCGAAGTTCATGAAAGTAATGTTGGCCATTTGGATGAAATTTCCTCTTTAGTTGAGGAGGATTCAGAAATTACTAAAGGAGATCAAGTTGTTGGCAGGACTCTGAAGTTTAAAAAGCAACAAATAGATGGGAAAGGATCTGCAAGGGAAGACACCATTCACTCAAAGAGCTCATCAAAAGGAAAGAAGCAGAAGGTAATCACCTTTTTGTTTTTCCACCATTAGTTGTACCATCCTTATTTAGCTTGACTGAGTAGAATTTAGTCCGAGATGCTCATATTTTGCTGTAAAAAAATGCGGAAACAGTAAATGTTTTTTTTTTTTGTTTTGTATAGTGTTCTTCTATTTTCTCTTAAGGAGCTTGGGTGATTATATTTCCTTCAAATCCTTAGCAGGTTCGGGATAATATCGTATGGTTTTAGGCACCTTAATATGAAATCATGGGTTAAAAATTACTAGTGTAAAGATTTGGTGTTTAACATGATTAGCTCTTTAACTTTGCACTACAAGGCACCAGAGAAGTTTATTGTTTTGGACTATTATTTCATGGTTATGTCAATTTTTTCCTCAAATGTACTCATGCTGTAATGTCACAGCATAAATGATGGTGTATATTTAGTTTTATTTGTTAGTTTGGTTTGTTGTGGATCTACTGCTTGTTCTTTTCTCCTTTAGTGAGAATTAGGGTTGTCAAAATCGGGTTTCGGGTCGCCCGATACTTTTTAACCCTACCCGAACACGACCTGTTTTTACAAACGTGTCGGTTTTTCGGACCCGAACCCGACCCGCTTCGGGTATGTTTTACTAAAATATTTTTATTTAATTCAATTTATTTAAACCTAAATCGAATTAAGGTAAGATTTCTTCAATCGATTTAAAATAAACCAAGCTTAATTCAGTTTGGGCAACATGGTTTATTATTTTTTGGAAATAACATTTACTTATTTCATAACAATCTTCTAAAATCCTTCTAAATCAATTAAAAACGGGTCAAACCGAGTTGATTTCGGGTTTTCGAGTAAACCCGAACCCGACCCGGTTTTACAAACGGGTCGAAATCCCTAAGTCGAACCCAACCGGATTCAGGTTCGGGTTGACCCAAACCCGAAATTTTCAGGTCGGGTTCTCGGGTCGTGTCAAATATTAACACTCCTAGTGAGAATCTCATCAAAGTTTTATTGAATTCAATAAGAATTTGTGCAGTTTTTTTTTTGCATAGCTTCAATATTATCTAAAAATAGGTCATGAGTAAAAATTAATTTATTTCATATTATATTTTTACAAAGAGGCTCGTAACCTTATAGGCTTATGATATGAAGTTGATGCAATTTCAGCAAAACCAGAGAACAACACAAGAAATTTAGGAAGAAGAAAACGCTAGAACTCCTTTTTTATTGAAAGAACTAAGAAGAAAATCACAAGGTACAGTTGGATCTTCAATTGTAGAGGAAGATTCGGCTCTCCAATTGGAGAGGAAGATCCGGCTCTCCCAAATTCCTTGCCGTCAGCTAGAGCCCAGTCAACCTAAGCAAAACTAATTCCAGCAAAATCAAGCATAATCTGAAATCACCCCATAGTTGGCCTTAAATAGGCTTTCCTAATTCTCTCCCAAATCAGCATTCTTTCCCTGAATAATTTTCGCTCAGATTTGAATTCAAATGAGATCTCTTTCTCTAATTAATTCCTTCCTAATTGTAATTAAAACTTTTCTAAATAATTCCTCTTTATATAATGAATATTAACTCCACTGGGCTCTCCCTAAACAATTCCCTTTTAAATTTGAATTCAAATTAGATTTTTTTTCCTAATTAATTACCTCCTAATTGTAATTAAAACTTTCCTTAATTAATTGCCTCTCTTGGGCCCCACAAAGATGGTCGAATTTCCCCCCTGCTCCCCACTTGCTTCCACCTAGCCCTTGGTTGGTTTATCTCTCGCTGAACTAGCCGGCTGGGTTGGTTCAAGCCGCCCAACCCTCCTGCTTCTTTTGCCGTATAATACTTCCCCCCCCCCCCCCTCCAACCCACCAAAAAAAAAAAAAACAAAACAAAAAACGCACCTTCTCCTCAAGGTGGATGGATGAGAACCGTCTCTTGATCATCTAGTATAGATCCCATGTGGCTTCATACTCTTGTAGACTATTCCACTTAATTAGTACCTCCTGTCTTAAGACAAGGAATTGCTTCGGTAGGTCTCCTTTTGAAATAGCTCGGAAATGTTCCAACAAGCAGTCCTTAAACTCCTCCCAAGAGCAGATTGGGTATCTAGCCTCCCTCCATTGGAACCAAACGAGGGCTTTCCCCTCTAGACGTAGCCCTACGGCTGTGAGCTTCTCCTTTTGTCTCAACCCATTCACCATGAAATAGCTCTCTACCCGATATACCAACCCATGGGCATCCTCCCCTTCAAAATATCGACATCTTCAACTTCCTCACCCTAGGATAACCGCCACTCCTATAGCTTCTTCCTCCTCCAGTATAATGATTGTCGTGATCCCTCCATGTTTTCCCTGTGTATCGAGGGTAAGAATCCCACCTTTCTTCTACTCGCCTCACATGGCCCGATCCTCATGGCTCGGCTTGTCCCCTCCTCCAGTCATCCACTCCGCTGGCCCAAAAGACCTCCCATAATGGTCTGTCACCCCACCACCTCCACTACGACACTCCTTTCATACTGTCCACCCACCCGAAAACCCTATTCCACCCCTTATCGGAGCCCTAGGAGATGGCTCTTGACCCCCCCCCCCCCCCCCTCTCTCCCCCCTTCTCTGATTGCCCACTCACCTTTCCCGAAATGCCTCCCATAGTGGTCGGCCGACCTACCACCACCATCGCAAAAAATTTTCCTCCTTGTTGTCCCCTCATCTGGAAATCCTGATCCGTCGGCTCTTGATGAAAGAAACTCTCATCGTCGAACTCCTCCCGTCCGATTTCCTTTCCCGTCAATTCGGCCAACGGAATCCCGATCAAATCTTGGTTAGGATTAGCCATCGAAACCACCGGTGGAGTTTTTGATTGCATGTCCAAGAGCTTCTTCATCATCTCCTCCAACCCTCTAATTCGGTTTTCTATGGATGAAAAACTTTCCATCCATGGTTGAAAATATTCCTTCAATGGTTGAGAACTTCTCCTCCATGTCGTTCTCTGGTTTTGCTGAAATGCATCCATCTTCATTGCTGCCATCTCTCTCAAAACCTCGCTCTGATACCAATTTGACAGGAAGTGGATACAATTTCAGCAAAACTAGAGAACAACACAAGAAATTTAGGAAGAAGAATACACAAAAACTCCTTTTTATTGAAAGAAGTAAGAAGAAAAACACAATATACAATTGGATCTTTAATTGGAGAGGAATATCCGGCTTTCCCAAGTCCCTAACCATCGGCTAGAGCCCACTCAACCTAAGTAAAATTAATTCTAGCAAAATCAAGTATAATCTGAAATCATCCCATAGTTAGCCTTAAATAGGCTCTCCTAATTCCCTCCCAAATCAGCCCCTTTCCTTAAATAAGTCCCTTTCAGATTTGAATTCAAATTAGATCTTTTTTCCTAATTAATTCCCTTCTAATTGTAATTAAAACTTTCTTGAACAATTCTTGATTCCTCCTTAAATAATGAATATTAACTCCCCTGGGTTCTCCCTAAATAATTCCCTCTCAAAATTGAATTCAAATTAGATTTCTTTCTCTAATTAATTCCCTCCCAATTGTAATTAAAATTTTCCTTAATTAATTGCCTCTACTGGGCCTCACAAAGCTGGCCGAATTTCCCCGCTGGCTCCCCTTTTGCCGCCACTCAGGCCTTGGCTGGTTCGACTCCTGCTGAACAGGCCAGCTGGGTGGGTTCAGGCCGCACATCCCTCCTGCTGCTCTTGCCGTTTCCGTTGCTTCTGCTTCTCCTTTATATGCTCCTAAGCTTTTAGTGATTTAATATTTGAATTCCTGCAGCAATAGTCGTTATTGCTTAACATATGCAATTAAAAAGGAAGTCACTAATCACTATCCCATTCCACTAACTTATATTTTTTGTTCTTAGGCGGTGGAAGTGGTTGGGATTTTGGTTTTGAACTTTTCCAAAAATAATTGTAAAATATCACTTCTGTTATTTTTTTTGTTGTTTTTGGCATTTGAGTGACCAAAATGAAAATCATGAACTTTTATTATTTACCATGATATTTTGGTTTGGCTTGGTCAAAATCCATTACTTCGGCCATGCCTTTTTTCATTAACCTTATATCAAAATGCTAATATTAAGTTTAGGGTGTCCTAAACCTCTTTATATCCCCAACTCTCTCTTAATCAATGATGTCTCCTGTAAATCTTTGTGTATGGCTTATTAGAAGATAAAGGAAACTTTGAAAATGTATTTAGATCTTTATCAAAGTTGAACTTAACTCTCATTCAGCTCAATAGTTGACAAATTGAGCTTAGCACTGACAGAACCAGTTCAACCTCAATTTTTTTATTCATTAAAGGCTAAGAGGTAGAGTGGGAGATTAGTGGCTTGTCATTCATCAAGCATGAAATAATTTTTGTGAATTGTTATTTGGTTCATGGGATAGGCACTGGGATTAAAACTAAGGGAGATATGGAGGGAGCTAGTGGGAACAAGTACTTGGCTGTTACCTAGGTAGAAACTACTCAACCACCTGTTAAGAATTTTCAAGGCTCATTGTTTCAATGAGGAAGACATTCTAATAAGTAGAGAGAGATGGATATATATATATATATATATATATATATATATATATATATATATATATATATATATATATATATATATATATATATATAATTATTTTTGGAGTTAAGGCTAAGGTGTAAATGAGTCAAGCCAAGCTTCAGCCACTGTTGGCTTGAGCTTGGTTAATTAATTGTGTTCAAGCTTAATTCTACTAGTTTGAGTCGGCTCATGAGCCAGCTCATTTATTATAAAAGAAAGTATATCATTCTTATTTAAATATTTATTATAATAACATAATAAGAAGACTAAAAAATTAAATAAGAATAATAAATCACTTGAAATAAGAAAAAGAGATATTTTTTTTAATAATTTAAACAAATTTATATTAAATTTATTAAATTTCTATATATTTTAAGGTTGCTTTATATTTACATTTCTTAGATGACTGTGCTCGTAAACTGAAGAGACGAGTCAGGCTGGCTCAAGCCTGGCTTGTTAGCTCATCAAGTTTGGCTCTCAAGCCATTTATTGAGTCGAGATTGAGCCGGCTCATAAGTCAACTTGACTCAGTTACACCACTAGTTAAACTTGAAGAGTTAACATGAATGAATACCTTAGGAGTTAGGAGTATTATACTATAAGAGGATGTTTTGGGAATATTATGCAATAAGAGAATATTATGGAGACTTAAAATTAAATTTTGTGAAACTCCAATTCGGTCAATTTTGTTTTTATTTTTTATTTTATTTTTTAAAAAATAAAAAAAATAAAAAAATTTCGATCAATTTTGTTTGATGGAATTGAGTGTGCGACATTAAAAAGTCATTAATAGCTACATTAATCTTGACAAAAATGAAAATGTTTGATAGATGCGTCACAAAATTAGGAAGGACATATTAAGGAACAATTATATCAGATGAATGGTTGGAGTCCATCTATTGAAGATAAGCAGCAATAGCAACAACAACAACATTAAACCTTTATCCCACTATATACGGTCGACTACATGAATCTTTTTTCTCCATTGTGCCCTGTTAAGAGTCAAATTTTCATTTAAATCTAATAAAAAAAAAGTCATTTCTAATATTTTCTAACCAAGTCTTCTTAAGTCTACCTCTACCTTTCTTAGCATAATCCAAATCTAATACATGTACTCTTCTAATCGGGTCATCGGAAAGCCGCCGTTTTATGTGATCAAATCATCTAAGGCGACTCTCTCTAATCTTATCTGCCACTGGAGCTTCTCCAACCTTTTCACGATATATAATTATGTATAGGGGATGTATTATTAGATGTTTAGATAATATTTTTTAGAGGATTATGAAGGATAAGGGGTAGACCTAGGGTAGTTTGATATTTTTAAAATAATTTGCGAAGAATAAGTTTAAATCCTTATGAAACACTTTGAATGAAAAGTAAGGATCATAAAGTTAACCCCAACTAAAGAGGGAGTGGCTTGTCATCCCAGGAGCATGAAAGAGAGCCAAGAACGGTTATGCATATGATTGAGGTATTAAATCCTTAAGTGGTTATTTGGATTATAATTGGTTATTTGGATTATAATTCTGCAGTTGACCAGTTATGTGCCGTACATAGTCCTATTTATAGGATGATCCATGTGATATCTCTTAAATTTCATATGAAACCTAAACAAATTTCGTTCCAAAATATTTCCATTTGTTTATGCTATTTCCTATTTTATATCAGATGATCCTGGATTAGTTTAATTTTGAATTTTTTTTATTCTTGTTTGGTTTGAACCATTTCCTGAGAATTGGGACTACCATATGTGATAGAATTTTAACACCAATAATATTTTAATCATGCCCAACATATAGCTTCAATCTATGGGTTGCAACGTTCATTAAATTTTATTGCACACAGTTACATCTTGAAGAATCGCTTAATTTATCTCGAGAACACTTCTAGAGGTAAGAAAATATGGCTAAAGTTTTTAAATGAAATTGAACAAAGGGTACAGGCAAATTTAAAGACACTAGTGGAGACGATTTAGACTTTGGAACACTAGATTGGTTTTACCAATAAAAAATTCAATACTTTAATGCAAGGTTTCAAACAATTATTTGTGAAGTTGAGGACAAGGACCTAGCGAAACAAAGTTATTTTTTATCTCACCCTTATCCATGATTGGAGCCTTTGCTATAGTCTTCTCCGGGGGTGTTGTGTTTAACCTTGCCCTTTCTGAACTAAGGAACTTGGGCTTTCCACTAAGAGGTCACATCAAAGGTCTATTTATCTCATTGTTGAATTTATGGAGGATGCTTTTTTATTAAAGGGTTACCTCACCTCTGATATGACAACTTGTTAGGCATATTCCTAGGGTTATGAATGATTAACCTTATCCCAGAGGGAGCCTTAGATATCTTCGTGCATATCATAATGAAGAGATTAACCATGAGTGTTAATTGACACCAGCCTTGCCATCAACAAGGACAACATAGTATACCTCTAATGGCTATTATCATTAGGATGATGTTAATAACATGTTTGGGAGTATAAGGGCAGATATTCTCATATTTGATGGCAAGCAAGATCACATTGCCTTATTAGATATAGGCTTTTTCAATTGGAATTTTTTCTTTATTGTTATTGAACATACTGATTATCAGCTGATTCGTTTTGTAAACATTTCTGGCTGCGGGGTGTCCTTATTGGTATTAATTGCTTAGGTACCATCCGATAACTACTTTAGTCGAAATGGGGCGTCACCTGAGAGCAAAATATTAACGTGCTTGTTATCATAAACAACTAGTGGAACAACTGTTGAATGTGAGTTAAGGCATTCATTGAGTACCTTAATCATTTTGAGGGTGTGGTCGCCTAATACAATTTATTGAAGGAACCCATAGTTGTAATATAACTAAATATGCGAAGCATTTATTCCAAATTTTTGTGCATGTAGTGACGAGAGATGTAAGCTTGTCATTTTGGACTATTTATTTGTAATAAGGCGTCTTTATCTGTAACAAAAAGTTTCTTGGTTCCATTCTAGTTGTGGCAGTTACTTTGGTCGTATTCGGTGTGCTGCACTCGTGGTGGTTGTGCACATATCTTGCTTATAAGCTTTTGGCTACATAGGAGTGTAAGACTCTATGGTGGGCATAACATCTATGATTTCATTCGCAAGGATTCTTCTACCAAATTCAATTTACATTTATTCATTTGCTTCAAATGTGTGGATATGTTCTCACTTTTAAAACTTGCCCAGAAGGATGCATCTTGGATGATACCTGTAAAATTATAAGCTCCTCCCTAATTAAAAGGAAGAGAGAGAGAGAGAGAGAGATAATCCAAGCTCCTATATTACAAATGTATTTTTTTGGTTGAATTTTTAGCTCTGGCAATCTTTATTAAGGTTTGATTTAGTTATTCTGTGTGCTATGTTATATTGATATTCTACGTAACTACTGTTCATTTGTTATACCATGAAACCAAAGTTTGTGAATATGCTCTTGTGACTGACATTTGCAAGCTGTGGTGTTCAGGCTGCAGCAAAAGCGCCAAGTAATTCATGTGAAACTTGTGGTGAGAGCTTTGACTCCAGGTACTAATTAGGGACCTCTATAAATTTTTTTATTTGCTGTTTCAAATCTTTTTTAATTTGTTCCATTCAATATTTCAGGAATAAATTATTTTCTCATTTGAACAAGACTGGTCATGCAATGCTTAAATCATGGTAAATATATCTGCTGCTAGCAAAGACCTTCAACAAATTCCAGATCGTAGCAGCAGAACATTCTCCAAGAGCTAGGGGAGGAAGAGAGGAGAAAACAGTGGAGGGGAAGCTCGAAAGTATGATGCCTTAGAGATTTGATTGCAGAATCTTGACATAACTTCGAAGATCTTTGCTTGCAGCCACCACCTACCAGTCCTCCCTGCTAGTCTTATTATTTGATTTTCTTAAACATTCATGTTGGAGCTGTGTGGGTTGTCTATAAATATTATCTGAGGTTTTAGGCTCCTTTTTTGTTATTCAATACCCCCACGAGGAATTTTATACAATTTTACATGATTTTTTTTTAATCATGGAGATCTATTTTGTATGAGGAACAATCATTTGATATTTGCAAGAGTACAATTTGATGGTTTCATTGTTAAATGTTTTGGGTCTCACTTTGATCAAAGCTATCCTTAAACTTTATCACTACTTTGGTAGTCTAAGAAACAAACATCTTGATGAATTGTTTGACTTTACATTTGAGGGTTCGTTTGGTACAGTTTTCTTATTCTTCTCAAACAATTTTTAGTACAAATTATTATTTTTTAAATTATGTTAAAAAGCTACTTTATAAAACAATACGAAAGCTGTCCCAACTGAAGCTGTCTCAAATGAAGCATGAATCTCATGCAATTGGATTGGCTTAATCGAATCCAAGCTCTGTCATGTGACCTATCTACCCCAATAATGTGAAGCCTTGCCTTGCTCTAGCAGACGGATTGTGTCTCTAATCAGCTTGCAATCATTTTTTTTGGGGACATTTAGGTCAATTAAGATAAACTCATATACACATCACATACATAAAGATTTGAACTAAAGACCTCTTAGTTTGTAGCTTAAGCTCTCAACCTAGGCCAAGGTGAGCTATGTATTAGCTTGCAATCATCATTCTGGACTTCTAGAGCTCTTCCTTGTCGTGACTCTTGATTTAGGTTTGGTTTGTGATAGTTTTCTTGATGCTTTTAAAGCAACTTTTTAGTATAAAAAATTTTAAAATAGAAAATTTCATATTAAAAAAATTATTTTAAAAAATAATAAAATAGCTGTCCCAAATAAACTTTAAAGAAAGTAACCAAATCAATCTCGATTCTTTCACCTTCTAATATTTATCTTTCCCAACTATCACCAAAATAGGAAAAATTATTAGGTGCGGACACCGGACGTAGCTCTACGTCCGAACTCCACTAGAATGACGCCACGTAGCGACCCAAAGACCCGGCGGCTCGTTTCGCCGAGAAGTTCAAATGATGCACGTGCGGTATTACTGAAGAATTACTCCGGTATTACTCGGTATTACCAAAGAATTACTCGGTATTACCTATGAATTACCTAGGTATTACCTAGGAATTACTCGGTATTATCGAAGAATTACTCGGTATTACCTAGGAATTACTCGGTATTACCAAAAATTACTCGGTATTACAAAAAAAATACTCGGTATTACCTAGGAATTAGTAAAAAGGGCAGGTTTTTTTAATTTTTCGCGTCCAATCCGGGTCGGGTCGTCGGGCCAAGCGAAAGTTGTCATAACACGTGCTAAATACGTGGCGCCATTCTAGTGGAGTCCGGACGTAGAGCTGCATCCGGTGTCCGCACCTAATAATTTTTCCCAAAATAGAGAGGACTCCTTTTATTACTCTCATTCTGTGCATTTTATTCTTCTCCTTCTTATTTCTTTCTTTGAGACTTTTTTATTCTGTCTTCTCCACTTGAGTTGCTAAAAGAGTTTGATTTTTTTTACTAATTTTATTTTACATTAATTAATTTATTGCTATCTACTACTTAGGTTATGATTAGGATTTATGGATTAGAGAATATTATAAATTAAATGAAACTCTCCTAAAAAAAATTAAAGTAGTAGATTATGTCATATATCATATTTCAAATCCAATAAACAATTACTATCTATTAAAGCATAAATGATAAAATATTATAACATAAAAAATGAAAAATAAAAATGATACAATTAAATACGTAACATCAGATAATCACTATCATCTTATAATAAGGTTATCGTAATATTTCAATCTATAAATAAAATGTGTTATTCATGATCAATATGTATAGTAATTATAATAATTGTAAATTCTATTTTAACTTATGAGTATGCAATAATAATAAGTATATTAATCATTTATTATTTTCAATATATTTGTTTTTTTTTTAATTATTTTTTCTATTAGTTATTGCTTTTACACCTTGATTGTACTTTTATTATGAATTTTAATAATACAATAAAATAAATTTTTTTTTCTTAACTTATTTGTATAAGATTTTTTTTTTATTATGAAATGAATTTTAATTAATTTTGTATTAGTTTTATTTATTTATTGGGCCTAAAAGGAGAGGCGCTTCTCCTACCACGGTAATTTTCCGTACTGCGCCGCCAAAACACTTTCCAGTTTTCACCCTTAAAACTCAACTAATTAACGAGAAAGTTATTTTCGGCCACCGATTTCTCGCAGGAGGGGCGATTCACTGAAAACCCTCAATCCTCCCGGCCGATCGATCGGTCGCCGTCCATCGCCGACTATCCGCCGACGAATCGTTCGTGATTATTTAGCCTTGGATAAGAAGGTGGCAGATCCGGCGAAGTTGGCTTCTAGGTTGATTCTATTTCGACTACCTTTTTTCTTCGTCGCTTGCTTGAAGGACCCAAGAGCATCAACGCGAGAATGGCCGAGGATGCCGGCACGAAGCCCTCGGAGGAATCCGTAGGGGCCGCAAGCGCCATGAGGCAAAGGTGCACCCTTTTCACATTTGATTCCCCTAATCCTGAGACTTTTATTCGTGTCCTTTGTTCTTATTCTCCATTCTTCTGGGGGAAATAGCTGGAAGCCGTACCTGTTTTCTTCAATTTTGCTATCATGTTCGGAGTTGGGCGTGTGGGTATTTTGGCTTAGGGTTTTTGGATTTGGGAATTATATTAACTTGGGCTTTTCAACCTGCGAGTTTGAGTTTATTTCGGGTCGTGTGCACGATTCTTGGGGCTTATATGGGCTTTGGAGAGGATTCTTGCTATGTATGCTGGATAAGAGCTGCTGTTAGCATATCTGTTCCTTGTTGTTTGGTAATTATTGTTTCTCTAGCTCAAAATGTTGTACATTTAAGACAGAAAAGATATGCGATGTCATGATTGTTATCTCATTTGAACTATTTATATATATTAAGGAGATCTACATGGCAACCAAAATATTATCATTTGCATATTTACCCATAAAATTTATTATTTACTATTCTAGAACTTGGTAAGTAGAGTAAAAATATTGCGTTGAACACGAGGAGAGACGGGGCGAATTGCCCGCAATACTGGAGGTGTAGCTGGAGGAAAATTTGAATAGGGACCAAGAGGGAGTGAGATTTGGTGGAGGCTAGGTTGGATCTAGGTGTGGTTGCGATGGACATGATTTGATTTGGCTAAATTGGAGTAGGCAACCTGAGGTGGGCATCAGCAAGATTTGGATTGGATGGCAGCGAGAGGCTAGGAATCGATAGAGATTGGTGAAGGTGAGGGAGACGGGATCTAGCTGGTGAAAGGGGACGAGACCTACAGACTTGCGGTGACTGAAAGAAGAAGAAATGGGGAAATCGCAATGGGAGATTCACGTGATTAGTGATGTGTGAAGGCCGATGGGATCGGTGGCGATTGGAGACGTGTGATGGGCAGTGCAACTTGTAGAGAAGGGCAAATAGATGGTAGCACAATGATGAGATTTTAATTTGTTGTGTTATTTTTTATTTTATATAATGTTTTGAGTGATATGAATGTAAACAATGAAGTTTAGGTGCTAAATTTGTAAAGCTTAATGTTTTTGTGCTATTTTCTTATATCCTTAATTTTTTAATGTTTTGTCTTATTTAGAGTAATGTTTTTGGTCTATTCTTGTTAAAGTGATTATTCTGGAGCAATGTCATACTGTGCTGTATTTTTTGTACGCTTTTTCCTTCCTCATCTTTTGCATTAATACTATTTTCTTATAGAGTTTATGAGTTTTTGACCTTTTACTTGGATATATCTTTTCATTGGCACAACCAATTTGTCCATGCTTAAACAATTAGTAGCCAAGGATATTATACATGTTATTTTCACACAAGATAACTAGTACTTTGAAAACTGAGCTGTATTACCTACAAGAATGGCTACTGAACCGTCAAACCATGTTTTGTTATTTAAAGAATTGTGATTGAGTCCATTTGAATAATTTTGTTGTATTTGAAGAATAAGATGTTTCTATGCATATCTCTTTCTTTGGAGACATAAGAAGAACACAATTTCAAATTGCATTTTTTGAAGCTAAACCTTGAATTTTCAATGATACAATATGGCACACCAATGTCAGATATTTGATGGCTTCCCGAAGATTATGAAGAAAGAAACTCCTCAGGCTATTGCAACAATTATTTTGGAATGGCCCTAACATACCTTTGATGGACAAAAGCTGCTCTTGAGTTTCCAATTAAATGCTCACTGAGCATGGTTGTAAGCCTGAAGATGGGAGTTGGCTGTAGATTTATATCGTGCACAACCAGTTCTTGTTATTGCATCATTATAGTTTTAGCGCTTTGAGAGTAACAAAATAAGCATATTCTAGACAAAGTTGCATCTAAGAGTTTGGCTGTTACATATTCATTCCCTAAGTTGGGTTGTACTGCACCTCCACCAAATTTTGCATGTCTACTATCATCTGGCTATGTACCTGAACTTTTAGTTTTACATTAGCTTTTGAAATTTTATTGAGTTTCCTTAAATTCAAACTTATTTCACCTTCCTCACTCACTATTATTGTATGAAACTTCCACTGCTTTTTTCATATCACTTAACATGCAATTAAGGCTGTCACTCTACTTGGTGCCTCGTAGCAACAAGTAATGATATTGTTGTCTCATGGTGTTGCTTTTGGTTGTGGGGGCCAGGTTCATATTCTAAATCTATAGAGTTGCTAGATAGGACATTGATAAAATTCAAGCAAATTTTTAACATTGTAGATATAACTAGGGAAAGAATGTCATGGAGATGCGGATTTAGTTAGATGGATTGAAAGTGAAGACAATAAACTCTTAATTAAAGTTAGGAAATGAATGAATTTTATAGTTGTTTGAGGTTAATAAACCGAAACGTTAAGAAGGATATTTATATAGACGATCAAAGTGGAGATACTTATAGCATTTTCGCACAAGTGTTCACATGCTCCAAAAACTCCTTTTTTTGTGACATTCAGATTGGTTATAGCTGCATGCTTAAAAAGTACTGTATATAATTATATACCTTATATATCCTATGGGTACTTGTTGAAGGTTTTGGTATTCCACACTAATATAAACTGAGGCCAAATTCAAATTTTGTGACAGGAAAAAGAGAAGATGGGATGAACCAGCTGATTTTCTTATTTCTACAGGGGTATCTATACCTGGTGCTATTCCTATTGGCTTTGGCAACTCCCTTGGTATTTCTACTCCAGGAGTTTTGCCAGTTTCTAATGCTATTGCAACAAACACATTAGTACCTTTGATCACTCAGAGTGCTGCCACACTTGTCCAGAAATTAAGCCAGGTATTTTTTTTTCCATAGTTTTTGTTTCAAATTTGTGGTGTCAATTCAAAGTTTTGTAGGATGGCTAAGTTGTTCTGCCTTATGTTCATTTATCATTAATTACTTGAATATATAGCATCAAATCCCTAAATTTTGTTTGTCTATTATGTAACTTTTTATGTCATATCACTGCACAATTGTGTTTTCATGGCCCAATTTTACTTTTTTCTCTCTTCAAAGATCTTTCTTAGCTTTCTTATTCTTATTGATCTAGTCCTTTTTGCCATTTGGTGTTATTTTATTTTTTTAAAATGAGTGTTGTTGAGGTATCACATGTGGATTATATAAATCTAGTTGGTGCAATGGAAATTAAATTACTGTAAGATGAGAATGAAGAATGCTATAGAAGCTAGTAGACTCCTTATAGTCATAACCAAGACTTAATATATCCTACATATATATGCAATTTCATTGGTTTTGAAAATGATAATGTTTGGCCATAGATGTAGAAGTTGATTAATATTGTGGTAGATTTTGGCTTAGATGCTTTATAAATAGGTTGCTACGTGGATGAGGATAATGCCTAGGACTAAAGCTGAATGAGGATAATGCCTAGGACTAAAGCTGAATGATTAAAAGGAGATGGAACCATTGGAGCATGCGGAGTTAAAAATTTCATTGTACATGAAGGAAAAATTTACAAGTTATATAAGAGAGTGTTGGGCGATTAACTACTATAAATGAGAATATTAGGATGCATGTGTGGTTAAAGGAGGAAAGGAAAATTGACAAAGAATGCATCGGATGAACTTGGATTGAGGACGTGGTGGTAGACGTTAGATTAAGATGATTCATGGTTGATAGAAGAGGAAGCACCAAAAATGTTTTGTTCAAGAATGACCATGCAAGGGCTTGAAAGGAAATACGGTTAGGTTTGTTTAGGCCAAAGCTAGTGTGGTTAAAATTTGTTCAAAAAAGATAATCTAGATTTATTCCAAATGTAGCTTCAAACAAGGATGAATGTCAAAAAGGTAATCTATAAAATTCAGGCCATAAATAGCTGACTCTTTTTTTGTGTGTGTGTGTGGATTACAATAGTTGGCTCTTTCTTGTAAACTTTCTTTTTGTCGTGACTCTTTTTCTCCTTTGATTTTTGATGCTTTTCGTCTTACTTGAAAACTCATTTAGTTTTATTTTTTCGGTTTTCAGTCAAAGGTTCAAGATGAACTAATAGCCCGAGAAATCGTAATAAATGATGCTGAACCGACTATTCGATACAAGCTTACAAAGCGTCAAACCCAGGAGGAGGTGATTTAAGAGATTATTTTGACATTTTTTTGTTGTTATATATTTTAGTTGCTGAAGTTATATTCCCCACCCTCTCCTTAAAACAATGTTTTGCTGAAATGAAAGTAATTGAACTTATTCCTTTCAGATTCAGAGAAGCACAGGCGCCATTGTTATCACTCGGTATGCTGCCTTTTAAACGCTTAAACACTTTAAAAATAGCTAATTAATTTTATACTCACAAAGTGGTTTATCTTTTTATTATTAGAGGAAAGTACCGCCCTCCTAATGCATTGCCGGATAATGAAAAGCCTCTTTATCTTCATATTTCTGCTGGTTCCCATGTAAGTATTCATTTACTTGTTTATTTTTCTGTAGACTGCATCTTATTGCTTGGTCTTCTTGGCTACGTTCACAATAGCATATGGCCTCCATGATAGCTTATTACTCTTCATTATTTCGCAGTCTGATTTTGAGAAATTATAGAGACCGACTAAGATTGCCCAGAAATTTAAAATCGTTTTGTGTTGATGGCAGCTTTCTTTTTAATAGCTTATGAGGTAAATAGATAACCCATTGCCTTATTTTTGGGCTGGGAAGAAAATTGTTTTAATTTTTTGTGCAAGCGCATTGTAGGACTAAAAAACCAGGAACATTTGGGATCGTGAACTTTTGTTCATTTATTTTGTCTTTATAGATAGGAATTTATTAATGGAAGTAGGATTGAATCCATCACTTGGGTGTCATTTTGAGTAAATGTTTTTTGTTATTCTTCTTTGTATTAACTGTGGATCTGTTTAATGTATCTTCCATCCTATTTTTGATCTCGCTGAATTGTTTTTTTTTTCTTATGTTATGTCCATAGTTCCTTTATTTCCTTTCACCATAATGGTATAAGCTGGAAAATGAGTGTGGTGTGAGAATGTTGTAATCAGGATGCCTGTCATGACTCATGAGAGGGTGTTCATTTTTCAACTTCATTCCTTTGTGTCAAGCAAGTAAACATTTATCTTGTAGTAGTATCTCCTTTATATATATGGCATTGTGTGCTCAAACATGTAGTTCCCAGGTTTCCTGTCCTCTTCTTTTCCTTTTGATCTTCCTGTCCTTTCAATGCTTTCAATGAGTGGACTACTGGAAGAAACTTAGTTTAAAAGATAAGACAAATCAAGTAGTTACATGCTAAGGAAATGGTTTGGCTGAAAAGGGAAAAAGCCACTTGATGTGCATTTGTTTTGAAGCATGTAGAGGAAAATTAAAGAGAAGGAAGTGAACATACACCAATTTTTGAGGAACAATTATTTCCAATGTTTGAAATATTTTTCTGATTTTATTAATATATCAAATGTTGAGATGAGATATATTTGTTAGAATAGAAAATAATTGTTTTCATAAAAGGATATTTGTTAGAGGGGTGAGGAGAGGGGTTATGTTAGGGAATAATATATGCACGATAGGAATTTTACTATTTAGAAGGGAGGAAGGAGTTGATGCTTATAGAGGTGCCAAATTGTCATCACTAGGCATGATTCACTTAAACCTATCAATTGTTCAGGCCTTGTGTTTCTTGATTTGCATATTGAATTTATTATAAGTTTGGATCTATTCTCAAATATGATTATGGACTCAATTCAACATCAACGGTGGTTTTAACACAATGATTTTTAAATAATGAATTGGAACCATGGTGTTGTCCTAATCAAATTAAAACCTAAATGGTTGGTATGCATTTATCCTATATTAGATTGAAAAATCAATCAAGCTTTATTTTAAAGTAATCAATTAGTTCAAAATATTTTTAATTTGACTCAAATTTCCTAATCCCTTATCTTACTCATAATAGTCATTTCTGCTTTTGTCCTTTTTTTTTTCAACAATTACTCTTTCTATTATGCACCCCTCCATTTTAGCCCCTACTATTCTCACCTTCCTCCATTGTTCTTCAATCCTTCAGTTCTTCCTCTAAACAATTGTAGACGTCCCAATAGTTGTAATCATTATTCTTTATCATCGTTAGAGGTATAGCTCTGGTTGCTCAAGCAAAGTTTGTGAACATTTTCAACATCATTTTCATTACATTTGGCATTATTGATCTTGCTGATAGTAATCTTTGTCTTTCTTATCCTTCAAGGATCTAGCTTTTCCTTTGTAGATTTTTTTTTTTGCTAGTTGGGTCCTGAATATAAGTGGTTTATATATATATTCTCAATGATTACTCCCTCTTCAGTGCATCCCTCTATTTTAGCCCCCACTGTTCTCACCTTCCTCCATTATTTTTAAGTTACTTAGTTCTTCCTCCAAGTAGTTATAGTCATCATAATAGTTGTAGTTGTCATCCTTCATCATCACAACTACAATTGTTATTGCTCAAATTGGGAATAAGAAAATGATCAATGTTGTCGTTCCATTGCTCAATTAGCTCTACCATTCATTGTGGTTAGTTTTCTTGTTTCTCCATTTGATTTAAATGATGATGGTAGTACTATCTTTCTTCAATCTTGATTTTTTTTTCTAGATCTCCATTATTGTTTAGATATCAAATAAGTGGTTCCATTTAGCAGTGCAAATGAGTTTAGTTGAGCTCGTGTCAGGCCTAACTCGAGCTCGACTTGCGAGCCAAATCTCGGCTCGTGTCATTGAAACGAGCTCGTCGAGTGGTTCGTTCGAGCTCAATCGCGTCCGCTTCCGCGTCCTAGCACACCCATGTCTGAGCTCCTTCCCTCGTCCCGTGTCTAACCTCTGTCCCGCGTGTCTGCATCGAACCTTTATCCCGCTGACTCCCGTGTCCGAAGTCCGAACTCCCTCTACGCACGCCCGTATTTGAACTCCGTCCTGCGTCCGAACTCAAGTTTCTGCCAGGCATTCACTTTCCTGCCCGACATTTCACGTTCCCGCCTTCTGCCTTCCCAAATCCCCCTCGATATTTCGGGTTCCCGCCAAGCATCATGAGCAATCAGGCCGAGCTTTGGTTGGATCGAACTCGAGCTCGATTGTACAACGAGCTCAAAATTCTGCTCGAGCTTGACTCGTGAGTTCAATAAGCTCGACTCGCGAGCTCGTTAACGAGTTGAGCCCGAGACTCGGTTGCACCCCTAGTTTCATTCATCATTTAAGACTTCCACATCTTGTATTGATCTCCTCTCCTTTATATGGGCCCTGATCTCATCTTTCGCATCCTCCACCATCATTAATTTACTCCTTATATAATTTTGTTATAATTGACTTCCTTATCATTGCATGATCTTTATCAATGTCTACTTTTAAGTCCTTACTCGATATTTCACACCATGGTGGCTACTATTGGCCCCCTTTATACTCATCACAACCTAACTCAAGAATTGAATCAAATTAAGTTTAATGAATTGATATAGTAGATATAACTTGGTGATGTTTGAGAATATAATTGGAATGTTTTGAACTAAATAAAATAGGGAGGAAAATCTTGGTTTGATTCGTGTTCTTATATATTCAATAAAAATTGGTGGTGTAGTGTTGCCCTGCCATATGATGATGATGGTAAATATAAAGCATACAACTCCATATTGATGCCACATTGTCCATGTTATTTCCAACCTCATCTAATCCCTCTTCATTGCCTTTATGAAACCTTTAGAATGTCACCTATGCTTTCCTCTTTGATCCGTTGAATATACTTTTTTTTAGAAATAATTTTAGCTAGCCTTCCCCTTCTTGCTCTTTTCATATGGTTCCTTCTCACCATCAAGAGCTCTGGGAAATGCTCTATTTAGAGCTAGCCGGTCAAAAGAATAAACACTTATGCATTCTAGTGTTTGATGCCAATCAGAATTGCTTGTCATTCCTCCTTTAGCCATTGTCTTTTTGATCGATGGAGAGGTAAAACACCCATTGATCTTTGTTGAAAAAGGTTTTGTCTCTAGCAGTTCTTTGACTGTACATGCTAATGGAGGCCTACGCCCTACCATAGGGCGTTGAACAATGAAGCCTCCGCATGGTCTAGGGTAGCCACTATCCTCTTAAACTCAATGAAATAAAAAATTAAGTCCATGGTTTGTTAGGTCTTATCACAACCCAACTTGCATTTAGGACAAAGATGGATGAAGATGCCACATGGAACTGTGCTTGTCAGGCTTAGTTTTCTAAGATGATCATAATAGTCTAAGTGCACTACTCGCGTTGCACTTAGGTGTGTTGAGTTAAAAATATAATTTCATTTGATTTGGCTTCTAACAAGCCTCGTTAGCTTGATAGACCCACCCCATTACTAATATCAGTTAATTATAAAAGTTCCGTTGAAGCTTTTCTAAAATTGTTAATAGCGTATATTGTTTTCAAAATTACAAGGATATCTATGGTAATCCTAAAAATGCAGAAGGATCCTGAAGACCTTTCAAATTTCAAATGAGGCCATTTGATTATTTAATTATGACATAAATAACCCTGTGGGTATTTTGGAAATTCTAGAAATATCAGGTGTTTTATAATTTCAAAGAAAATTCTTAATTGATAAGTTGCATAAATAGTCCCTACTACCACTAGCTTTCAGGAAAAAATTGCAGAGCTGCTTTGGAAATTTAAAAAATTCCTTTGACTGGAAACAAATTGTAAAACTGAAAGTCGGCCTTTTGATGACCCGGTTAGAAGAGTAGATGTATTAGATCTTACCTATGTTTAGAAAGATAGAGCTAAACCTGAAATACTTGGTTAGAAAGGATTAGAAATGATCTTTTTTTAAAAATAAATTTAAATGAGAATTTGACTCTTAATAGGACACAATGGAAAAAAAAAGATTCATGTAGCCGACCTCACATAATAGGATAAAGATTTGATGTTGTTGTTGTTGTTATATTTAAGTTATTAAAATGACAAAAGAAATTGAAGAATTCCTGGATTAGATCCTTTGTCGTGTGGACTACAAAGTTTACCAGGTTTACAACTTTTGTTTTGATATCTTCAATTGTTATCCTGATCTATCAAGCCATACTGCTGAGAATTTGGAGGACTAGCCATATTTCTGAGAATTTGGACGGCTTTTTTAGTCGTTGATCAGGTAGAACATGCCAAGTATTTGGGCCACTCAGCTTAATTAAAACTCCATCGACTTACAAGTTCTCAGTTGAGTCATGCAGAGTAATATTGAACTGGTGAAAGTGTACTCTACATGAAATACGTGACTGTGCACAAAAAAACTCACAACATGCTTCTAAAAAGCATGCTAGGTACTGAATCATGTGGTTGAAATCGATTGGGAGGTTGTAATAATAACCAGTGCATCAGCAAGCCTGTTTTGAATCATTAAACATGCTAATGCACCAAAAAGTGTATCTAGTGCACTAATTGCTTTCTAAAATACTGCAAAATGCCCCGGTATACTAAAAATGCTCCAATGCATTGATAATTGTGTTGGCACAAATGAAAACGGTGCCAGTGCTCACATTCCTGTTCTTTTTTTGTTTTTTGTCTACCTCATCGTAGCTTATCCATTGTTAATGGCTTTTTTAATGTTTCATCTAAACGCCATGATTTATGCTTGTTAGGTTTGCACTCCATGTTATTTAATTTGTTTCATAACTGATAACATTAATTTGGAATTAGTTACCACGGATTTTATCTGGAAAAAAGTGCTTGGCTGAGTATATTTTACTTTAATGGAGACTTCTGCCTAGTTCATTAAAAATGACTGCAGAATCTCTGTTGTTTCACTCGATGCCTTTTTTTTTTCTTAACATTTTTTAATCATATGCTGGTAAGTTTTTAACCTGAACTGCGATTCTTGGGGTTTCTCATTAAAAGCATGAATTTTTTTTAATTTGATGTTTCATTTAGACTCTTGGAATATTGAATGTAGGTTTCTTTTTTTTTTTGGTGTATGGAGTAAAAAAATTTCGGATGAATGCCCTATCAGACTCTACTATGCTTTATACTAATAAAGTTATCTGTTTGTGGGTCATGTATTTATTTGACTATAGTTAAAAGACATGGCAGAACGAATTATTGCTGTTGACCGTGCAGCTTCCATGGTTGAGGAAATACTGCGTCAAGGACACAACTTACTATCAAATTCCGGACCGTACAGTGCTGGGCAGGTATATTTGACATTGAGCAGAACATATTGATGGATGAGTAAATTTTCTAAATGATCTTCTTGTTTTTTGGCACAGGTGAATCAACCTATGAGCATTTGTTTGTTTCTGGGCTTTGAACCTGATCCATCTCAAAACATTGCAGCTCGCATTAGAGGACCTAACGTATGTTTTCACTAGAATTTACTTATTTTTTTCTTTTTGTTTAGCCCTTCTCTTTTTGTTTTGATTTTTTTTAGAAAGCATTTGAATTAAAATCGATTTCCCTTTAACAAGATTCTTAGAGTAGCATTCATCTATTTTCTCTCCTTAAATCTAAATGTTTCATTTGAATAAAATTACAGTTCTTTATATTTTTTATAAATTTCGTTCTTTGAAGCATACTGTTTTTATTAATGTGAGAATTTTCTAATCTATAAGCTTTCTCTGTCATCTCCATACAATTGGGGGGAGATTCTTTTTGTGCTGCTTCGGATTTGTATGCGCAGGATCAGTATATAAATCACATTATCAATGAAACAGGAGCGACTGTTGTACTAAGAGGGCTTGGTTCTGGCAATAATGACATTTCTCATGCTGAAGGTATGGTTTCTCATTTCTTGCAGCAAGTAGCTGCTATGCTCCTCTCTTACTCGTTAATTTCTTATGTTTGCAGATGCTCAACAACCACTGCACCTGTATTTGTCAAGTACAAATTCCAAGAGTCTTGAAGCTGCGAGGAGCTTAGCTGAAAACCTTTTGGATACAATTTCTGCTGAATGTGCTGCTTCCAGGTTTGTAGGCATTTCTCTAATTTTCCCAGGTTACATTTAAGAATGAGGTGGCTTTCTAAAGATGAGCTCTTTCATCTTTTGTTTTGGCTTTTTTATATGATGCTAAGAATGTAGCTTTTAGTGATTTATATAATAGATTAGATATCAAGGAGGGTGAAAGATATATGTTTAAGTTTGCCAAATAAAGAGATACGAGAAGATTTAGTTCAAGTAAGCACATTAATGATGAAGATAAAAAATTTATTTTCTTATAAATAGATATTCAATATAAGTGGATGAGATATTTTGATAAATTTTTCAATGAAGATTGTGATAATATAATTGATTTTAGTGACCTTAGCACTATATGAAAATATAAATTTTTATTTTTATCCTTGCATTAGTAAACCTGAAGTTGGAGAGATACTAAAGAAAACGAAGTGTGGAAGAGCAGTAGGACCTGATGATATTTTAATAGAAGTGTGAAAATACTTAGGAGATCTAGGTATTTCTTGGCTTACCAAACTTTTTAATATTATTTTGAAGACTAAAAAGATGACATAGGAGTGGAGGAGTGATATCGAAGATATCAGCAAAAATCAGGAAGAGAAGAAAAGTAATTTAGAATTTATTAATTACAAGTCAACTAGATAATCAAGGCATGTACAAAGAACAAGAATAAAACTAGAAATCTAGAACTAGTCAACATAGTTGTCTTGAGGCTAAATTTGTGGCCGAGATGAATTCTTGTTGCTGAATTCTATGCCAAGAACCTGGAATTGTGCCGTTCTTGGTGGCTAGAATGGATGGACAGCAGTTTCTTTATTGCAGGTGCGAAATACAGGCTCTTCTTAGTAGGGAATTCTACACTTTTTACTGGTTGGAAGAGGGCCAATTGACTGGAAAGAAACCTCCCAGCAGCAGGACAGCAGGTCGGCGGAGAGGAGGAAGAAGAAGTGTTGGCAGTTTGCTAACTGGAAGCTTGGAGAGGGTGGAAGTAGAGAGGAACCTGGCGGCTGGTTAGAAGGGCTGATGTGTTGAGGAAGAGGAAGGGTGGTTGGCCACCACCTGGAGATCTTTTGGATACAGAGAACAAGAGCCATGGCTCTTTCCTAAACACCAAAATCTAAATTTTAGGATTAAGGACCATAAGCTTTCAACTAGTAAATAAGGGAATAAAATAAAATAAAGATAATGCTAATTAAAGAAAGAGAGGACAACATATTTAAATAATAAAAATAGTAATTTAAAAAGGTGGGGTTTGACTTATTAAACCGGACCGAAGCTCTGCGTCAAGGAGTGTTTTGTTCTTATTGTTAAGAATAAAGATGCACAAAAGTGTGCGAATTATAGAAGAATTAAGTTAATATGTTATTGATGTAGAACTTAAATGCTTAGGCAATATTTTATAAGAATTTGCACGCTTCTTTGTTTGGAGTAGTATTAACTACTAGACTTTTAGTGACTTAAATAATGAATTAAAACGAGAGGGGTGAAACGAGCTTAGGCCAAGTCACACAACTACAAATTAAGATCGCAAAATAATCAATTTTCAAAACGTAGCATACATGAAAGGTTTTCAACATGGAATCCTTAAATTAACAATGAGACTAGTCACTATAACAAAAAATTAGGTCCACTCACTCACTCTCTAAAATACTAGGCTTAGCGGAAGGGTTAACATAACCTTTATGAATCAATTAATGTCACAAGTTAGGGTAAGAGTTAGATAGGAAAAGATTTAGGGGAAAGATTCACCTTGCTTAGGTTTTGGAGACAATCTATCATTGTATGGAAGAAAGTTGCTCGTCAATAGCTTCAGCGAGGGTGAAGACGATTCTCTCCACGTACTCCTCTACAGTTTGGTCAATCTCGAGGTTGAGGTCGAAGAACGGCGAGTTGAGAATGTCGTCGTGGCCTTGGTTGTCGTAAACGAACCCGTGATCAAGTTCCGGATCCGCCATGCATGAGGAAACAACAGATTTCAGTGTATTGGAACTTCCGAACAGCAGCCGTTGATTCCTCGGTCGGCTGGACAGCAAGGGGAGATGCAGAAATCTCTGAACAGCAGCAGTTTTGGCCTTTGGAAAAATTCTGGACAGCACCCTACAATGCTCAGAAAAGCCTTGGGCAGCTACTTTATGATGCTGGAGACTTTGGACAGCAATTTGTGATCTTCAGGGGTACAGGACAGCAAGATACTCTTGCTGGAATGGGGGGACAGCTAGCAGGAATTCAGGGAAAAACGAGGGCAACGTGGGGGAGAACTCGGGGGTGGGGGGTGTGGGCGCTAGGGCTGAGAGAGGGTTGGAGTGGGCTGGTTTTGAGAGTCTAGGGAGTTAATGTGGATTGATTGAATTGGAGAGAGAGGGTGGGCCGGTCAAGCATGGGGCTTGATTGGGGAATTTGAAAATTTCTTTCCAAACTTAGGATGCTAATTAAGGAAAGGGGATTAGAGGGAAATATCTAATTAATTAATTGAATTGAAGAGATAGGGTGGGCCGGCCATGCAGGGGGGAATTGATTGGGGATTTGAAACCCTTCCCAAACATAGGATATTAATTAAGGAAAGAGAATTAGGGGAGAATCTCTAATTATTTCAGATTTGAAGAGATTTGGAAAGTGTCCAAATTAGATGAATCTTTTTTTAGGAAATGATTTAAATTCAAATAAATTTGAATTTGAAATTTGAAATCTTTCCAAATTTAAGATGATCTAATTAGATAAGTCTTCAATTCTTTCCCTAGAAGAGATTTGGAAAGAAAAGAAGGAGGGGAGGGGGAGGTAGGGCTGGCGGGTGTGGCGTGGGTGGTTTGTGGCCGGCGGTTAAGGGAGGGGATCTAGTGGGGAGGCCGGCGGCTTGAAGGAGGAAGAGGAGGGGAAAAGGAAGGAGAAGCTAACCATAAGCCCGGACGCTTCCTGCGGCTGGTGGGTGATCCAATTCCCTTGCCTAGGGATTTCTCTTCAAGAATTCTCAAACTATCACAAGAACTCAATTGCTGAATTTTCAAAATATCATTCATTCATTAGCTCTTCAAAGGAGGAGGAAGATTTAAATAGTCAATACAATAAAAAAAATACAAAAGACTCCATTGCCCCTAGAGCATGCATATGACTAGGCCCTTAAGTGAGGGTATAAATGAAAAAATACAACAAAACTCATAAAACATGATAAAATAATAAATCTAATACAATAATAATCAAAAGTAGATCGGTGCGATCGTGGCTGTAGATCGTCGGCTCCGTCTCTGGTAGACTCTCCAAGGTCGGATGTCCTCATCAGTTATACATAAAAATTATAGGAGAGAGAAATTGATCATAGGTTACAACGTGATACTAACATTTTTCAAAATCAGATTGGATTCATGCCCGATAGGTTTACTATGGAAGCTATATATTTGTTGAGAGATTTGATGGAAAAGTATAGAGTGTAAGGATGATCTACATATGATATTTATTGATCTTGAGAAAACATATGATAAAGTTTCAAGAGAAGTGTTTTGGAGAGTTTTAGAAAAGAAAGGAGTTGATAATGCTTATATTCTAGTGATTAAGGATATGCATATAGGAGCTATTATTTTTGTTCAAACACAAGGTAGTTTGGTGAATTATTTTCCTATTTTAGTTGGATTACATCAAGGATTAGCTTTAAGCCCCATATTTTTTGTTTTAGTCATGAATGTTCTTACTTGTGTTTGCTTTTTGCTGATGATATTCTTCTTTTTGAGGGAGTTGAAGAAAAACTTGAATTATGGAAGTCAATATTAGAGTCTAAAGATTTTTGTTTGAGTTGAGCTAAAATTGAATATATGGAATATAATTTTAGTAGTGATAAATTTAGTGGTGAGATTGTGGCATTGAGTAATCTAGTCATTAAAAAGAGTGCACGTTTTAGATATATTGGGTCTATTGTTCAGAATAGATGAAGACATTATTAGTAGAATTCAAGTTGAATGATTGGAGTGGAGGAATCATCGTGCCTATTGTGTGATAGAAAAGTATCTCTCAAACTTAAGCAAAAATTTTATAAGATGGTGGTAAGACCTGCACTGCTTTAGGGCGTAGAATGTTGTTCATAAAATTAAGGTAAGTGTTGCAGAGATGAGGCTGCTCAGGAGGATGAGTGGCTTTACAATTAGAGATAGAATGTGAAATGAGTATATATGCGAAAAGGTTGGAGTAGCTCCAATGGAAGATAAGATTAGATAGAATCTCCTTAGATGGTTCGGTCACATAAATGTCGGTCATTTGATGACCCTATTAGGGGACTAGATGTATTAGAGCCGGCTTATGCTATGAAAGGTAGAGGTAGATTTAAAAGGACTGGGTTTGAGAGTATTAAAAATGATATATTTTTTATTAGATTTAAAGGAGAATTTGATGCAGGCAAGAAATTGCCCACAATTACAAAATTTGCAACAAAACTAAGATTGCACACAAACCATTCGTCTTCCTTTCTAAACTAGCAAAAACGACACAAATTTGCCTTATAACTTGAAATAAAAAGTAAATACAACACTTTAAAACATAACATAATTTTTAGAAAAAAAAAACACATAAACTTGCTTTTCAATTCATTTGAGAAGAAAGATACAAGTGGTGTCGAACTTGCGGAGAGAAGAAAGAGGTAAGAAGTCGAGACGAAAGAGAGGACAAGCTCGCAAGCTTTCCTAGAAGAAGGAGAAGGCGAAGTGGAACAAGCTCGCAAGCTTTTCCAATACAAACCCGTAGGTTTTACATTTTTCCAAATATTTTTCTTACCCAAAATTTGCTCTTTAATGTCACAAAACAGCCACTATATATAGGTGGAGAGAGGGGAGCCAAAAAGCCACTTAGCTGCCCACAAACCCAATCAGAAATTGGGAGACAAAAGGCCAACAGGCTGTCCAGCATCATCAACCGAAAAGCCACCTAGGAAACCAGAAAAAGGCAGCCACGGGATAGGTAACCAGGGGAGAAACCGAAGAGGCAGCACACGGGGGCGGGACCAGCAGGAAAAACCCAACAGCCACCCTCAAGAGGGAAAGAACCATCCACGGGAACAGCACCAGGCAGAGGAAACCGAGAAGATAAGGGGAGGAAAAAAGACAAGTTCCACCCACATAATGAGCTAATTACCTCACCAATTAATGAGCTAAACATCAGCTCATAATGAGCTAACCAACAGCTTAAGCATTAATGAGCTAGCACCAAGAAGATCCCAATTTTACAGCTCAACACCAAAGCAGCCATAGCCCAACCCTAGAGCAGCCAAGGCCCAAACCGAGAGCAACCAACAGCCCAAAGTCCAAGGAATTTTCATTTTTGTTTTGACATCCCCCGCCCCCCCCCCCCGCCTACATGAGAATTTGACTCTTAATAGGACACAATAAAGAAAAAAGATTCATTTAGCCGACCCCATGTAGTGGGATAAATGTTTTTTGTTGTTGTATCTATTATTGTTGGCTACGGTTGGAACTGCAAAAGTGTATAGTTGTCTGGTTCTGGAGCCATTAGCAGAATCGCAAAATTTTCTACCTGTCTGGTTCTGGAACCATGAGTAGATTGCTTGCCTTGGAAATATTAAGCCTTATAATTTTCATTATTCAGCTTGTCTTAGCCAACATGCTGTATGCTTCTACTAGCTCTTTTTTCATCTTGGATAAGAATCTGTCGTTTCATTCTTCATTGCATTTTTTGAATATTCGGATCAAATAACTTTCCTCTATCCATCCATGTGCTATTTTTTATTTTATTCCAGAGCTCACATGCACACGTAATGGTGCAGTTGGTTGCTATTGTGATTTGGTTGGTTTCAGTTTCCTCTATTTTTACAGCATGCAATCAGACTATCTTGTGTTATTGATTTATTTGTGCTGAAATTACTTTATTTTATTTTAGCTTTTAGTCCCATTTTTTATCTTCCAATACTGCAACTAAAGAATTTCTATTATCTCCGCGACATCCCTTGTTTCAATAAATGCTTGCGTGTAACTTTCAAGCAGATTAGACTATTTGATAACAAACGTTTCTTTTTTAATTTGGTCAAGTTCCTTGTGGCATAGGGTTCCATCAAGCAAGGTATACCGTGCAGTTCCTCCTCCACACCAGTTGCTGG
The DNA here is from genome assembly GCA_019925795.1 of Dendrobium chrysotoxum. NCBI lineage: Eukaryota > Viridiplantae > Streptophyta > Magnoliopsida > Asparagales > Orchidaceae > Dendrobium > Dendrobium chrysotoxum. The sequence continues at coordinate 57,541,645 of CM034301.1, forward strand.
CAGGAATAGTGAGCTCTGCAAATGCGGAAGTGTCTGTCAATCCAGTTGTCAGTTCATCATGCGCTGTTGCTGGCGTCACACAAGCAGGACAATCTCTTGCATCTAGCACATCGGCAGTTTCCTCTCTGTCTACTGTGCTTCCTTCAGGTGTCTTAATACCGAATGGAAACCTGGCTAGCTGTGGTACCTCCATATCAAACACAGGAAACTATGTTTATCCAACAGTAACTGGAGGAACATGTTACAGTGGATATGGTGGGATATATCCCCAGGCCACACCATTGCAGCAAGTTGCTCTAGCGCTCAAACAGGCCCCTCTTTCAACCACTTCTGTTGTTTCTTCAGCAGCTTCACATGCAAATGCATTGCCAAAGATGACCTCAAGTTCAAATGCTGATACAGAAAAACGGCCACCTCAGAAGCGGAAATTCCAGGAGCTACCGGTCACTTCAAAAGGGCTGTCTACTCTTAATCAGGTAGATTCTATACCTTTACACTTGGATTTTGTGATTTTTTACGACTGTTGGACTGCTAGATAGTGACTGTAATGACGGATGAGGCTCCTCGCATTAAAATGAGAATTTTAATAAAATTCCCCTGTTGGTAGGGGATTCCTGTATCATGTTTTTTATATTGTGCCATCAAAGGAACTATTATTTATGCTCGTGGTTATGCAGTGGGGATTCTACAGTTAGTTCCCATGGCATGCGTACTTTATGTAATTGTTGCCCACAATTCTATAAATGGTTCTCTATTTTGGAAGAAGAGAAGACAGTATTTTTCATATAATTTACTCTCGCCCTGAAGGAAGTCAAACATAACCTAGCGTCATTTATGAAAAGTACTGTCTTCATTATCTTGGGGTTAGAGAATTTTGATTTATTATTTTACCCATTTTTCAACGCTTTGCTGTTTTTTGTTATTCAATTATAAAACATATTGCGAAGGATGTGATCTTAAACTTTTATGACCGTTTGAAAATTTTCATTACCTATTTTACCCGAGACTGATATAAAAACTGCTTTCCTGAACTGTTGATTATTGGATCATCAAGCATCCAACGGTGATCCTTCGAAAGGCTGGTGATGCTTGACGATACCAATAACCACCTTCAAGTGTGTTATCTGTTTTTTTCTTTTGTAAACAATAAACCTTACAAACCGGCTCCCCCTCCCCCCCCCCCCCCCACAAAAAAAAAAAATACAACTATATATGAGTGTTATAGGATCACCGTTGGATGCTTGCTCTGCTTTGGATACCTTTCCATTCTCAGCTTTATATAAACCTATACTCACTGTTCTCAGAGAAATGAATACTCATATACTAGTTTAATTCTTCATTTCTTCTCTTTGCTTCTGGTTAACCTGCCATGCCTTTCTTCTTTATGAGAAGTATGCACTATAAGGTATAAGTTTTTCATCACTCCTGCCGGTTTTCCCCAAAAAAAAGTCTCCGCAGAGCCATCTTCAACTTCAACACTGTAGGTAATTCTTTATTTTAATTATAGTTGAATAACATTTTCTTAGGAATGCTTTTAGATATATACAAACTAGGCTATTTCTAATGGGTAGAATGATATAATTTTTATTTAAAGTTTAAGCTACTATTTTTTTTATTTTAGTTCATATAATTTATAATTTTTTCTTAATTTTAAAACTCAAAATCACTTTTTGATGAGAATTTTAAAAGAATGAATACAATAAATTATAGTTGTAAAAGTTATCCAGAAAAGCATTTGTAATTTTTTATTTAAGTTAAATTTTTTTTAATTGCTATTTATTTTTGTAATGTATTATTGTATTGTTAAAATGTATTTATTCTTTTATTTAATCATACTAGATGATTATATGATTTATTTTTTTATATTAACAATTCAAAAATTTTTTTTAAACTGCCAATATCGATCCAAGCCCGGATGAAAAATATTGAAGGTATTTTTAAAATTTATAATTTGTGCCCCATAAATAAAATATTTTGGCTCCGCAACTGCACTTACAAGTTGATATCAAATGCTCGTTATTGTTATTTTACACTACATAACATTTGCATATAACTCATTGCCCTGGTTATTTTTCAATCATTTGGAAAACAAACTTAAATCAAATATTTGATTGCTGCTTTCACTTCTTTACTGTGATATTTTTTTGTTCGACTTCTCTTCTTGTGGAGATTCTTAAAATGAATTCCATGTCAGGTACCTATTTTTTTTAGGACTTCTAGAAATTAAAAAAGAGTTTAAATCTTAAAGTTAGTTGTTGGTTTTTTATTGTATGTTTAACTTTTACTTTTCCATATATCGGCTATAGTTGTGCTGATTTTTCAACTATTATTCAAGGTATCTTCTCTGACTTTCTCTGAAGCTGACAGACTGTGTTGAACCTATCTCTTGGACCCTTGGTTTAATGTTTCACAGGAATTTCAAGTCTAGAGTCACCAAATGATGGCGTGCTTGTTCTTTACTGCATTCATCCAGGACATTTAGGCATACCTAAAATGTTTTGCTTATATTCTGCATACAAAGTCACTGCAAATATACCGCGCTTGTGTTTTGAGACTACTTCCTCTGTTTTCCCTGTTATCTAATTTTTTATCGATCTTCATGGATGTAAATTGGTTTTTGCTAACCATCTGATATGAAAGCAAGAGACTCCCAATAATACTCATACAACGCCTAATTTTTCTCGTGAATCCTCTCCTTCATTTCTATATTGTGTTTATATTTTTATCTCTTAGCATCTGAGATAAATCACCCATGGCTCTTGAATTCTCTCTATTCCATCATATTCATATGTTCGTGTAGCCCTTGGCGCCTCTGCAAACATTATTAAATACAATAGGAGTATCTCAAGTGAGGATTAATTGTAGTAGATGATTACCATTTGATCATCTTTTGCTGCAGGGGCAGATCTTTTAGTGGTGGTGTTGAATATTTGTTATTTTAACTAATGACATTATTTTAGAGATGAAAGTTTTGTGCTTGGTTTTTTCCAGAACTCACGACAGGGCTCAGAATGTTTTAAGCCAGGTTTAGAGGATGCTGCTGGAAAAATTTCATTCATGCCTCCAACAAAGAAGCTGAGTCAGCCAGCGCCTGGAGAGTTGCCGTTGCCGCCTCCAAGAATGATGCCTCCCCCACCACCGAAGTTTCCATCCAACCATACTCCAAGAATGATGCCTCCCCCCCCACCAAAGTTTTCATCCGATCATAACCGTAATTCAATCGCTACGCCACCTCCCCCAAACTTTCCATCATCCGATTCACCTGTAGGGTTTCAAAACCAGAATCCGGCAATGAGCCCAGCGGTCACTGAAACTCTTGTTCAGAGCATAGTTTCAGAGAAAGCTAGTGTAGAACCAGTTTCTGGTGATTACATCCTGAAATCAGCTCCTCCTACATGGAACTTATGATTCCTGTAATTACTGATCAGTTCTCTCGTTTGTTTCAGATACATTATTGAAGCTAGTTGAGTATGAAGAAGAAGAGGAAGAGGAAATGGTTGCCTCGGCCGAAGATTCCTTTAGAAGCAACATAATGCGAAGCACTAGCTCAAAACCTTTTTGGGCTGTATAAAAATGCTGCTTTTTAAATTTTTCGCAGAATCCAGAAGCACATGCCTCATATATATCCTGCTATGCTGCTCTCAAGTTTTCTGATTGATGAGCTTTGAAAAGTCGCTCGAAATTCTTATGCCATCTGATGAAGCCTCACTGTGGTCCTTAATTTCTGGATTCATGGTGCCCTATGATCTGTGACTCAAGACCTTGAGACCAGAAGATTAAAATGTTGAATGCCTTATTCAGTACTGTACACATGTTTCATTTGTGTAGCAAAGATAAATTTAGTGAGAAAATAGGGTTTGTAAGAAAGGCCATCGTAAATGTAGTGAGAAAATAGGGTTCCTAAGAATGGCCATCGTTTAAACTTTTGATATACTATTTTCTTAGCCTCATGTTGTAGTAGACTTTGGACTGTGGTCAGAAAATTCAGAGAAAATATTTTATTGTTTTTACTAAATATTTTACCCGAAGATTATATGGCATAGATGCTCGTACGAGTGTGGTCACTTTAGTCGGCTTGTATTGCCAGTTACAAATTTTTTGTACGTCTGTGAACACATGAATTTCAGGACGATATATCAATGAGTTCGCCTTTTGAAGTGGGAAATAAAGGGAGAGGGTTTTTTTGGCCCAAGGTACTTTAACCCCATGTAGTGGGATAAACGTTTGTTGTTGTTGTTGTTGTTGTTGTGCTTTTGATCCATCGCCATGGATCTTGTTGAGTTGAGTTTCTTTACTGTTTAATGAATCTCTTTATCGTCCGGTACCTCAATAGAACCCCAAATCATTTAATGAAAAATTGGAAAATTTGCTTAGCCTGGTATGTTTCTCATGCTGATAAGTTCTCTCTTTAATTATATTTCATTTGCTAGTCCAATGCTAGTAAAATCGTCATCCTTCTTATGGTTAGTTGATCCTTTTACTGCAAATATCTCTTGACTAACCTTTGCTCATGTTAGTGTTCAAATATCAATCATGTCTATACTATCCTCCCCGACAAAATCACAATCACTATTAAAGGAAAAAAAATATTAGATTACCTGTTGTCTACAAATAAAAACCCTCTCCATACGCTAATTCTTTTGCCAATCACAATGTTACAAAAAATTATTCTGTGCAGACACCAAACGTCATCATTAGGCCAATTAGAAATCATCACATCATTTTTTGTTATATATCAATATTGTGTATCGAATAACGTGACACATTCTAATTGACATAATAGTTTCTCCAATGCTACATACCCAAAATGACCAAATCCATTGCCTCCTTCCGGCATGGTTAAAGCAGAAGTTAATTGGCAACGACTAGCATCCTTTAGTGCAACTTGCATTGCTCCTCGCTCTACCTTCTGCAAGTCTACTGGTTGCTAAATAATTAAATATCCCAGCTGCCACTTCCCCAACAAATAGCTCCTCCTCTACCACACCATACACCCACCATTCACCCTTTTCCTGCTAAAGGAGACATTCAGTGAAGCCTGCTTGCTTGCCACTATCTTTGTTTCTTCTTTATTGGCCTTAAACTCCCTGATAAAGGGACCTCGACCTCATCTATCATTAATGCTGATGGCTGCTCTCCAAAATGTTGTACCTTCAGCTTCAAAAACGTAAGAAAAATCAGACAAAAGAGCAGTGCTCCATCATCAACTATTAATTAATGTCTTTCCCTGCATCTTGACCCGGAATCGGAATGGAAAGGAGTTGAACGTTGGCCATATCACAGACTGCAAAAAATTTTTTTTGGGACATTTAAGCCAAATAATGCAAACTCATATACATCACATACATAAAGACTCGAATCCAAAATCTCTTAGTTGAAAGCCTAAGCTCTCAACCAACCACATCGCAAAAAATTTATCAATGACCATCACATCAAAATACCTGACAGAAGAATGCCCTTTTCATCTGTAACATAAAATTTCTATACATTTACATAAATAATACCAAAATACTTCTAATAATATCATAAATTTGGAAGAGCACAACAAAACTAACTTCAACTCTTAATGATCTATTTAATTTCTGATGATATGATTGCATTAGATACAATCATCTGAATTAGAAACTTCATTTTTAATACTTGGGTATTAATTATGTAAATAAAAAAGCCTTCAATGAGGCGCACAAAACACTTCCCCGAATCATGTAAAGCAACAACCTTTTCCACTGCCGCTTAATAATCTACACGCCCATGAAAATATTTCTCATTTAGGAACTTGCAACATTTTCAACAAAAAATATAGAAAAAAAGGTTAAATGCAAAGACGACAGTTTTGCCAAACGATCAAGAGCTACAACAGCTGATATCCAACTCATAAACTTAATACAAGTTTTTATTGAGACAGATAAATATGATTATCACCTCTCATCTTACAATTAGTCTGTGCTGATGACCATTATGATCTACTCTTGTTTGCATAGTCATCAGATTCATCAAAATCATCCTTCAAACTTTGATCAAAGTCATCCTGATTGCCATAGTTCAAACCACTGGTTGTGCTTTCTGGGTTGCTGCCATATTGATTGTTGTTATCATAGCTACTACCTGATCCATCCAGGTTGAAATTGTATTTATCAGAACCACCGCCCAAGTTGCCAGCACCACTTGCATAGTTTTGTCCAACACCACTACCAACAAAGTTTTCACCCCCACCAACACCTCCAGCAACGTAATTGTTGCCACCAGTCCCCCCACCAAAACCACCACCAGCATCTCCACTGCCATAACTACCGGCTCCACTTCCATAGCTATCTCCACCATAACCAGCAGAACCACCACCACCATCGGCTCCGCCACCACCACCATACCCTACGCCACCATAGCCCCCACCGCCGTAGCCCCCACCACGGTTTCCATATCCACCAGCATCTCCCCCAGGGCCATAACCACCACCGCGGCCACCGCCATAACCTCCACCACCACCATAACCACCGCCACCGCCATAACCTCCATCGCCACCATAACCACCGCCACCATAACCTCCACCACCATAACCTGAAGGACGATCATTAGCATAATTAACTCTAACCAGGCGTCCATGAAGCTCCTGTGCATGATCAACATGAGAAGTAAAATACAGGCTTCATCTTCTGAAGCAAATGTTGTCAATGAACATCAATTATGAAAGTTTAATCATAAGAAAATTCAGAAGTAAATTTAAGGAGAAAACACTGAATAATGACCGGATAAAGAGACTTAACTGCTGCATGACTGCTGGCTTTAAAAAAAATTAAAAAGATATTGGTTATCCACTATTCGCTTAAATGATGCTTTCCAAAAAAATTAGTAGAATAAAAGGAAAAAAAATCTCCAAATTAAGCATCCGTACGTGTTGTTCTAAAGCAGCACAAAAAATTTGCTAGAAACGCTGTGTATATTGTTCCTACGTGACATAAAAAATTGCCAAAATAAGCACTTGCACTTGTTCCAAGTGCAACGGGGAAAATCGAACTTTTGCTCATGCAGGTGATTAAGACCCTTGCACTTCTTTACGTGTGTTGGGATAGAAAACATCTAGCCCCAGTGTAGCACAATATTGATCATCCCGCTTCTTTATGAATGTGGTGGGCGGGCCTAGCACTCCTCGTAGCTTTAGCTCATATGTAGGTAAGATGTCGAAAGGCAATTGAAATTCAATCTGAATGAACACAGAGGGAATAGCCCTTTAAGGGGGCTACTTAGTTTGTTGAAAAAGGTGCAGTAAAAGAAATGTAGAAGATTTTGAAATTTGGGTGCTTGGTTTGATGAATAATGAATACAGTATAAATTTTAGCCAGTTTCTTTTTTACTTGTTTCATTTTTTATGCATCGTAAACTCGTACAATTTAGGTTGAATTTCTTTTTCACGGTAAGCTGACTATGTGGCACGTCCCAGGATCTAAAGTGAAAGAATTTATTTTCTTTTTTCTTTTTTTCCCTCCCAATATTCATTCAATCCTTCACATCTATCAATCAGTTACAGTAACAGTGTCAATAATAGTATTCAATATCAATACCATAACTGTATCAGAGACAGTAATCAATAACAGTATCAGACCAACATCAATAACAATATCAGTATCAGTATACGTAATCACTATTGGTGATCAGTAGTCAGTAATCAATCATAATTAGTATTAGAAATCAGTAATCAGTAACCAATCAGATATTCAAATGAGGGTATCTTGCTCCTGTACTTATGACTCCCAATCAGTCGCCTCTTATAACTCCCAATCGGTGTACTCCTTATAACTCTCCTTAAATCACGTAGATCAGTCGACCTGACTCCTTATAACTTCCAATCAGTCTCCAGCTCCTTATGACTCCCATCAATGAATCAATGAATATTGAGGATTTATCATGTGGGGTTTATTATATAATATATAATATCAATTAGAATATCCTTTCAATTAAATTAGTCTCACATTCAAGTACATATCAATCCTACCAATCATTTCAACACATATTACATTTCAGTATTATCATATCAAATCACTGTACATCACTTTCAACCCATTTTCAGTATACCTTTTCTTTTCCTACTCATTTTACTCAGAAATTCCTATACACATATTTAACTAATGAAAATGCAATAAAATCATATCATATTGTTCAGAATGATCGAATCTATAACATAACAAAAGTTACGCGACGAAAGCTTACGAAATTAAGAGATAATGCAATTTTAACAGATTTAGTAGAAAAAATTCATAGAATCAAAATCATCGAAGACAGAGATAAGAGAATAGTTACAACGATCATAACACTTTTTACAATAGAAGTGACGGATAGAAAAGCCCCCGAGAGCTTCCTCTCTCCTCTCTCCTCTTCCCCTTCTCTCTTTACTTCCCGAGTAAGTAATGAAGGGAAGCGTAAAGTGATGATGGGGATATTTATATTAAAAATATATATAAACATTGTTAGTGGCCTAATGCCACAGCGCTCAGACCCAACACCGCAGGGCTGCATGCCGAATCAGAATTACTATAGATTAGAAATTCAAACGCTGCAGTGGCATTTTCTAGCGCCGTTGTGCTCTCCAACTTAGCGCCGCTGTGCCGAAGCACGAAACGCTCCAGTTCAAACAAAAATTCATTTTTTTACTCTTTCATATTTTCGGGTTATTATACTATGTTATCCCGCTTGTTGCCCGTCATGGATCTCCCTACAACCATTGCCGATCACCGCCTTCACCGTGTGTAGCTGCCACTATTGGTTGCCGCTACGTTGTATAGTCAGCAACTCACTACCATCATTTTACTTTACATTGAATTCATTTTACTTCAAGCAAAAAAAAATCCCTTACATTCCTTTTACACTTATCCAAACAACTTCAAGCATTTCAAATACACTGCATTCTTTTTCTAGCAAACCAAATAGTCCCCAAAACAGCAAAAAAAATGCAACTGAAATGAAAGAATAAAAAAAATAAAAATAAATTTTTGCAAAGTAAAAAATATGAAAAAGATTCTTCTTCGCCTTTAACACCAATGAATCCACAAAATTTGCACAAATAGATAGAAGACATCTTTTAAAATTAGAAAATGGAATTTTGCACATATTTCAGTGATAAACACTTGCTCAAAACAATCAAATATGAATATTTTAAAATCTCACACGCATCAAACTATAATTTTCAAATTTAAGCGTACCACTTCAAGAATCAAGCCATACTACATCCTCAAAAACATATTATCACCTTGAGATTTGTTTAGCAACCCCATGACAAACGCTGATATATCGAGAAGTGAGTCAATACTTCGAAAAGTATACCACAACATTAGAAAAATTTAGTAATTGCTGAAGAATGAAGTAATCAAATCCAACAATTCACGATGATGTTCACCCATTCTGATGGTCCCTAAGAAAAATGGCAAATAGAGATTGCATAGACTTTCAATAAAATAAAAGTAGAGTATTATTATATATTGTCGCATATTAACGATCTATTGGATAAATAGATGAGGGAGGGATACACATTCAAAGTGGTTGGACATTTCGAGTGGAGAAAACAATGCACACTATGTTTACTAACCAAAAAATGCATCAGGAATTTTGCAACACTTTGTTTACTTGCCAAAATTACAACAAGATGCGGGGGCAAGTATATTAAAAGATGTACACCTTGCAGAACATCCAAACTTGCAAATAAGAAGCTCGGATTTTACACCTTGTGTCAGCTATCTATGGGAGAGCAACTCCATGAATTTTTTAAGAGATTTACTACATTAGGAAGAAAGGCCTAATTAGCCAATACAACAAAGTTGATGGGGACATCAGCACGTGGAAAGTCTATCAGAGACGTGGCCGTAGATCTATGGCCACGATCGAGTCGTTGTATTTCTGAGTCATTTCATGTATTTGTCTTTTAGTATTTTATTTGTCTCTTATTATTTATGTTGTATTTGTTTCCCGCTTTTACCCCTTACTTAAGGGAGGTCGTTTGTAAGCCCTAAGGGCATTGTTGTCTTTTGTTTTTGAGTCCTTTGTACGAGGCTATTTATAGCCCTCATATTTCTCTTTTGAGGCTTAATGAATGAATGATTATCAAAGAGTTTTCTGCATATTACTTTCTTGTGAGAGTTTGAGAATCGTGGAGAAGGATCCCTAGGAATGGGAGAATCGTGCATCACCTACCAACCTTGAAGAGTCGGGCTCATGGCTTTACTTTCTATCTCTTTCCCTTTTCCCCCCTCCACCATCGTCGGCTCCACCTTCCCCTCCTCCTCCCATGGCCCAAGCTCCACCGAACACTTGAACCGTCGGCCCTTTCCCCCCACCGTCCCCTTCCCCTTCCCCTCGGCGCCCCACCACCACCACAACCGCCGGTCCACTCTTCCCCACCAAGCTACCGGCCCCCACCCCCATCTTCCCCTCTTTGAATTATTTCCTAAATCCCCACTTTCCTTATTTATCCCAATCTATCTTTGGAAGGAATTTGAATTCGAAATAATTTAAATTTAGTTCCTAAATCTTTCATAATGCCTTGATCTTATTTTTGGAAAGGATCCTAATTAAATCAATTAATTCAAATCTGAATTAATTGATTAAAACCTTTCCTATTTCATTAATCCTATTTTTGGAAAGGTCTTTTAATTAAATAAATTAATTCAAATCTGAATTGATTGAATAATTATTGCCTTAAACCCAAAATACATTGAATCTAGTCACATAACCCCCTCCCTCTCTCTCTTGGCCGAAACCCCCCATGCCCCATCTATTTAATTCCCTTCCAAATTAAGCTCCTCCCATTTGAATTAAACCAAAGCCCTCCCCCTCTCTCCTACCCGCCCCCTCCCTCATCCCTTTCCCTCTTTAATTACTTCCAAAGTGGGAAATTAATTAGAGGAATTAAAAGCTCAATTTCCCCCAACCTGATTCCACCAAAATCTGATCCTAAACATCCCTAAGCCTTTTACCTTGGCCGGCCACCCTCTCATCCCTTCCCTTACTTGGATTTAGGAGAGAAACTTCTTTCTCTCAAGGGAAACCAACAAGGACAGCAAAAAAATCTCTTCTCCGCACTTCAATAAAGCAAGACCGATGCATGGCCAATCCCGATCTTGATTTCGGCATTGTCTACGATGAGCAAGGCTTCATTCACACCCTCCACTCCACCTTCGACGTCAACCCAAGGATCGATAATACTGTCGAGGAATACGTGTAGCGCATTCTGGATACTCTCGTTGAAGCCATCGAAGAACAGTTAGGCCACGTTCAGTGGCAAATTATCTTCGGTTCTCAACAATGGTGAACTTCTTCCCCTTCTCATTTATCTTCTAAATCTCACTAACCTTGTAGGTGATGATCAAATCACAAGGAATCGTGCTTCGACTTCTGCCTTCGCTTAGTAAACTAGGATTGAGTGTGCTTTCTATGTTGCTATCTTATTGTTAGATTAGGGATTTGTTGAAGACTACTTCATCCGCAAATTGTTGTAATTCTGTATTGTTTTGAGAATTCAAGTGCTTATCATGTAATTTGGCCTAAACGGCGTGACTGCTCTTACGTTTTTTCTTTTCATTTAAATCGCTAACAGTCTTAATTATTCTTGTCTTTTCAACGTCGTGCAAATTTTTGTCACATTAATTTAAAAGCATTGTAGTCCTGCATCAAAAGTGGTACAACAAGAAGTCTGGAAAGGCAACCTTTGCTCATATGAAGCTATAATTTCATAAGAGTGAAACCCTCCTAAAAGAGGGACCCATGAAATGGGGATAATATCTAAAAGATGAACAATTAGATTGCCTAAGATAATGATTTGACAATTAGGTTGTGAAAAAGAATTAAGATATTGTAATCATAGCAATTTTTACATTCTAATCTCTTGGTGGAGATTTCTAGTAATACTGATTTACAAATTAAATCAACCAGATCAAGATCAAGTCACCAAGTCAGTATTTGAAGACGAATTGTCAATCAGACATCCAATGATTAAGATCAGGAAGAAGAGAATTTGGTCCATTGGATGCGATGAGGACAACAAAATAATAATGAATATTAAATTTTAAGCTTATTTTTAGATTAATTATTTTGAATTATAAATTCTACATAAGTTAATTTCTGTCATGGAGATGGTTTAGAAAGGATAAAGTTATTCCTTATTTTATGTAGTTAAGCTTAGAAAAAATAAGATTCTTCCTCTATCATAGACTATAATGCATAGGCACTCCTATGTATAAGAAGATATGCAGTGTCGGACACGGACAAGCGCCTAACACGATAAAGGCACGTGTCGAACATAGTGAAAGTGTGTTTGATTAAAATAATGTTTAAATAAAATTGAACATGCGTATTCTAATATTTAATTACAAAATTATTTTAAAATGTACTTTTTAATATTTAAAATTTCTAATTTTTAATTGAATATATTTTATTTTACTTTATTATAAAAAGTTTCTTAAATATTAGAAATGACCTTTCTTTATTAGCTTTAAATGAGAATTTAACTTTTAATAGGGTACAATGGAGAAAAAAGGATTCATGTAGCCGACCCCACATAGTGGGATCCTGATAGGAAATACTTGAGTTCGCAAGTAATCCCTTGGATATACTTGAGTTCGCAAGCAACCGTAGCAAGATTTGGATCAAAACAGCGATAAAAACAAAGAAATCGTCGTGGAAGAATAACCAAACTCAAGCAAATTCTTATAAGAAATACGGAAAGCACGAACGGAAGAACGATACAAGAGATCCTCAATTCGAGAGGAGGATCGTCTCTCCCAAATCTCTAGACAAGAGTGTCTAGAGCCCAAGCCTTCAAGAAACCCTAATTCCAATCAATCAAAACATAAACTCCCATAATCCCCTCATCCCCTTTAATACAAAAAGTTTCCTAATTAAATTTCCCTCCCAATGCCTTAGACGCCCCTCCTTTGTAATTTGAATTTACTTAAGTGGGTGGGACCCACTTGTTTGGGCGGAACCAGAAGAGGAGGCGGAACCAGTCCGCCTCCTGTAGGTAAACAGGACCGGCCCCCTTTGGGCCGGTTGAGCTTGGGCCGGTTCACTGGGAACCGGCGTAACAATACCGCCCTCCCAAAGAATCACCTTGTCCTCAAGGTGGAAGTCTGGAAACTGATGTTTCACCCTCTCGTTTGGCTCCCACGTGGCCTCATAGTCCGGAAGATTCTTCCACTTGATCAACACTTCCTTCGTCCCCTCCTCTTTCTAGCGAACCCCCATCAGTTCTAAGGGTTCCAGAACCACCTCTAAATCCTCAGTAAGTGTCGGCGGTAACTCAGGGTTGGCCGTGTACTCCCCAATGGCCTTTTTCAACTGTGATACATGAAAAACCGGATGTATAGTCGCCGTGGGTGGTAGTTTCAGCCGATACGCTACTGCCCCGATTTTCTCCAGCACTTCATACGGCCCAAAGTACCTTGGAGCCAGCTTCTCATTCCTCCTGTTAGCGACTGTCTTCTGTCTATAGGGTCGGAGCTTCAAGAACACCCTCTCCCCCTCTTTAAACTGGATGTCCTTCCTATGCCCATCAGCCTGTTTCTTCATAATTTGTTGAGCTCTCAGCAGATGCCTCTTCAACTCCTCTAGCACCCTATCCCTCTCCTCCAAATACTCCTCAACTGAAGAAACTGGAGTACTGCCACTCCCAAAGTGCACCAGGTGGGGGGGATCCCGTCCATACAATACCTTGAATGGGGTCATCTGGGAAGCAGAATGAAATGATGTGTTGTACCAGTACTCTGCCCATGATAGCCACTTGGCCCATAGCTTAGGTATCTCTGACACAAAGCATCTCAGGTAAGTCTCCAGACTCCTGTTGACTACTTCCGTTTGGCCATCTGTCTGTGGGTGATAAGCTGTGCTCCTCTTCAGAACTGTCCCTTGTAACCTGAACAACTCCCTCCAAAAGTGGCTGAGGAACACCTTGTCTCTATCTGATACTATCGCCTCTGGCACTCCATGCAACCTGACCACTTCTCTGATGAAAACTGAAGCCACTGTCACCGCTGTGTAAGGGTGTCGGAGGGGGATGAAATGAGCATACTTGCTCAATCTGTCCACCACCACTAAAATCACCGTGAACCCTTCTGAACGGGGCAGCCCATCTATGAAGTCCATGGATATCTCCTCCCATACATGTCCCGGTAGAGCCAACGGCTGTAGCAGTCCCCCTGGTGACATAGCCATGTATTTGTTTCTTTGGTAGATATCACATCTGGCTACCATCTTTTCTACATCTTTACGCATCCCTTTCCAATACAACTCCGCAGCTAGCCTTCTGTATGTCTTCTGCACGCCTGAATGGCCCCCCACCGAGCTTCCATGAAACTCTTGGATTAAGTTCGGGATGTGGATCGAGGTCCGGGGCATCACAAACCTCCCCTGATACAACAGTCTGTTCCCCTCCAATGAGTACCCTGGGTGGCTACCCCCCTCCTTCAGCAATTCTGCCCTGATCTTCCCCAGTGCCTCATCCCTAGCACTTTCTTCTCTGATGGCCTCCCAATCAAGCATCAAAAGAACAGATAGCGTCACTAACTGCAGCTCCCCCATACACCTGGACAAGGCATCTGCTGCCTTATTCTCCACTCCTGGTCTATACTGAATCTCAAAATCATAACCCAGCAACTTGGACAGCCACCTCTGATGCTCCTCCGTAACCATTCGCTGCTCCAGTAGGTATTTCAAACTCCGCTGATCTGTCCTGACGATGAAATGTCTCCCCAGTAGGTAGGGTCGCCACTTCTGGATGGCCAAAACGATGGCCATTAATTCTCTCTCATAAACTGACTTCAACCTGGCTCGAGCAGTCAACACCTGGCTGAAATAGGCAATGAGCCTACGACTCTGCATAAGTACGGCCCCCAATCCGTACCCGGACGCATCCGTCTCCACTATGAAGGTCTGAGTGAAGTCTGGCAAGGCTAGGACCGGCACCGTAGTCATAGCCTTCTTCAAACTCTCGAATGCTGATGTGGCTGCCTCCCCCCATAAGAACCCATCCTTCTTTAGCTGCTCAGTGAGTGGCCATATTATGATGCTGTATCCCTTGACAAACCTCCTGTAGTAACCCGTCAGTCCTAGAAATCCCCTCAACTCCTTTAGATTTCTAGGCACTGACCACTTTAACATGGCCTCAATTTTAGACTGGTCTGCTGCGACTCCTTCCTTCGATACAACATGGCCCAAATACTCTACACTGGCCTGTGCAAAGCAGCACTTCTTCAAGTTGGCCCTCAACTGGTGCTCCTGCAGCACTTCTAATACCTTTTTTAGATGCTCCCAATGTTCTTCTGTCCTGCTGTAGACTAGAATGTCGTCGAAGAATACCAGTACAAATCGTCGTAGATAAGGTTTGAAAACCTTATTCATCAGTGCCTGAAAGGTGGCTGGAGCATTGGTGAGGCCAAAGGGCATCACCAGGAACTCATAGTGTCCCTCATGAGTTCGAAAGGCAGTTTTAGGCACATCCTCTTCTTCATCCGGATCTGATGGTATCCTGATTTTAGGTCTATCTTGCTAAAGATCACCGTCCCACTCAATTCATCCAACAGCTCATCAATCACGGGGATAGGAAACTTATCCGGTACAGTTTCCTTGTTGAGTGCCCTATAGTCCACACAGAAACGCCAACTGCCGTCTTTTTTCTTCACCAATGGTACTGGACTAGAGAAAGGACTGACGCTCGGTCTGATGATGCTGGCCTCCAACATCTCTCTAATCAGCTTTTCAATCTCATCTTTCTGAAACTGGGGGTAGCGATAAGGTCGTACGCTGATGGGTGATATTCCCTCCTTCAGAATGATGGTGTGCTCCTGCTCCCTCTGCGGTGGCAATCCCTGAGGCGGCTGAAATACCTCACGGAACTGCTGAATCAAAGGCTGTACGGTGAGGGGTATGTCCCCTCCTTCTTCCAATCTAGCTCCCTCCAAGCTGTGTAGCTCCACCAAGTATCCTCCCCCTGCCAACTGTATGTCCCTCACCATAGTTTTAAGAGAAACCATGGATTTGGATAGCCCCGCATCTCCCTTAATCACCACCTTTCTCCCATCAATCGTCAACTCCATCGTGAGTGCTCTCCAGTTCACCTTGGTGTCTCCCAAAGTCTGCAGCCATTTCATCCCCAAGATGACATCTGTACTCCCCAGCTCTAGTGGAAGAAAATCTTCCTTCACCTGAATCCCCTGGATAGTCAGTAGCACTCTTCTACAAATTCCTCGGCCCTTCTCCACCTTCCCCGTACCCATCATCACCCCGTAGCAACCCGTATCCACCAATCTCATTCCCATCTGATCGACGACCTGAGAGGAGATGAAATTGTGGGTAGCCCCACTATCAATCAGCACCACTACCTCCCTGTTCTCAATCTCCCCCTTCACCTTCATGGTATGATTCGTCGTGAATCCTACTACTGAGTTCAAGGATACCTCAGCTAGATCCAGGTGCATTTTCTCCTCCATCTCCTCCTCTGTCTCCTCCTCCCCTCCCTCCTCAGTTTCCTCGTCATCACAGACGGTGAGAACCTGAAGAGTTCGGTCCTTGCATCGATGCCCTGGCGTATACTTTTCATCGCACCTAAAGCACAACCCCTTAGCTCTCTTCTCCTGCATCTCCTTTTCTGTCAGCCGCTTGAAATTTCCCCCTCTTCCACCTCCTCCTGTCCTCTCATTGGTGGTCTCTCGATTCCCCCCTGTTGAAGGGAATTTCGGTGCTAGATGGGTGGTCGTCATCCGATAAGTTCCTCCGGTGCTGCTACTCTTGGCCCCCCTCTCCAGATTTCTCTGATTCTCCACCAGCTGGGCTAACTTCATAGCCTCCCCCAAGTCACGGGGCATCAGTACCTTCACTGCTGCTCGGATCTCCGCCTTCAACCCCTTCATGAAATTTCCCTCCAGTACTGTATCTGAGAGTCGCTCCACCCTGCTGGCTAAGTGCTCAAATCGCTCCCGGTAGTCAGCTACAGATCCCTCCTGTGTCAGAGCAAAGAACTGCTCATAGAAATTCCCTCCCCGATCGGTTTGGAAACGTTCTATGATGCAATCCTTGAATTCTCTCCAGGTCCTGATAGCCCTCCTTTGGTCTCTCCACTGATACCATGAAAGGGCTTTTCCTTCCAAGCACAAGCCCGCTGCTGTCAGCTTTTCCTCCTCCGTCAGCCCATTAACGGCGAAGTACCGTTCCACCTTGTAAATCCACCCATAAGCATCCTCTCCTTCGAATATGGGCATCTTTAGCTTCCTCACTTTCTGATCCCCACCATGTCCCCGTAAGCCTCCATAATTTCCCCTCTCCCATGTGCTCGAGCCCCCCCATGTCTCCCGATCCTCCCTTCCTCTCCCATGTCCCAAACCCCCTTCGAAATCCCTCCTTCTGTCTTCAAAATCAACACCTCGACGGCCATAGTATCCCTCCCGGTGCTCCCACTCCGCACCTCTTGGCTCCACGCCTCCATACCCTTGGCTCTCTCCGTATCTCCCTCCTCTCTCCTCCCTCTGGAAAGGCTCCATATGGGGTCTTCCTCTTCCCCCTTCCACGATTTCCACCTCTTCTTCCTCCTTACGAATTTCAGATTTGGTGTTTTTCGCTTCGGGGCCCTTTGCCTCAGATGCAGCCGTTTGGGTTTGGAATTCCAACATCTTCTTCATTATATCCCGTAGATCGGCCACTTGTCCTTCCATGGAAGACATCATTTCCTCCACGGTTTCCTTGATTTGATTTATCTCCCCTTCGATCCTTTCTTCCAAAGCATCCACCTTTTTGGCCGCCATTGCAATCCGGAGTTTGCAGATTCACGAAATCTGATTTTTGAAGTAAAAAAACAGCAACTTCCCCTCTTTCAGGCCAAAAAACTGCTGCAGGAATTTGCCGAAATCAGCCCTCCACCGGTCCCAAGACTTGCTCTGATACCAATTTGATAGGAAATACTTGAGTTCGCAAGTAATCCCTTGGATATACTTGAGTTCGCAAGCAACCCTAGCAAGATTTGGATCAAAACAGCGATAAAAACAAAGAAATCGTCGTGGAAAAATAACCAAACTCAAGCAAATTCTTATAAGAAATACGGAAAGCACGAACGGAAGAAAGATACAAGAGATCCTCAATTCGAGAGGATGATCGTCTCTCCCAAATCTCTAGACAAGAGTGTCTAGAGCCCAAGCCTTCAAGAAACCCTAATTCCAATCAATCAAAACATAAACTCCCCTAATCCCCTCATCCCCTTTAATACAAAAAGTTTCCTAATTAAATTTTCCTCCCAATGCCTTAGCCGCCCCCTCCTTTGTAATTTGAATTTACTTAAGTGGGTGGGACCCACTTGTTTGGGCGGAACCAGAAGACAGGACCGGCCCCCTTTGGGCCGGTTGAGCTTGGGCCGGTTCACTGGGAACCGGCGTAACAGATCCTTGATGTTGATTGATGATAAAAAGTTTCTTTAAGTTATTACTCCCTGAACCCTCATCGTATCCCACATGCCTTCACTCCGATAGGGTTATCCTGTAGGGATTGAATGTATCTTCCATATCCTACATTCCTTTTACAATTATTAGAGTCTTAATGATCAATGACGAGGACTCTTGACTTCAAGGTCTGGCAACGACAAGGTTCGACCGACCCCTGAACAGCCATGACCCCAATCCACCACACCTTCTCAAGTTATGCACGCAAGGATGTCTGACGTCCCCATTTCGCCTGACGCTCACATCTAGGGTTTTGAGGGAAATAGGCTTTCTTATTATGTTAAAGTTAAACACCAGCGTATTACATGGTCTGCTTATTTTGGGCTGATACATAGATATATTTATGCTATATGATTTTTTTTAAAGACACTTGAATGATTATTTTCTTTCTTATGCACTTCATTTACAAATTCAGGTTTTTGCTCCCTCAAGAATTTTTTATTTATTCTGTTGATTAAAGAATGGTAGCTTCTTTTGTTCCTTTCTGTAAAAATCTATTTTCAACAAAGTTATTTTGCGAGCATTTATCAGTAAAATCTTATTTTATAGAAGCCGTTTACCACTGATGTTCCGATGTAACTTATCTCTAGTCATTAAGTTAGTGCTCTTGGATAGAGAAATCAGCGCATTTTTTTATATCAAGGGAACTAAATACTTAGTAAATGTTGCTAATAAAATGTTCTTTTAGATTCTTGTAATTTTAAATTACTGTTAGTTACCAAGGAACTGTGCTAATATGTACTTCAATAGTTGGTATATATCCACAATAAACTAGTACGCTTAAAAAGGTAGAGAAATAGCTTTAGAGAACTTGTTACATTTACAACATGCTTGAGAATCATTCCCTATATATATTACCAAAATTATTTATGAAATTAACATTCAATTACTTCCATTTAATCAAAATTTTCTTTATGCTGATTTTTAAATGTTCTGTAAAAAGATAACACTCTAGTAGTGATGGATCTGGAAGTGGCGATGGTTTGATAGAGCCTAATATTATATATAATATGTCAACCGAAATTATTTATGAAATGAACATTCAAATACCTTCATTTTATCATAATTTTCTTTATGTTGATTTTTAAATGTTCTATAAAAGGATAATGAGCTCCAATAATAAAGGAACTAAAAGTGGTGATGGTTTGATAGAGTATAATATTGAAGACAATAAGCCTTTGTGGAGTCATGTAACTAAATTGAAATAATCTTCTAACTACTTATCATGAGCTAGCAAACCAATTATGATGCTGATTTGTCATTTGTTTATTATTCTTGATATCATGCATATATAATTTTTACACACTATTTAAAAATTATGCATATCCTATATTTTCAATAATTGATGTCCCATGTCCGTATTCATGTCACCGCTTTGCGTTTTTGCGTCGTAAATTATAGAGTTAATTCACTAATAGATAAAAATGAAGTCAAATAATTTAGTGCTCATGTTTGCCTTTTTAACATTGTAATTTCTACAATAAGAATCAATTCCAATTCCCTCTCTTATGCCACTAGCCAATTGCTGTCATCATCCTACAATCGCCCCTCCAGCTATTATTATTTCCCTACTGCTGCTACTGTGACCTGGGATAAGAGAGAGCAACACTCCGTTTTTGCTCCTTCAAGTAGTCTAGATACAAAAAACAGCAAACACTCTTTGTTTTCCAGCAAAAGAAACCAGTTGCTGGCCAACCATGCTCCGGTTTGCTGCATACATCAAAACAAATGAAGATTACAGCAGTTTGCTGTTGTCCAAAGGTTGTATGTAATAGAAAAACCCACACAAAGTCAATTAGTTTCTTTCATTGTGGTAATTCAAATACATCCCACAAGTCTTTTCTTTTTAAGGCTTTCATCTCCTCTGGAACTATATTTCTTCATTTTGAAATCTTGTCAAGTTCTTGAATGTTTTAAAATAGCCACTTAGAATATTTGCAGTCACGACTTGTGGTGTTGGAAAAAACTTGTGGCAAGATAAAAATAGCAATACAGAGTGCAATGTGCATTCTCTGTTCTCTTTTCTATTGGTTCGCAAAGATCAGATTCATCACCTGCAGCTGTGTCACCTACTCGAAGAGTTACCCACTAGATTTAACTACTGGTTGGGCTTGTGATGTTAAAAGTTTGAACTCCTGAATTTGCTTATTTCTTTTAAAGTAAACTCGCGATTTTTTTTTTTCATTTGTGCATTTAATTCTCACAGATTCAAAAATTTCTCTAATTGATGGCATGAAAAACTATATTGTGGAAAAATAGTGGTACGTTTGAAGGATGATATGGAGGAGAAGAAAGGAATATAAGAAGTTCAGGCTCAGGTGGAGAGAGTCGAATCACATAGAGATGAAAGGATCCCAATGCCTCTCTTCACACGGACTCTCACATCGGAAGGAGGTATTGCAATTTGGGAGCCCAACCTTGTGTTTTAATGATTACAAACATTGTTGGATGAATATTTCTTGTTCCTACTTATTTTTCTGGTATGCCACTAACCATTTCAGGTAAAACATACACTGAGCAAAAGTGAAGAATCATGGCACAGTATAGCGTCAGTGTCTAAGTCAATCTGTGTTTGACAGAGTCTGTACTTTTTATTTTTCTTGAGTAATTTTCTATATTAGGTGTATGTTAGCAAGACAAATGTGCACACACATACAAAAGAGAGTAAAATTGAATATTTGAATTTTGTTGTTAATCATACCATACGATCTGTTCAAAAAAAAAATTCAAATGTTTAATTAATTGAGATTAATTAAAATTGGGTTATAACAAATCGTACTGTATGGCCTTGATCGTACTGTACGATCGGCTATTTTGATAAAACCACGCTGTCGAATCTATGTTACTTAAAATAAATTTAAGTTTTGAAATTTGAACTGATTCTACTATACGAACTTATTCTTAATCCCATAGATTAAGAAATCAAATCAGGATCTAATCATTATTGATGATCGTACTATACGATCATCATCGTACAATCCGATCTACCCGACAACTCAACTAGACGAACTTTGTTAGTCCTGGATGATATGTGATTCGATATAACTAATTGTATTATACTTTTGTTCATTAGTACAATATGATTAATAATATAATTGAACTGATCTTATTGTACTACTATTCATCATATAGTACTAACAGTGACAGAATTGAACTAATTGTATTGTATGATCTGTGAATTGTACTGTACTATCAGAGCAATTAATTTAAAATTTTGGTTTTTTAAGAGCCCACTTTATAAACTCTTGATATGTTTTGAGGGACAGAAGTACTTGAGCAACCAGAGATATTTTCTTCTTAGAAGAGAGCTTGGAGAGTCCACTTTACACAAGAGAGAGGGAGAGAGAGAGAGAGAGAGAGAGAGAGAGAGAGAGAGAGGAGGTGAGGGTGAGAGAGGGAGAGTACCTTGAGTGAGTCAAGAGGTGTGAGAGAGGTCACACGATTGATCTGCTGGCATGCACCTTGGATCCTCTAGTTGTGTTTTGGTGGAGCTCTAAAAAGGAGAGTCTTTGGTGCGAAAGACTTGCTAGTTAAGGAGGCTAGGGATTGGCATCTTCGTCAGGCCATGGAGTCGAGAAGAGAGGCGACATCTCCGCTAGAGCGAGAAGCTAAAGAAGGGTCAACATCTCCGTCGAGCCAAGGAGGTGAGAGTAGGGAGATTCTTCGTAGTCTGTAAAGGTTATTCTCCACCTGTGGTAAGGGAGAAGGGATTCTCAGCCTAACTGTGTGCTGAAGGAGTCTGAGTTAGTTCAATACTCAAGAAGGAAGACCTTTGGAAAGTCAGCATAAGTCAATTCGACCGAAATACTATAAACATGATTTGCGTGGGGAGAAATACACTATGAAAATGGGGAGAAATAAGTACAGATCTCTCTTCTGTCTCCCTCCCTCCTTTTCTCTCTTACACCATTCTCACATTCTAGATAAAAGAGAAAGGCGAGTTAATAACACCAAGGGACACCACCCTTGAGAAGAAAGAGAAAGAAAATTGTTCAATCCAACTTAAAGCGTTTCGGTACCAATGTGGAGCGCTGCGGTGCTCAAACCTCTGATCCCGATCCGTCTGACAATGTCGCGCTCAAACCCACAACACTGCAGCACTGCACATCATTGTGAAACCGAATCTGGAGTATTGCGGCACTATGCTCTCTATCGTTTCTCCCAGCAAAATTTGCAACACTAGAAAGCTCGGGAGTACAGCGCTAGGGAATTATACGAAAAATATGGGTGTAGAACACCTGAACCCAAGCAAGGGGAGGACTCTGCGCACGCCTCAGCGGGCACGAGAAATTGGCTTGAGGTCCGATGCAACAGTACAACCCGATTGATCAACATAATCAGATTCCATACAGAACTAACACAATTTATCTACTACACTATGATTTCATTTTGATTATATTTATGAAAGAGGCTTTTGGTAAATGATCTAGCCGAACTTTGAAATTTAGAAAAGAAAAAAGATATATATTTGTTTTCTAAGAGTTTAATAAGAAAGAAAAAAATTGTATTTACTTTTAGTTTTGGTTTTGAATTGTTTTAATCTCTTCTAACGCTTCCACATATCTCGTCTGTTTTAAGCAAAAGATTTTTTTAAAAAATCAATTCACTCATCTCTTGGTGTGCCTTTTGCACCTTCAAGTGCCCTCAAAGCACTTTCAAGAGGTGGGAGTGTAGAATGATTGATGTTCTAAGAATCCAACAACAAGAGAGACAAAAAATTGTTTTGTAACTGGGCAATAACACTTGTGTCCTTAATGAAAGAACAACTAAGAAAGATTGATTGTAGTTGAATCCAACTTTCCCTTAGTTTGATTAGTACTTTGTATGGAAAAAGAGCAGCCAAAAGGTCATGAAGAGAGTGAACATCCATATTAAAGATAAATCTTAAATAACACACTCAAAAAAGCTTTTAAACTAAGTAAACTAGAAGGAAGTCTATTGATGCATAGAAACAATCAAAACAACTATCCAAAAATAATGTAGAACATAGTACCATATGCCCTCGAGACACTTCTAGAATGTGTGTTTCTTCTTTCAACAATTCTTATTTTTAGAGGTTTTAAGTACAAGAACTTTGATGAGCCATAGCATGACATTGAAAATAAGTTCCAACAATTGACTTCAGTGTTCTTGAGCATTATTAATGTAATTGATTTTCACAAAAGCACTAAATTGGGCTTTGGATGAGTTTGTGTAAATTTTAGAAAGTTATGAAAGTGACTTTTTTCTTTTAAGAGATAAATGCAACAATTTCTTTAGTGATGACCAATAAATATGAAAAACTATCAAGTTCCAGAAACATTTGGTACCCATGAGGGGCCCAAATATTACATTGAATTGAAGACCATTATTAAGAGGGTTACATGGAACATGCAAATATGCGGCATTGACATGCTTGGCAGCAATAAAATTTTTACAAGAAAAAGAGTAGACATATTTATTGATAAACACACAAGCAATTTTTTGATATGGGGAAAACTACGATGCCCTAATCATTCATTCCATTACATGATCCTTTTAGGGATAGTGATAGAGTTGTTCTGAAATATTTGAGATCATTTATTTATGAAGAAGATAGGATAAGCTACTTAACATCTTAGCACTCCCAATAATTGCCCCCAAAGACAAATCTAGAAATTCATATGAAGAAGAAGATAATTTAGCAACACAATTCAAATATTTGATAAACTTGCTAATATACCCTAGGTTGTGCCAAGAAAAGTGCATAACTTTTAATGCAAAAGCATTAACTATGAACGAATACAATGAACCACAAGGCAATCATAAAAAGATTGAGCAAACATGGAGACACCAAGATTTGTATGACCTGGCATAAAATAAGTCTATGTCCATTGAAGATGAGTGAGGATTCAATTCATTGAATAAAGGTTTTCAAAATTAAGCCACAAACTAGCCCTTTCCAAAACCCAAAGTATATTCAATCACACCGAAAGAAAAAAAAAAAAATCTCTTAAGACAGATATGGAAAAAAGTTAACTCAAAAGAGAGCATAAAAAAAGGATTAAATAAATATCATAAATCAACCACTTCAAAAATCTTTAAAATGTTGCTTTTATACTAATCTATTAAGTTGTAGATATGACACTCACTTTTAATTTTTTTGTCATTTTCGCCTCTCTTTCATTCTCTAGCTCTTGGTCCTCTTTAACTTCTCTATTTAAATTCCTCTGTTTTAACTTCTCCAATTAATGGAACTTTAAAAAAAGCAAAGAAATATGCCTTGATCTTTGATTAATTCATGCATGAAATCACTTGCAAATGTTAACTCTAACATGATCTGCACACATATTGATAGATATTTGATGGAGGTATTTTTCAAATCTAACTAGGTTGAAATTTTAACTACTAAATGAAAAACTAATCTGCTCATTGACTCAATAATGTGACAAAAACCTAGATCCCCTTGGTGACTACTCCATTCCAGGTGGAATACTTTATGCTCACAAAGCCCTAAAGGGATGAACACAGCCCAATGTCACAAAGCCCAAGTAATGTTTGTGCTGAACTCCCACAAGAAACCTCTGAAGTACATATGTTGTACACCAAGTTGGATCCACTAAAATTGAGAGGACACCTGCCACTTAATATATATATATATATATATATATATATACCTCTAAAGTGGATGTCTCCTTGCTTTAAATGCTATGATGTTACAACCTACCACTGAGGCAGATTTGATTTGTCATATCACCTTCAAAATATCTTCCCATCAACCCACGCCTTACTGTGCTTTGAAACATTCTTGCAGAAGAAGCTAATTTTTTCTGCTTCCTTAAATCATGGTGTTCCATCAATGCTGATGAAACCAAAGTAATACCCTTCAAAGTCGCACATCACAGTATATAAAGCCCATTAATTCTTTATTCCTTCATGAGAGTCACAGCACCATTATAGACATTAAGGACTTCAACTTCTCAAAAGAATATGCATCATGAAAAATAATCAAAGATCACCTAAACATCATTAAGAATGCCCAAATATAGTAGATTATTCCTAAGATTCAGTATAAACTTAACTCTAGGCAATAACATCAATTCCATAACCAACTAACTGTCTTGCACAACACAATTGTCCCTATAGACACACCCACCAAAAGATGTCTCATAAATAAAGCATAGCTCCTTATCAGAGCACTTATAATATGAAAGAATTGAATCTTGAATCCACTGCTCTTTGCATTTGTTTCAAGTTGCTACTCCAAAAGCATCCCATATATCAGACCTAGACCAATATACACAATGACACTAGCTTTGGATGCCTAAAGGGTTAAAAGATAAAGATCAAAATTAACAGTACCTTTCCATCCATGGCAGTTATTGCAGCAGAGGCTTCTTCCCCCGACGTAAAAGTTATAAAACCAAAACCCCTCGACCTCCCAGTTTCACGATCAAGGATAACCCTAGCTGAAAAAAGTTATCAGTTTGATGGTTAATCAAAGCTCTTCAAAACCTCAATGAAAAAAAGAAGAAAAAAATATACCCTCAATAACTTCACCATAGCCAGAAAATGCTTCCCTTAGAGTTTGATCATCTGTGCCATATGATAGCCCTATAATATTGTATAAACGTATCAAATGCAGTAAGAACCACAAAATCAAAATTGGAATGAACAAATAAGTAATAAAGGTGGAAGATCATACCTCCAACAAAGACTTTTGATGATGACATGCATCTCACAGCCTGGTAGATTGAAGGTTTAGATGACACTGCATGCTTGAGGAGACTCCCAATTTTGGCAAAAGCCATTACTCAAAACTTTCAACAGAAGAGATGGATTAGAACGTGGTAGTGAAGTGAATGTCATCAGTCTTAAAGAGAGTCAAATGTTACAGCCCCACACATGAATAATATAACAAAATCATGCATACAGATAAAGCATGAAACTTTAGGAAATGAGGCTACAGCAGGAGCCTGAGGCCCATGAATCATCAAACAAGTAGCATGCTAATTATGTTAGGATGCAGCCTTAAATTTCATTACTTCGTCTATCAGATTAATCACATAAACTGGTCATAATCTAGCAATTAACCACATATAAAGCGTTTGAGGATTCGTAACAGACCAAAAATTAATCAAATCCATAACGAGGATAAGATCAAGCATAATAACGCCCTATCTAAACCAAAAGAAAGGTAACAAGCCAATCAATTTACACATCAATCCCCAGACTATAAGAGCTCAACTCGACCATAGATAAGAAAACCAACTAAAAACATATTACAAAGAAGCAAACAATACAACAGCCCCGACATCCAGACTGCAATCGACAGCCAGCATCCAACAGAATTAATCATCGAATAAACAAATGCATCTAAAACCCTAGAAAAGGAAAAAACTGATAACGAAAGGGAAAAGAGAGAAGATACCGATCAAGATTAGGGTTTTGGATTTCCTTTCTTTACCTGTCAATCGCCTCTCCTCTCACCCAAAAACCCTACCGCTGGTTGAGCCCGGGGTTTTATGCATTTGACAGCTGACAATTTACCTAAGAATTTATCCTCGCCGTTGGTGCAAGCTTATTGTTCAAATATTCGCATTAAGGGATAAATCTGAACCGTTGATTTTAAGAGATAAATTTTTTAAGACAATTTTGTGTCACGTGTTCCGCAAGAACCTGATGATATTAGAAATGTAAGGTCCGAGCCTGCCGTCTGAATTGTCAAGTTGCTACCTGTTGGAACCGAATAAGGGTGATTATCATATAGAATGTGTACCTCCATACTAAATTTATAAATTAAATTTTAGAAACAAAAAACTTTAATTCACTTTAGGAAATATTCTCGTTACTTTTTTATTGAAAAGTAGGCTTTTTATTTATTTTGGCAAGAAAATATATTCAAAATTTTATTTCAAATCAAAATATCCTTCATTTTTAAATGCAAAGTATTTATTTGTAGTCCATCTCAAACAACATAGATCTGATTAAGGCTTCGTTTGCAACATTTTTCTTATTGCTTTTTAAAGCAGCATTTTAATACAAAATATTTATCTTTCTACTAAAGAACTGCTTTAAGAAGTAATAAGAAAGCCAACTCAAACGAAGTCTAAGATTAAGTCATACAACAACAACAACATCAAGCCTTAATCCCAATATGTGGGGTCGAGTACAGGAATCTTTTTTCTCCATTGTGTCCTGTTAAGAGTCAAATTCTCATTTAAACCAAATAAAAAAGATCATCTCTAATATTTTCTAAACAAGTCTTTTTAGGTCTACCTATACCTTTTTTAACATAAGTCAAATCTAATATATCTACTTTCCTAACCGGGTTATCAGAAGGTCGTTGTTTTATGTGACCAAACCATCTAAGACGACTCTCTCTAATCTTATCTTCCACTGGAGCTACTCCAACCTTTTTCATGTATATGCTCATTTCGTGTCTTGTCTCTAAGAGTAAATCCACTCATTCACTTGAGCATCATCATCTTTGTAACACTTAACTTTATATTATGCTTCTCTTTTAATGGCCAACATTCTGCACCATAAAAGCATTATAGGTCTCACCACTATCTTATAGAATTTTCTCTTAAGTTTGAGAGGGACTTTTCTATCACACAACAAGCCTGATGCATTCCTCCACTTCAACCATCCAACTTGAATTCTAATAATAATATAACCATCTATTTCACTATCACTTTGAACAATAGACACAAGATATCTAAAATGTGTACTCTTATTAATGATCGCCTAAAGTCAAAATCCCCCCACTATATCTATTATTACTAAAATTACACTCAATATATTCAGTTTTAGATCTAATCAAATGAAAGCCTTTAGACCCTATGGTTGACCTCCATAATTCTAGTTTACCTTCAACTCCCTCTCTAGTCTTATCAACAAGAAGAATATCATCAGCAAAAAAACATAAACTAAGGTATAACCTCTTGCAAATATCTAGTGAGAACATCCATGACTAAAGTAAAAAGATATGGGCTTATAGACGATCCTTGATGTAATCCAAGTGAAATAGGAAAATACTTAGTCAAACCACCTTATGTTTAAACACAAGTAACAGCTTCTACATACATATCCTTAATGACTTGTATATAAGCATTATTAACCCCTTTTTTTTTAGAACTCTCCATATCACTTCTCTTGAAACTTTATCATATGGTTTCTCTAAATCAATAAATATCATATATAGATCCTCCTTGTTCTCCCTATACTTCTCCATTAAACTTCTCAATAAATGTATAGCTTCCGTAGTTGACCTACCATACATGAATCCAAATTGATTTTGAGAAACATTAATATCACGTCGCAACCTATGCTCCATAATTCTCTCCCATAGTTTTAAAGTATGGCACCATAACTTAATTCTTCTATAATTCACACAATCTTGTGCATCACCTTTATTCTTAAAAATAGAAATCAACACACTCATTCTCCACTCATCTAGCATCTTTTTAGTCTTCAAAATAATATTAAAAGGTTTAGTAAGCCAAGAGATCCTTCATCTCCTAAACATTTCCCTGCCTCTATTGGAATATCATCTGGTCTAACAACTTTTTCACACTTCATTTTCTTTAAAGCCTCTCTAAGATCGGTTTTACTAATACACCAATAAAAATAAAAATATTTATTTTCATTTAGGGTGCTAAAGTTACCAAAATCAATTGCATTTCTCACAATTTTCATTGAAGAGTTTAGCAAAATATCTCATCCACCTTTGTTGAATATCCTCTTCTAATAAAAGTACTTTTTGATCTTCATCCTTAATATACTTCACTTGAACTAAATTCTTACTACTCCTATATCTTTGTTTGGCTAACTTATACATATATCTTTGGCCCTCCTTAATATTTAGTATACTATATAAATCATTAAAGTTAAATTATTTGTCTAGCATATTACTTTCTTAAACTTCTTACGGGCCTCTTTATATATTTCCCAATTATCAAAATTTTTATATTTAAATCAATTTTTATAACAAATCTTCTTATTTTTTATTTTTTCTTGCACATTTTGATTCTACCACCATCTATTTTTACTATTAGGAGTTTTTCCCTTTGATACTCCAAGCACATCTTTTATTATATTCTTAGTATTGCTAACTACTTTTTTCCACATAATATTAGCTTCTTTATACAAAGATAAAATCTTAAGATCTAGAATCTTACTCTAAAAAATATTTTTATTAATATTCTTTAAATGCCACTTCTAATCCTATAACAATATTTTACTTTATTTTTTTATTTTCTGTCTCTTTATCTTAAAGTCAAAAACTAATAAGCGATGTTGGGTACATAAACTTTCACTTGGAATAACTTTATAATCTTTGTAATCTAAATAATTTATTTTTCTTATAAGAAAATAATCAATCTAAGTTTTATTATATCCATTCTTATAAATGATGAGATACTCGCCTCTTTTCTTAAATAATGTATTAGCAATTACAAAATCATAAGCTAAAAAATTCTAATATGGTCTTACCACATTCATTAGTCGCTCTAAATTCGTAACCATCATGAACGCTTTTAAAATAATCTATTTTTCTACCAACATGTCTATTTAAATCTCCTCAAATAAAAACTCTTTCTTCAAGATGTATTTTTCGTATTAATTCTTCTAAGTCACTCTAAAATTTTAATTTTGAACACATAACCAAACTTACTTGAAGAGCATAAATACTTATAGTATTAATAATTTTAGTATTACTAATAATTTTTAAAACTATAATTCTATCTCCAATTTTATTAACTTTTATAATATTATCCTTCAAACTCTTATCTATAATCACATCTACATCATTTTTAGTACAACTCCTACTAAAATACAATGGTTTAAATTCTAAACTATCAATCTCCTTAGCCTTCTCTCCAACACATTTAGTTTCCTAAATTCATAGAATATTTATCTTCCTATGAATTATAATATATATTAATTTCAGTAATTTATCTATAAGGGAACATATATTCCAAGTTCATATTCTAATTTTAGTTTCATGGACTAGCATCTTTGCCCACATCCATCCATGTTGTTGGAATCTTTGCCTATTTACATTGCACTCGGGCACCAGTGCATCGGTCATTGCACATTTGTCACTGTATTCAGTCCATACAACGCGTCGCTATTAGGGAATGTCCTAACATTAACATAATGTATTAAAGGATTCATGTCATGATTATTTGACAAATTTTACACTAGTTGTCGTCTACCTAACACAATCCTCTACTTTTATCATTCATGACCTGGGACCTGGCAATGACAGTGTTAAAGATTAAGTCATATTTGAGAAAATTTAAAATCTTGTTTGAAGTATATTTGAATCTTATTAAAATTATATTCAAATCTAAACATAATGCAATCACAATAATTGTAACATAAAGAATTATATGATAGATACACTAGAGTATAAACTAACAACTATTATATATTATAATGACAATCATTATATTGGTAGGCACTCGGCCTTCCCAGTAGCCCAAATGTTGCACCGCATCATTTTCTCTCTTTAAAATTCTCCTATTTTTCTTTGAACGACCACTCTTTTTCTTCATTAATTGGGGTAACATGATAATTCTATTTATTTCCTAGAACCTCCCTTTGTCTTTATTTCTAATTGAATTTATATTTTTAATATATAGAGTTTATCATACTTTATGTGTATAGAACTTTGATAAGCTAATTGACACCCCGGTCCCAAGCTGCACCTAATGCATGTTTGCATAGGAGACCCATAACATCAAATTTTTTACATATATATACTATATCCCACTGCAAATCAACATCACAATTAAGATCACTATCAAGGACATGCAAACTAAATAGCCTAATAGGGCATACAACTAAACTTTGTGCCTTATATAGTAGCTTTACTATTGCTTCATTTAATTTTCTTTGCCAAAATTATTATTTTTTGTTCGTTGCAATTGTCTGTCAATTGAATAATTAACCATTTCTACATTATAAATATCTAAAACTCCAATAAAGTTGTCACAAGATAGGAATATGCATTCTTAGTGTAATTGGCTTTAAAATACTGATTGTTTTCAAGTTGTATTAATTATCAAAAGAGAAAGCATACGCCCACCACTTGAAGCCAAATTCATTTTATGGATAGGCAATTATGACTTATGAAATGATGCTTTAAGAGAATCTTGTATATAGGTAACAATAGCTTATGAAATCTTTTAAATCAATGTCAGAAGCTATAACGACTGTTTCCTCAGTAGTTAGAGTGACTGTAGTGACATGATCATAGCCCAATATAAAATTTCTTATTATTTAATATTTTATGAAAACTTTTTATCCATGCCTTTAAATTTCACCTTAGGAGCGTTGCGGCACTATCCTTTCTGTTAGATGGATGTCAATAGGCTGGCATAGAGGTGTTGAAAAATGGTGGCACTGCGACACTGAAGAATGGTG
The DNA here is from genome assembly GCA_019925795.1 of Dendrobium chrysotoxum. Classification (NCBI taxonomy): domain Eukaryota; kingdom Viridiplantae; phylum Streptophyta; class Magnoliopsida; order Asparagales; family Orchidaceae; genus Dendrobium; species Dendrobium chrysotoxum. Next base: position 57,573,495 of record CM034301.1, read on the forward strand.
GCACTGTGGTATCGAAGAATGATGGAATTCTTCCCTTGGGAGCTCTGTGGTGCTAAGGTATCTATCTTGGACACCCAAAATATAATAACTCAAAGTTTTAAAAATGAACTTATTTGGAATATCTTAAAAAATTCTTAAATGGAGCGCTGTGGTGCTGGGGGGTGAGCAACGCTACGACACTGGAATTCGATGCGGTAGCGCTAAGCTCTTTATTCTATAGTAATTTTAGGTTAAGCATGCAGTACTGCGGTGCTGAGCATTGAATTATATTTTTAAATTTAAATTTCTCCACTAAGCCATTCTTCCCCTCTCTTGGTTTGCTTGCCGGGAAAGGAAAGGAAGAAGAAGGAGAGGAGAGCGAGAGAAAAGAGAAAATGGCTCCCGGGTTTTTTCGTCTGCTAGTTCTGTTACAAAAATTATTCTGATCATTGTAGGTGACTTTTATCTTACCCCTGCTTTCAAATATTTTGATTCTAGGATTTATTCTCATGTCTCAATTATTATTTATTGCATTTTCTCCTGATTCAGTAAACTTCCACCACATAACTTTTAATATTGTAGTACTGATTATTCTGATTATTTTGACTAGATGGTTTTGCATTTTCACCGATTAAAATTATATTTATTATATTTTGTATGATTTGGGTGTGAATAAGATATATAATGATTTTGACATCTTGATATGAACATACTAATAAAACATGCATTGTGAATGAATACAAATAGATGAATGAATAATTGCTAATTGTCATTAATCATATATATTCCTCTATTGTGTGTAAATAAGAAAGGTTGATTATTAAGAGAGATTGGTTGGAGATTGGTTTTACCCTGTACAGGAGGGTGGGCCGACGAACTTTCCTTTAAATAAGATTTATGATGATATTCTCGAATAGAATGAAGTTTGAGAGTCATAAGGAGTTAAGATGCCAACAGAAAACAGTGACGACTCTTCAAAAAGCCAGTCGAATATTAAATTAAAGATTAAGATATTAAAATGAATATAAAACATGCATGATTATTAAGAAAATACTACACAAGTTTGAACTCCTTAATTATTTAGTATGATTACTTATACATGCATACAAGCACTATTACTGATATGATACTAATTTCATGATTAGGATATTTATATGATTAAGACAAAGACAAGATATTACTAATGAATTTGCATATATAGATTCTATACAATATAATTGCATAAATGATATTATCTTTTTCATTGCTATTAATTTGTGATAGTTGTATTGGTATTTGGCTTTAATGATTAATGCAATCTCTATTGATATGATATTCTTACAGATTTGATAAAGGTGCACAAATTATTTTTCTGATTTACAACTTCACTGTTATAACACCCGTGCGACTCATGATAATAAAATTGATAAAGGTTAGTTGCATCAGTTTTGCACAAGGATTGCATGTATAATGTTATCGTTCATTTGTTATAATTATTTACATGTAAAAAATGAAGCATATTAAAGTATCCTATGCATCACTATTAAAGACTTACTTGTCAATTTCATATGTGCTAAAAAAATAAAGAGTTAAATATTGGGTGTGACATCAAAGGTTTTCTATATTATATATACTATATAATGTGTATATGCAAGAAACATTGACTATTATTATGATTCAAATTGACAAATAGATGGTGAGTCAACATGTTTTTCCTTAAACATAGGATTTATCTTCTGACATAACATGATATATATATTGATATGTTATCAAAAAAATTATCTTGATAGGACACGAATTTCAATGCAAATATGAATTAGAAATTTTCAGAATTAAATTCAGAACCATCCGAACTCCGATTTCAGCAAACTTATAGTTAGACGGAACAACTCAAAGAGACGAACCCAACGACACCAAAATAGATTCAATTTGAACCCAAATGGGTTCAAATTGTGGGCTAGAAGCCTATTTGGAAGCTTCAGATCATTAATTAGATAACCAAATGATATCCAAATGTGACATGCTTATAGTCGAATCGAGCGGATCGACGATACGAATCCAACGAGCCTAAGATCGCCGAATTCTGACATCGTTAAGATACTCAAATTATTGATAAACAATCAATGATTAAGGGAGTTAATATCGGCAGTCCATTTGGAATACTCCCAACATGTCATTGATCTTCTCCCTATTTATTGGCCATGTCACTCTCAGAAAACTATAAATAGACCCCTCATTTTTCACTAAAAGTAAAGAAGAAAGAAGAGAAGAGATGAAGAGAAATTTGGGAACTTTTGATGCTTTTAAATCTTTTCTAAAATGCTTTTAAATTATCCTAATATTTTAAAATACATGTATTTTAAGAATATCCAACTAAACAATTCCTTAATATATTTGAAATGAAAAATGAAAAAAAAAACACAAGAAAACATAATTAATTCTTGCCAGAAGTTTTGAAAGAAAATAAATAATACAGCATAATTTAATTTTATTTTACTAAATTTATTTCAAACAAAACAATAAAAGATTAATTCTACATGTAAATATTTTATTTTTCATACAAATTTCACTTAGCAAAATGGCCCATAAGAGTTTATCATGCAAAATTTAAAATAAATTTTATAAAATTATAATTTAACCGATTAATTTGGACTCAAAAAAGAAGTTTATACATTTGAATATTTGATTTGTTGTTCCAAATTCCAATAGTCAAAAATATAAAGCTCGTCAAAGGTCAAATTCATGAGGGTTGAAAGTGCAAAAAGATGCAAATGGAAAAATGTCTCAAAATGTGAGGCCAGAATAGCTTTAAATTGATATTATCACTAACTATTGGGACACACAAAATTCAATCTAAATAAGCACGATATTCAACGCAATGTGAATCTCATTGCACACAATGAGTTGAACCTACTCTAAGATTTCGTTTGGAACAACTTTTTTTTATGCTTTGTAAAGCTGCTTTATAGTTCAAAAATTTTTTGAATGAAAAATTTTCTTACTAAAAAGTTTCTTTAGAAAACATTAAGAAAGTTATCTCTAACGAAGCCTAAGTTTCTACCTCAAAAATCTTTTCTTCAAATGTCAAAATTTTGTGATCAAAATAAATATTATTTTATTGAGTTCATTTTTGCTATTTTCAAGTCAAGCTTTCTTTGTTTTTAGGAGGACAATTGATCCAATCATCATCATCTTTAGGATTATAGTTAGACGAACACCAACACCCCACTGCGGTCTTCTGACTACCGTCACCTAACAATAGTCTTATGACAACCTTCACTCAATTATTATCATCCAACTATCGTTGTTTGATTACAATCATTTGATTATCATTATATTATTACAATCCTATGACAACTATTGCCCGACTATTATCCTTTGATCACCATTGCCCTATTTCGATTCTTTGACAATCATCACTCGACTATGATCATCTAAGCATCATCACTTGGCGATGATCCTTCGATCACGGCCATTCGACTACAGTCCTCTGACCATTGTCGCCGAGCTAAACCTAAGCTAGTTGACTTCATCACCTTTCGTCGCCAATATTGTCAACACACACCTCACCCATAAAGCTGATGAATATCATTAATACCAACTTTAACTCCTAATGTAAGCACCAAGATTTATGATGGACTTACTGGTCTTTGATCTCCTCTCCTCAATGAAGAATGATCAAACAAACAACAAACAATCTTTTGAAGACAACTCTCTTGACACTCGACTCTTTCAACTTCCACCACAAAATACATTTTATATATTTTGTATGTCTACTATATTTTACCAAATATTTTTCTCATTCAAGAGAAGTGCATCTTGTATAAAAGATAATAAAAACATATGAAACAATTTCAACTGGGTTAGAACCACCTGATGTTTTTTTTCATGAAAAATCCTGATGTCTCTTGCAATTGTCTTTTATCCATATATGTGTTGAATTTGTGTACAAATGCTAAAATATTAAACATTTTTTCTTTATCGCCGGGAATATTCTAACACACAATAAAAATAAAAATAAGAAAATTAAATCATGTAATTTAAAAAAAAGATCAAAGATATTACATAATTTAATCCAAACTCATGATTTAACTCTTCTACATCCACAATTGCACAAACTCTATAATTTCTCTTGAGAGTTGAGTTCAAGATATGATAGCCTTTAAAATAGGACAGGCTAACCATAAATATCTAAATAATACTATATTTATCTATAAAATATTCCATAACATATACCCCTAAAACGTTTCACGACTGAATCCATGAAAGTAAGGAAGAAGATGAAATGAAGAATCATTCACAACCAAACCATATATTAGTACATTATTTTGAATGACTGAGGTGTATTGCATCAAAATAGCTCTAAATTTAAGATCAGTACAACATACAGACATGAACAAATTGGGGGCTCATCCAATATTCAATTAGATTATACAAAAGATAAAACAAACCATGGTTATTCTACTGCTGACTCTCCTTCCTGATCTACCCGGGACTCACCTTCTACGAGGATGCATCACCCTAGGTGTCCCCTCGAAGAGATCCAACAAGGCTAACTCCAAATCCTCTGGGGAATACTTGATGTAATGTTCGCGATTCCTTACTCCATCAAGATGGCTAGCATACCTTCCAATGAAGGTACGGTAAGCTTGTAGCACCTTGAGTGATATTGAGATCCTCAAATCTTCTCTAAGACCAACATTTGGGACAGACCAAACCATCTGAGTCCTGTATACTTCTTCAAATGCCTGGTTAAAGTTCTTGAATCTCTCTTTAAGAACAGTTTTTGAAGGAGTGCTGGAACCATGGTTATAGATGCCTTCATCCTTCAAGAAAAGGAGCACCGGATTCCATGAAGCTCGCTCGTAGTTCATAGCATGCTGCGTGAACTTTCTAATGTGCAATCGGATCCAGTCATCTCCAAGAATGGGCTGGAGATCAGAATCCTTTACCTTCTGAACCATGTAACAGATGTTGTTCATCAAAAAAAAGCATTGCAGTGCAGTGTCGACGTACAGCATCGATCTGTCATTGAGGTTCGATTCCAAGATTGAGGTCACTGATTGTAGATTACTAGCCACAGGAGATAAACCATTACCCTCTTCCTGCAAGGAGTAGTTTTGTTCATCAAAGAGCACAGTCATTGTTACACGGTAATCTGCAAGTGCTTTGATGTAGTTCATGACATACTTTGTGAGGGGATGAACTCCACCTCCTGCGAAACCTGTTGTTGATGTGTTTCTTAGAATCGCATTCTTGAATGCGGAGAAGGTTCCTCTCACATATTCACCTAGCCTTGACAAAATCTCATTGCATTCATTTACAATGAAAGAGCCTGACTCATTCGGAAAGAGTGATTCGATGTCAGTGAGAAGATCTGCTAATCCCTCATACATGTCAAGTATCCTGAAGAGCTTCTCTGGCTTTAGTGGTCCAACTGCTATTGCTTCTCCTAAATTGAGGAATTGCATGATAGAGCTCTTTGAGATCTCAACAAAGCAGGACTGTCTTAGTGATACTGAAAGTTCTCCAAATATGAGGTCACATAGACGACTCTCACTTGAAAGATAAACACGTACAAAAACTTTCAGAGCTCGATTCCACCTCTTGATCATGGAATTCAGTGATGACCATTCCAACTGCAGGACTTCCTCGATGCTCAATTTTTCAATGCGAAGAACAGAAAGACACTCATCAAGTGCATCCATTCTGACACTAATGTAGGCTTGGCAGCACTCCTTGTCATACTTGGCCAAAAACATCGTTTCAGCTATGCATCTGAGATCACATACAACATCAGGATGGATCAGATCGACAAGAAAATCCTCTGATCTTCGGCCGCTTTCATGCTGGCTTTTACCCTGAATTGCTTCTTCTTCAAATGAACTAGATGAGAAGTCCTCTGACAATTCCTCTTCCATGGACCGAAACGACATGTGATCCGGCTCCAAAGGCTGCCTATATTGTCTCAGAAGGTGCACAAACTCCTCCTCAAGCCTAGCCATGGCCATCTGAAGAGTGCTATCAGCATAGCATAAAAGCTTATTGTACACAGGTGAGGTTGTTAACTTGTCAACAAGTTGCTGAACTTCATTGACAACTTGCAAAAATTCAGAAGTTTCATCAGGGTCTCGGTCCCATATCATGGATTGATCGGAATCCCAGTTAACAATTTTTTCATGCAATATGCCAAGCCGCGCTTCACTTTCAGACATTTCTCCTTCTTCTGCAAATGCAATAAGATCATTCATAATCAGAAATATAGCATCAGCATGGTCAAGGTGTGTATTTTGTTGAAGGAATTGAAGACTACTTTTACCTGTTAAAAGCTTCTGCTTGCTAACTTCAACACCTACAACAGATGCACAATCTGCCATGGTTCTTTGGGTACACTTGATGAGACAGAAATAGAGATTAAATCTGAGATAGCTTGTTCGGCAAACTGTCTATACTGTCTGTATCTTCTTTCATGATCTAGTGCGCATCAGCATGCTTCTGATGCATACAAGCCTCAATGACTCCTCTTTGAACTATCTAAAATCTGTCCAAACCATTTGAGTTAAATGGAAAAAATAAGATGATTCGTGTATAAAAGCTTCACAAGAGAATCACAAAAAATAGAAACGAGCAAGACTTATTCAAAGAACAAGATGTGGTTGGTTGCACTTTATACAAATTTAATAAAACCTACTAGGTTCTTAAGAGAGAAGTCCCTCTAGGAATAGATAATAAAAAGCTTCCAATTGAGTTGTTTCAGATTGCAGAGAACAAAAGAGGAACGCTCAACTCAATATAATCATACCCTATAAATGAATCTAATAACCAAAAATAGTCATGCTTGAAAATCCCTGGCAAGTCAAAGATACAACGTCCACCATATAGCTTTAGATTTCAAACTTCAGAACACAACACAACAACAATAGCTCGAACAATAAAGAAACCCTAATTTTAATCTAGCACTGAAGCAGAAAGGAACCTCGACTAAAAATCAGTGGGCCAAGGGGATTTCGCCATATCCTTGAATCAATTGAACAAGGAACAGTTGGAAAACCCTCCAAAATCCAAACTTGAAGCTCTTGGAGACACAAGGCAAGGATCAGAAAAAAACGATTTTGAGAAGAGAAATCAGCCAAGTGATCTTAGCAAAGGGAAAACCTGTCACCCCCTAATACAAAAATAAAAAACGAAAACCCACATCAGCACAAGAAAGCTTTGGAAGGAAGCTTCGAGGAATACACAAGGAAGCTCAGATCTTGGTTCAAGAAAACGACGGGAGCTGATGAAATCAAGATGGAAGAAGGAGACAGCTTTGTACTCCCCTATGCTACAAATCATATTCAATATTCTTTTGGTTCGAAAACAACTTAAAAAGACGGTCACCTGAAGCTTCGTAGCTTGCTCTAATGGCGATTTGGCTTCCTCATCTCTCTCTATGTCTCTCTTCGATAAGCTGAGAGCTGAGCTGACTAGCTTAGCTTCTGCGCTTCTTCTTATGACAGAGATGTAAAATGTTGGAAAAGCCAACAACTTTTTCTAAAATTACGAATTTGGTCTCTGTGCTCCGCGGCGATTAATTGGACAGCTGGATGGTTGTTGAGTGTTAGAGTTTGCCATTCACTTAACGATGAAAGAACTGATTCTACCGTCTGATCTAAATCGTACGGTTGGAAAAAAAGATTTTTAATTTAGGGAGATCAAATGAACAAAGCCTTGCGTTGACATTGTAAATTGACTTTCTTCCTTCAAAATTTTAAGATCGAATTTAATTTACATTAAATTTTTACTTTCAATAAAAAATAATTAAAAATATACCAAAATAATATTTTACTCCATTCGAGTAAAATTTCTAATTATTATTTTTCATTTTTAAAATTTTTAGTCAATTAAAATAAACTCACGCACGCATCACATACGAATTTTTCAAATTCAAGACCTCTTAGAACTTATTTCAGATGTTTTTCTTACTGCTTCTTAAAACAGCTTTTTAGTATAAAATTTTATAAAAATTTTAATTTTTATACTAAAAAGCTATTTTAAGAAGCAGTAAGAAAGCCATCTCAAACAAAATTTTAGTTGATAGTCAAAACTCTTAAACAACAAAATATTTTTTTAAAGATTGGCATATCACAAATCATTGGATTATAAAGTTTATTTATAATATATATACATAATAAAAATATATAATAATATTTTTATATATTTGAAATTAAAGTTAATATATTTATGATATTATATATAAATATTAATTTCAGTAAAAATTCTATGTAAAATATAATAATTTTTTTTTACAGAATAATATTGAAAATGAAAATTTTCAAGCCGAGAAGAAAACATAAGAAAATTATGAGAGAAAAGGAAATGTGCGTTCACATTTGTATCAGAGAAAATTAAAAGGAATGGGACTTCCTTTCTTCTTTTCAATGTTATAAGTGGTATTATTTAGTAGGGAGTTGTATTTTCTAATTTTTGATTGATAATTTTGGTTTTACATAAATTGAAGAAATATATTTGCTGCTTTGTTTCCTAAAAAACTATGCTAAAAAATTTCATTTGGATTAAGGTATCCCCGAAATTTGAAGAGATGCCGCGGTTTATATAAACCATCTTTTTCACAAGAAATTAATCAACCCCTCATATTCTCAACACCTTCTTCTCTGGTAATTCCCGTTTTTTCGCAAGTGATGCTTCTAAGGCGAAGTTTCAATGCAAGTTTTTCATCTCTATATTTATCTTTGGTTAGTTGGTGATTGCCATTGAAAGTTAGTGATGTATATGATTTCACTATGAACCCTAATCCTTAGAGGATGTTAGTATTGGTTCCCATGAGGATTATGATATAAATGTGGTGCAAGTTGAAAATGATGATTTTGCTAAAGTGGTTGGCAAGAAAATTAAAAATGTTGTGCAAGATTTTAAGTTTTCTGAAGGAAGACCTAAGCGATCTAAAACTTATAAATTCTGTTGCTAATTGTGGTTTGTCTTATGTGGTTGCTTTGATGTGTTTACTTTATTCTGGTGAGGTGTTGGTTGAGGTTTTGGTGGGTTTCTCGAGTTGGCTGTTTGGGCCCTTTCCTCTGCTTGTTTGTGGATGATTTGGTTTGTTGTGGTTGGCGGGTTGTTGTTGATGGCTATCTCCGGGCTATGGGCTGCTTTTCTTCTCGGAGTCAAAGATTCTCTCTTCTCTTTATTGGTGTTCCTGGTTGGAGTACTTTTTGCCTCTGTGGTTTTTCTGACTTTTCATTTTGATTGTTGTATTGTTGTTTTAGTTGGATCATAGGCTCATTTGATTTTGCTTCAAAAAACTATATTTTTAGAGAGCTCTTGATCCCTTAAAGACTTGTAACTATTTTATTTATATTAACGCGTATGCCCTTTCGTGGGTTTTATCCAAAAATAATCATAATAATAATACTAGCTTCAAAAATTGCTAAAAACTTGTTTTGACCTTGATTGAAACATGTTCTATATATGATCGAACATTATTTAAAGCTTATTTGTAGGTTATAAGCAAAATTGAAATTAGTTGAAGAATGTTCAATCAAGATTCAAAGATGATTCAATCAAAGATTTAAGAAATTTCAATCAATGCAGCAACATTTTTAGATAATTTTTTGCAAAGTTGATCAAGTTTCAATCTTTTTTTATGAAATTTTGATCAAAAAATAAATTTATTATTTATCAATTCTTTTCTATATTGCAATTACCTCATTTAAGTTGTATAGTGTATGCATATATATACGTGGGTTATATATATTGCTAAGGGTTGATAGAAAAACAAAAGGATCAAACATTTTGATCTATTTGGGGCTAATGACATTATTGTATTGAATATGAAAGGCAAGCCTATAGCATTTAACTATGCATCATATATATATAAAGAGGTGTTGCACTGTTTTAAGTGGAAGTGCTACTTTCAATGGTTATATCACTAAAATCAATACAACACTTAGGTTACATTTGGGACGGCTTTCTAGTTGCTTCTTAAAGCAGCTTTCTAGTACAAAAATTAAAAATTTTATACTAGAAAGCTATTTTAAAAAGCAGTAAGAAAGCCATATCAAACGAAGCCTTAATATCTTGAATTTCTTCAAAAGATGAAATAATGAACATATTTATCTGATTTCGAACATTATGAGATATATAAAGCCAAAATTTTCATTTCATATTATTGATAAAAATAAGGATTATTGGTGAAAACCGATAAGAAAGAAGATGATCAAAGCTAAAAATAGAAGAACCTCATTTCTATTGCAATAAGAATATTAGTAAAAACAGACTAATCTGGTGTAGTTGATGGTAATGGGAAACTATTCTTTTAGGTAGTTGTAACAAATTAGCTAAGCAAGCAAAACAAGCTGATTAAGTAGTAAACTAACTATAACTAATTAAATTAATAATGAGAATAAAGATATAAATGATATGATGATGTGGTCTGGCTGCATCAATTCCTTTTTGCTATATCATTTGCATGTTGAGCTAGCTAAGGAGAATGGCCAAAATTTTAAGGGTTTCAACTTGGACTAAGGCTTCGTTTATGGTAGTTTTCTTACTGTTTTTTGAAACATTTTTTTAGTACAAATTTTTTTGACTAAGAAATTTCTATTCTAGAAAGCTGTTTCATAAAGCAGTAAGAAAGCTGTTCCAAACAAAGCTTAAGTTCTAGCATAAAAGTTTTTTTTTTTTTTTGATAAAAATTTCTTATGAATACTCTTAATGTTAATATTTATCTGCCCTTCATTGATATAAATATCACATGAAGATTGTGAGCTTTATAAGAAATATTATTTTAAAAAATCCTAATTAAAACTCCATCTTTATCCCTTATCTATTGGCAACACTTTATTTTCTTTATATTAAAGATATATAACTTTAAGTTAGTTGTGAGAAAATTAAATAAATATTTTAATAAAAGGTTTTAGATGCTCCAAAGTATTGCAATGTAACGATGAAAGCATGACATTGACAGCTTAATTAATATTTAAAAATGAATTATTTTAATCCCCACTAAATTATAAGATAATTAACTCCATTCTTCATGAGTGCCATTCAAGTGATTCATAATTTCATACTCATCCAAAAAGTTTATTTTGTGCTCTTTCATAATGATTCTAATGACTTCAAAAATATCCAGTCAGATGAGAGCAAGAGAGAGAGAGAGAGAGAGAGAGAGAGAGAGAGAGAGAGAGAGAGAGAGAGAGAGAGAGAGAGAGAATAAGACCAACTTTGAACCTCCCCCCCCCCCCCTTTGCTAGAGAAATTATTATGTGCGGAGTGCGGTCGAAGAGCTACATTCAGTTTCCAATGAAATTGTGACACGTGGACTTATACACATTGTGTCTAAGTTTATACACACTATGTACATATTATATATGTATATAGTGTGTACATAATATATATAAATTCACGTGTTATGATTTTATTAGAGCCCGGACATAGGCTTCATTTGGGACGGCTTTTTCATTGCTTTCTAAAGCAGCTTTCTAGTGCAAAATTTTTAAATTCAAAAAAAATTTTAACTAAAAAACTGTTTTAAAAAGCATTAAGAAAGTTGTCCCAAACGAAGTTATAGTTCTATGTCCGCACTCCACATCTAATTTAGACAACTTGGGCTTCGTTTGAGACAGCTTTCTTAACGCTTTTTAAAATAACTTTCTAGTATAAAATTTCTTGAAAACAATAAAAAAGCATGACAAAAATTATCTCAATCGAAACCTTAGTCTTATTGGCCATGCAACCAAGTAACATACAAAAAATGGTATAAGCTTATCATAAAATTTGACCAAGTTTTCAAAATTTTAAAAGAAATTGTTCCTAACTTTCTTGGTCAATGTTGAAGGGTAAGTTACAATCCAAATTTCTATATGAAAAAATGAGCATTGGAAGAGGAAAACTTCAGTTGAAAATAATACAAAAAATGAGAATAATAATATTTTAATATAATGTTGACAATTTGTACAATTCAATGGAGAAATGTGGTCAAAATTGAACAACCGTACGTGTACGTAATTGTGTGAAATGGATGATTTGAATTCCATAGAAGAATGAAATTGCCAAGGAAGAAGGAAAGGAAGATGGCAGGCTTTATTGTAAATAAAATTAAAAAAAAAAAAGAAACAAGAAAATAAATTATAGAAAAAACGAGATATTTTAAATAATTGTCAAACATTTATATTTGAAAATTTTGCGATATCTTTTGAAGTATCAAATGATCTCTGAATTTTGTATGTTTATAGTTAAATTGAGCAGCTCAATGAGATATATCTAAATGAAGGTGAACGGTGTATGATCAAAGGTTTCAATAGGAGTTGTTTGAAGGAGTGTTATAGAATTTTGGCTAGATTTATCAAAATACCACTCCAAAATACTATAAACAAATACTTCTTCTCCATATGAAAGAGGTCGGTATTTGAGTTTAGTGTGAGCTTGAGATTTAAGGAACTGTAGAGTTCTACCTAACGTTTGACATCGATAATCACCACTAGTCACTGTTGTCGTTCGACTATCGATGTCAAACTATTAATGTTTGACTATCACCGTCTGACTGTTATAATACATTCATCATTCGACTGTCGTTGTTTGACTAAAATCTTCATCCCTCCACCTCTTGTCTGACAAATTCTATTATTAATACAAGAGACTAATGTTGAGTTATTACCTTGTAATTCTGTCTTTAGTATTGAGGGAAGAGTGAAACTCTGGAATTTTACTTATATAGTGGATTTTTATATCTAGACTAGCGCCGTGATTTTTTGCCTTTTTGAGTTTTTCATTTAAAAAGTTTTTTGTGTTTTTTTTTAATCAGAGTGCGTGCTGAATCTTCATACAAAATTAAGATGTATCGTTGCCATAAATTTTTAGGGCATAACAACTTTTATGATCCATTTTATCAAATAGATGTCAAAAAACTTTTAACATAATATATTTAATGAACAAGTATTCTCTTCTGCTAAAGCTTATTATAATAAGCCAGAAGCTTTGGATTACAAATCCAATTAATACATCTTTTCTCTCTTAAAATCATAACTAATCATATATCAGGTCTGAATGTCCTTAAACACATAATGATCATGTCAAAAAATAACAACTTGATATAACATAGTAGTAATTTGAGAGACTAACAAAAGATTATAATCTAAGGAGACAACATTTAACGTAAAATCAAGATTTCCCTGGTATCTCTTCCCAACCTCAATCGCAGACTGTAAAATGCAAGATAATTTAGAATAATTCACTCTTTATTGTCCATAAAGACACAATTTTGTAGGGGTGTCAATATTTAACCCGGCCCTACCTCAACTTCTTTGCCTGATAGGTCGGGTTCGGGTTTCATTTTCCGACTCATTTATAAATCGGGTCGTGTTCTGGTTGACCCAGAAACCCAAACTCAACCCGGATTTGACCCACAAACCAAGCAGGGTCGAACCTAGTGAACCAATATGTAGTTCGCCAGTCTCATTCTGCACTTCGTAGAGTCCGCTCCCCCCGCACCACGTCATCCTCAGTCTTCCAGTCTCCCCCCGCACCGCATCATACTTAGTTTGCACTCCGCTGAGCAATCATGCGGGAGACGGATCCCTCCGCCGCCATTCTTGCCAAGAAACTCCTCCCCAACAACGGCCACCAGCCCGATCTTCCTATCCGCAAGCTTCGCCATCCACGACCACCCTTTCCTTGTATCCCCGTCGAGAGCTCCCCTCCCCTCTCTGCTGTCCGTCGCCAAGATCTCCCTTGCAACCACAATCTAAGCCCTAAAGACACTAAACCTGTCCCCGCCTTCCCTGCTGGAGGCTGCCACAACCGCAACCCAATCTCCCCTAGATCGTGAACCTAACCCTGTCGTCCTCGAACTGTAGAGCCACCGAACTCTTTTGCAAAACTGAGTTAGCAGGTCGGGTCGGGTCCAACCAACAACCCGATGCGAGTTGGAATTGTAAAATCGGATCGGATTTAGTGGTGAAAATTTTACTTTTACTGTTTATAGTGGTGATTAATGCTGATGACAAGGACTTCAAGAAGGGCATTGTCTTGCTTTAACTATAGCAATAGATGTACCCCTGAATTTTCAATGTTGTATTGGGTCCCACCAATCTATGCATCTAATAATTCCAAAGCAACAACTTTTTCGAGTGGCCTCCTTAATTATAATGAATGCATTTATATATATAGGTTATCTAAATTATTGGAATTCTTTGGAAATAATCATCATGCAGTTGATATAGTCAGAGCACACGGATTGTTGAGATCAATAATGTCATGCAGTTGATAATCTTAATAAGTGAAAAACACAAAATTAACAAAAAAATAAAAAAATAAATGGTTATAAAGTGAAAATACTCTGTACGTAACAGTTTAGAAATTGCAAGACTGTGTTATGAAAATACTCTGAAGTCAATGGAACAAGAAAATGAAAGGGAATGAAGCTATCGATGGTCGATGGGATTGAAGATGAAGGCTTTGTTTGGGACGGCGTTTTTATTGTTTCTTAAAACAAATTTTTAGTATAAAAATTTAATTTTTATACTAAAAAACTGTTATAAGAAGCAGTAAGAAAGCCATTCCAAACAAAGCCGAATATTCAATATCAGAGAAGTCGATGAGAAGATAGAGGAGGTGAGACCATGATGCCTCCCTATCCTCCAATCCAAAGTAGAGATGAACTAATGAGATATCGAGCCTCCTATTTTCATTTAATAATAAGTATATTCATCTTGCACTAATCTTAAAGCATATTAAATAACATTAAAGCCTATCCTAATATAAATTTTGATCAGAATATTAAAAAAAAAAAAAATTGTATAGGCTTACCATGAAATTTGACCAAGTTTTCATATCGGTCAGTCCACTTATATTATATAAATTGTTTTCATGCATAAAATATTTTTCATCAATCTTGAAGGGCAAGTTACCATCCAAATTTCAATTTTGAAGAGCTAGCATATATTGGACCAGGACTTCAAATAACGAACAGTCCTTTCAAGTAATTAGACCTTCATGCTTTCTAAAATCCTTTTGAGGAGGAAAAGTTTACACCGAAGATAATAATATAATAAACTTGAATACTTCTTCAATATTTTAGTCAAACGTTGACAAACTGTTAAATTCAATAGAGAAATGATGTTAAGATTTTATAAAATACATGTATGTAATTGCATGAATTGGATGGATCAAATTAAATAGAATGATTATATGTTAGAATATTTGTAGGGGCAGAATAAGAGAATTTATTATCTTAGTTTTTTACGAAGATCCGACATAGATATGGATAAAATATGAGTCACAGGGTCATCAACAAGAAAAAAAATAGAGGGCCTAGCCTAGCTGAAATTATTTCATTAGTGTTGGTCATGGTTTATAAATGACGTCCTTTCTCAGGGGAAGATATTGATGTAGTATAGTAAATATATAATTTAGCGAATATATTACATTGTGGAAGTTATAGGAGCCAATGGCATGAGATTTGTCTTTAACTGATAATTTGCATGCTTTTTTGGTCAAACTCCTTTGAGCAAGGGAGACTGGAGAATAAGAAGTCGAAACCTAAATCCTAGCATTGATGTTAGAGTCATAGTTTATGTCGAATGTGTTTTTCTATCTCATAAGTGATGGCATGCGTTGACATTATTAGCGATCGTAGGTGATGTAGTCCGCAAGTGTTGGTGTAGCTAGATAATGATAATCAGAGGACTATAGACTGGAGGATCTTAGTTGTGTGACAATGACTGGAGGATCTTAGTCGGACAAAGGTGATCAGAGGATTATAGTTAGTGATAGAGGTCAGAGGATCATATTTAGGCAGTGGTGGTCAGAGGATTTTAGTTAGTGGTTGGAGAATCATAGTAGGGTGACATAGATTAGACGACTATAGTTAGGTGATGTTGATTGAATGATCGTAGTCAGACGACAATAATCGGATACTCATAATTAGATGATGAGGGAAGGATGATCTTATTTAGGCGGCGGTGGTTAGATGATCGTAGTTGGGTGATGATGGTTGAAAGCTCATAGTTGGGCGACAAGAGTTATAGGTTCGTAGTTGAGTGACGGTGGTCAAAGGCTCATAGTTGGGGCGATGATAGTCGAAGGCCTATAGTTGGGCGATATGGATCAAATGACTGTATTCGGGTTGTTGTTCGATGAAGGTAGTCATGTGATGGCTCAACGATGTCAATCAGGTGATGGCCTTATGACAGTGGTCTAATGTTGGTTCGATTGCGAAGGTCAGGTGTTGGTTCAACAGTGGCCTGGTGTTGGTGCTTGGGTGGAGCTCTAAGATTCTTCAAATTTTTGAGCTCTCTTGAATATCAAATCAAGGTCTAAGCCCCTTTTATGTAAAGATTAGGCATTTATTTAAGGATTTTTTAGAATGATATGCTTGATAAATTTAACAAAAATTTAGAACACTCTATTAGCTGCATGTATTGATTTCTTCGATCATAGACTATTTTTTAAACTTTCTAGTGCGTTAATGATATTGTAATTAGAAAATGTTGGGCTAGTTGGATTCATCTCATTGAGATGCTTAATTTGACTATAAGCATGTAAGATATGAAGAATGTTTAACCCTTCAATTAATATATTGAATTTTCTTATTGTACTTTATAAGTGCTTGATCTGAGATCCTTTAGACATAGATATGACCACTTTCGGTGTTATTGAGTTCATCTTCTTAAGAAGTTTAATTTGATTATAATATTTCCTAAAGTCAAAGTTTTTATGGTCATGAATTTGAAATTTGAAATTAACTATACATTAAAATATACATTAAATTTTGTGCTTTATGAAGTCGATTTTTTATGACATTTCAATTATAACATTAAAGAACTTAAACTTTGCAAGATAAACTGCAACATCTTTGAGGCTTCAATGTCATTAAAGCTAGCATTCAATATTCTCCCAAGAGAAATTATAACGGTGAAAGCTACACAAATGGCTCCAAACTCTGCAGATTTTTTTTTTGAAGAGTTTCCAAAAGGCTTCAAGAGCTTCTGTTGTGCAAGTTAAATCCTTCTCGTCATTAATAAATTTGAATATTATTTGCCACATGCATGATAGTAATATCCTATGATACTTAGGTGAATTTTGCTCTATGGCTAAATTTACATTAATTGCATTAGCATTAGCTTTGCTTATTTGCTTTGAAAAGGCTGGAGTAGCTCCAATGGCATATAAGATTAAAGAGAGTCTTGGTCATATAAAACATCGGTCTTTTAATGACCCCGTTAGGAGAGTAGATATGAATAACTAAAAAGATTTGGAAACTATTAGAAATGACTTTTTTTATTAGATTTAAAAGAGAATTTGACTCTTAAAAGGGAGAGATTATTACGTGCGGAGTCTAAACACAGAGAACCGTTCGATTTTGTGACTGTGAACAGTAAAAGCTCAGTTACTGTTTACCACTGTGCTTTTATTATTCACTGTCACAAAAATTAACGGTTCTGTGTCCGGACTCCGCACGTAATAATTTATGTAGTGGACCGCACGTAGTGAGATAAAGACTTGATGTTATTGTTATTGTCGTTGTCATTGTCATCAAAAAAAAAAATTCATTTGTTCTAATTAAGAATGGGTCATTCATGTTGACAACTTCTACGTTGCAATTATTATTGCGGCCTTTGCTTTTGAAGACCCAAGTGAAGAAAATCTTGAAAGGATTAATGAGAATTTCCCAATTGCAGAAATTTCAATGATGCGTAAGAGAGAACAAGTGGTTTGGCAGTCATTGTACTCCACATGGTAGCGTGATGAAGGAAATGACAATTCTGCAATTCTGCTCAGCGCTTTCTCTAAAGCTGCTTGCTATAAACAGGGTAACTACCTGTACCGTTCAGTCACAGCCGCTTGTGAATGTAATGAAAATACTATACAGTGAAATACAAAGGTAGCTTCAGTCTCTTACATTCTTGTATGCTTCATTTGTGATTTTCTACAGGGTATCAGAGACTCCTGCCATACGACACCTTTACCTTCCTCTTATTCCAACCATATCCGTTGTTAGCACACTCAAACGATACACACCATATTACCGATACCCGTGGTCAAAAAAATAATACCGCTACATGTGGTTAGAGCATGTTCTCTGTGATTGATTAAATCCACCCCGTTCATCCTAAACTAACTCTTACGCTTTACTTTTTTTTGGGTAAATTTTGGGGCGATTGCCCATTCTATTAAGAAAAGAAGGTTACAAAAGTAATGTGTAAAAACAAACCCAAATGACAGACCAAGATAAACAAATGGTGGTCAAGGGTTGAAGAAAAGCAACAAACAAAAACTACAAAAGGAGTAAGGTAGCTGTGAGGACTCAGAATGCTCAACAAAATCGTGAGACACCAGCAAGCAAATAGAGCATCAAAGACTCCTAGTTGCCAAGAAGACCGTCCAAGGAGAAGCTGGTAAGCACCAGCATTCATCATCGTCCATCCAAAAAATGCGTCATGAGACCAGAAGATGATCCCGGGTTGCCTCAAAGGACCGTCCAATAGGAGAGAAGCAGAAATCCAGAAAATTGAGTCACCCGTCGCAAAAACCAGAAAGCTATCAAAGGGGCAGAAAAAACTCAAAGTAACAGATGTTGAAATAAATGAAAGCTTTTCCATTTTGAAACTTTTAAAAGAAATGCTCTCTTGATCTTCTTCAAAATCATGGCCTTGCAATCAAAGGAATTCTCAAATAACCTATCATTCCTAGCTCTCCATAAATGGTAGATAGCAGAACAAGTGAGAAGACAGAAAAATTCTTTCAGTTGCTTACAGACCCCCAATTCATCAATAAAAGAGAAAGCTTGCGAGATGTTAGGGCGAAAAAATAGAGAATTAGTCTGTGGTATCAAAGCCTTGAGGATACCAAAAGTGAAATCACATTCAAAGAAGAGATGTGAGTGAGATTCCAAATCCAAGGAACAGAAAGTGCAATTAGTAGCCACAGGAATACCCCTCTGGATTAACTCATCAGCAATTTTCAGGCTCTGTTTTACAGCCAGCCAGGCGCAAGCTGAGAAACGAAGAGCAAATCGTTTGTGCCAGATATACTTATGCCAATAAACCTTAGGAAGGTCAAAAAAAGCTTGCAAACTGAAATTCCTAAAAACAGGTTTGTCTGAAGGGAGCCACAGACATGCTAAATCACCATCATCAATTGGCACAGAGGAAATGCTAGATCTAGTGCAAATAGGTAAAGAGGTAGGGAAATTCCAATGACCATTAAAGATAAATTCTTTGACTTGGAGTAGAGGGAGGCCTTGCCCATCAAAATCCAAAGAATGTTCAGTTAAAATTTCCTTAACATACTTCCCATGGCACCACGGATCCCACCAAAAAGAGAGATTGGAATTGCTCAGCACCTTGAAACTAAAACAATGTCGCACTTTCATTGCCACCCCGCAAAGAAAATTCCAGTAAACAGAGATATGTTTATCGCTGGAATTAGCATTCCAAAAAGGTAAGTATTTCGCTCTCCACCAACTAAATAAAATGCTATCACAATTATAAAACCGCCTGATCAGAGAGCAGCCAAAGGCATGGTATAGAGTGTTAATGGCAGAAATGCCAAGCCCGCTAAATTCCTTAGGAATGCAAATGTCTTTCCAAGCAACCATATGAAGTTTTCTCTTGTATATATCACCATAAAGTAGAAATCTAGAACAAATTCTGTTAATAATTTTACAAAGAGCTTTGGGGATAATTGCCCCTCTAATCTAATAAGCCAGAGTGTTACAAATAGTGAACTTCAAGTATTGAATTCTGCAAGCAAAAGAGAGAGATTTGGCTTTCCAACCATCGAGGGAGCAATACATATTTTGCAAAAGTGGTTGGAAATCAGAATTGTGTAGTTTTTTATAGTGAATTGGGATGCCTAGGTATTTAATGGGATTTTGGGAGAGCGGAACATTCAAGATAGCAGTAATAGAAGTCGCCATAAGAAACATTTTTAGAGAAAATCTCAAAATTAATCTGTAATCCCAACAAAGCGCCAAATCGGGTTAACAAATCCTTTAGAGCATATGCATTATCAGGAGATGCATAACCAAACACAAGCAGGTCATCGTTCGCTTTACTTATATATACAGCTCAAATGTAATTAATACATACACTGAGGAATACAATACAAAAAAACTTTATCTCGTCGTTCTCCTTTTTCCTGTTTTTTCCTTACTGCTTTACTGTTATACTAAACCCTTTACAGGTCATTGGTCTCATAGTATCAGAGCTTTCTTAAGCCCTATAGCTCCCACAGTTCCTTTGTATGTTTTATTTATTAGCATGACATCAGAGAACTCTACAAGTGGATGCTCCGATGTGAACACTCTTCTTGGATGAACTTCGATCCCACCTTAACTTAAGTTCTTAATGTCTATGATTAAGAATGTTATCATGGTGCAATTCACAGCCGAGAATCACCTCACATGGCGCTCACAAGTGGTAAAGGTGTTTCTTGTAAATGGATTTGAAGGATACCTAGACGGAACTATTCGCCGGCCCTCTCGTCAAGTAACCACTGCAACTTGAGAAATCAATATCAATCCACAGTATTCCACTTGGATGCTAATCGACCAAAACCTCGCCACTGTTTTATTCTCCACTACCTCTACCGCTTTGTTGCCCTATATCCTAAATCTTGACTCTTGTGCTGAAATATGGCAAACTATTTTAGGAGACCCCAGTCTATAAACCGACCTCGTATCGTCCAACTGATGAATGAGTTGCATCACATTTTAATGGGTAACAATACAATGCAACAATATTTGTCAAACGTTTTTTTAATAGTATTTGTCAAACGTTAAACTCAAGGTAAACACCATCAATGCCGCTGGCTGCATCTTGGGCCCTGAAGATATCATACTATATACACTTAATGGGCTGCCCTCATCCTATCAGTCCTTCAAAATGATGATTTGAACAAACCTCCAACCCGTTCATTTGGATGATTTCTATTCACTATTGTGCAGTGAAGAAACAAACATGATGAATGAAGCTGCTCGTGAACTTCAATCGGTCTAGATTCCCGACTCCCTTGTGGCTCTTACTACTTGTGGTAGGGGTGGACATTCCCCTTTTCTTTGGCCAAAAGGGGCCGCTCACCAAATTTTGCCTCTCGCAACCGCTGCTGTCGCAATGTATCTCGGATTGAATGTCAAATCTGTGGCAAATTTGTTCATTCAGTTGTAAAGTGCTCGCATCGCAATAATCTGTCTTACAACAGTTAAATTTCTCATGACATCTCTGTTCCCTCTCCAGTTAAATTTCTCATTGCTAACATTACGGGCATTGTCATCACTGAATTGACAGTGGGCGAGTTCATATTCTCAAGCTCTCTCGAGTGAGTGGCTCTGAAGGCTGTCTTGATGGCATCGTATGATTTTCAGAGAAGATAATCTTGCCTGATGATGTAAAGGTCCCTGTTAATCCTCAATACAGTTTGTGAATGCAATTCTGCTCAGCTAATATATTAAATTCTTTATCACTATAAATTTTCTAACACTTAACACTAATAAAAAATTTTATGATAAAATCAAAACCTCAATCAACATTAAGTTTTAAAACTTTGATTAAAATGGCAAGAAACATATCAAAATCAAGATATAAGTAAAAAAAGAAACAAAAATGATAACACGCATGCCCATAATTCCTAGAGATGGTTATCTTTTTAGGGGCTGTTTGGTTGGCTAAAAAAAAAATACAGTATAAAAAGAATGCAGTATAAAAAGAATATAGTGTAAAATGAATACTTTAGAATTATTTGGATGAATCTAAAGTAAATGTAGATGAGTATTTTTTTTTTGTTTGAAATATTGAATGTGGTGTAAAGTTCAAAGATGGTGGCGGCCAGCAGGTGACGGTGGCGGCGGCGACGACGGAGGTCGATGGCGGGCGGCGGGCGGCGGGCGGCGGGTGGCGGCGGCGGAGTTGGTGGTCGGAGGTAGTGATGGTGGGCAACAACGGCGGCGGTCAATCGAGCTAGCTTGTCGTGTAAACAGTTCTCGATTAAAACTGTGACTTTGGTTTACTTAAAAAATGAACTAAAATGATTTACATTATATTTACTTTATTTTGCATTCATTTTAAAACCATTATATTTGACATACTTTATACTACTTTGTATTCCAACCAAACAGCCCCTTACCTTATCATATTGCTATTAAAAAGAACAAGCCATTTAAAAAGATAATCACACTATCATATTTTTATTTAATAATTAAAAAAAAAGATGTTTTCTAGATTTTAATTTAATATTCTTATTATAACTTTCATCCTCATTATTAGCCTTATCATAATCATTTGATGTCTTCTTTATAAGTTATTCGAGACATTAAATTTTGAATAATTTATATTCATGCAATTTTATGTCTATTTTTTCCCTAATAATTTTCCTTGGATCATTTCATAATGTTATAGAAATATAAAAATTATAGCATAATTTTAAGGCATGTAATTAGAAATACAAAAACTAATAATAAGGAAATTGAAGAGGTCCATTTAAAAAGATCTTACATAGTAATAATAAGGAATTTTGAAATCCGGCGAGCGCCGGGAGCCTAGTTTCCGTTAGAATTAGACCGTTACTTCGGCGTTCCCCTATCAAGTTCCAACGGTCACTTTCCTTTTATCGATTTTACAGCGCCGTTCTAGTTGTCTTTTAATATTGCTGTTCTTACTCCTCTCTTTCGATCTCTGTTTCTCTTTCTGGTCTTTCTCTCTCGCACTCATGGATCCAATTCTCTCTCACGGCAAGCAAACTTCGACGGCATCCACCGGGCTCCAAACCCATGAGAAGCCTGCAAATGCAAAGGCCTCCAAAGATTTCATTAAACGCAGGAGCCTCACCCCTGATCTTCAGGTTCCCAAAGCAAGTCAATTAAGCAAAAGGTTCTCTCTCTCTCCTCTCAACATCATCCACACCCCCCCCCCCAACGACTATCATAATTTTAAGCCATGTGAAGAGATCGCCTGCTTATTGCTCGTCTCTCACACAATTTAATCAGTTACTTGATGCTAAGAAAGTTTATGTTTTCTCGGTGGCTGATATAGATACTTGAGCCCGACGGATCTCCTCATCTCCCCCATTTCAAGAAGATTGCTTGCGAAGAACAGGAAGGGAGTTAATTTTCTGCCTAAATCAAAGAACTAATTGATGCCATTGACAGGAAACCGATTGAGTACTATGGCTGGTGAGATCAATCTGATCATATTCAGAAAAAAAAAAAGCCCATTTTGTAATTCTCCAAAAAATCTGTTTTTTTTTTATCTGTTGCACAATTTGATGTAAAGGTGAACAGAAGCAGTATGTTTCAGTATTAATGCATTTAGAAGTTTTTTCCTTAGAGGAAAGTGATTGCTTGTGATCAGATTAACAGGCTTTGCCGTGATCGGAGCTTGTTTGCTTGAACTTCTTCGTGAAAAATTAAAGCTGCTCAAGTTTCTGATGCAGAATTAGATGTCTTTTATGACTTGAATTCGATTAAATTGGAGTTTGTTGTTCATGGAGTGTTTTTGAACTCATTGCTTCTTCCTTCCTTGAGCATCTTAGAAACAACCTGCAGCAACATCAATGATGAACAAAACAAGATTAGCTGTAAGATTAGCTTTATCCCTTAATCTTGTGTTCATTATCTCCATCTTCCTTTGGTTGATGTTGATGTGAAGACAACTAATACCAAATGTGATGAAATGATTACAAATGAAATAGTTCTTAACCAGAAACAGAATGCAGTTCATTAGAGACTGCTGTGATGAGCCAAACATTAATATCCTGCAATACTAAAATCAATTGTTTTTAGGGGAAGCTGAGAACCAGAGCTCAAATATATTGAACAAAAAAGATTTAACAGCTAAATGCACAGGTATAAAAATAATAATAATTAAAAAAAGATCAAAGAGTTCACAAACCGGTTTTTTTGTTAAACAAAAACAAATTGACCCAAAATTTTTTAGCAAATAAAAAATAAGTTTAGTACACTCCCCATCATATATCTCAATCATCATCCATTTCTATTTTTATTTTAATATTCGATCTGCCGGTGGAATGCTTAATAAGTTAAATGTAATTTATCTCTTATGTATTATTTAGACTTCAAATGCATGGTCATAAACTTCTTAATACGAGTTTTAAATGATTTGGGCATTGCCATGAGAGCTAAAAAATTTTAACGAGCATAACAATGAGGACTATGAAGAAAAAGAAATTGACCAAATAAATAAATAGATTGAAATTAAGAAAAAAAAGGTAAAATAAACTCAAAACGAGCGGAATTCTTTTTATTTTTTGATAATCGGCCCCAACTACTCAAACACAGGCAAACTAAGAAATAAACAACAGAGTTTTCATCTTCAGAAAAGTTCAGCACACAAGCAAATACCATTCAGTTTGAGAAGAAACAGGTGGAACTTGCAAATTTTGTAATAAACAAAAATGTTCAGTAAAACACGCAAACACCAACAAGTAGAACTTGCAAATTCGTAAAGCTATACATTAAAAAAAAACAAATGTATTTGCTGATCCAAAAAAAAAAAAAAAGAAAGAAAGACATGAATAAATACACAAGAAAAGGAAAAATATCGTAGACATTAGCTTGATGTTTTCATCACAAGAAGAATAAGCAGGTCTGGGATTTACAGCAAAAAGGCGAGAAGGGACTCTCCGACAGTAAAGTAAGCCAACTGAAAATCCCAGAGGAACTCACTTGTAGAATCTCCAAACAATTTTTTACCGTTAATATTTTTGATACTCTTGCCAAGATATTTCTTTGAGTTTGTCAAAGAAAACACTGCTTGATTGACGTCTTCAACACAAGAAGGCATCAGGGTTGGGATTTACAACAATGTGCCGAAGAGGATAAGCAACCTCACCACCACCTGCATGTTTCACAAACTCTGCAGGTGTAAAGAAGCTTCCATGGCACATACAAACTATCCTCACTTCCTCTCCTCTCCCATACTTGTAGAGGAAACCTTCTATCCTTCGACTGTTCGGGCCGTCCACTTTCGTTGACACTAATGGCATCTCCTTCTGCATGCTCCTGCCAATCTCACCACTCCCATAGCTGCATCTTCCTCCATTGTTCTTTCTCAAAAGGGTCTCATTGCTCGCAAAACCATTGCTAATGGCAGTACCATTGATGGGTTTTGAGATTGGTGCAGCTAAGAATGGTGCAAAAGAAGGAGATTTGTGATTATTCTCTTCAGAATTTGTCAGCAACCTGGAAGGGCTTCTGATTTCGGAAGTTTGACTGAATCCAGAGAGTTCAAAGCCTGAAGGATAAAAGCAGTGGAGACATAGTTTTGTTCAAGATACTGTGTATAGTTCTTCAAAGAGCAAGCGAATTTCTGTTAAATCAAGCCTGCTTGATATTGGAATTCAAGAAGCAAAAAAAATCCATAAGAATTAAGACAAATGTTTGTGGATAGAGCCGTTTATTAATCCAAAAGTGTAACCTAATAGATTAAAACAATAGCTAGTGTATTCAGAACTCAAGTGTTATTTTATTTATGATTTGGGACTGTTTTACTCCTCATATGAGAGTCTTCCACATGAACCACATCAATCATTGCTCTTCTTAGATGAAAATTTTCAACAACATCAAAGATTATGCATCAAAAGCCTCTCAAGTAGAGCATTACTTGTAGAACTACAAAGACTTCTATACGCACATGAAACACTTCCCATTAAACCATCAATTCATATATCAATCAAAACGATTAACCTAATGAGTAATGCTAACATAATAAAAACTCAAATATTGTTGCATTTATCCTAATTCAGACGTGAAATTCACTTTCATGTGGATATCATCAATAAATTCACTTGCACCTTCTTTTAAATATGCTAAAGCGATCTGGAATGCAATACATAAGAGTTAAGGGATTTTAATTGTATACAATATGCTAAAAATATAATGAGCAGAAGCATATCAGACGAGGCCCATAGATAGAAAAGCAAAAATAGGAAAGCTAAGAAACAGAACATAGCTGAAGAAGCAACTATAACCACAACATAGTTGATTAAACAAAACAATAACCAATCCTCACAACTAACTGCAAATATGATGACAAAACAAATAGAGCAAGCTAAACAACTCTCAGGGTTCTTTCTCTTTAAATTTTAATGTGATACAAATGATATTATACTTAATTATAATATAAGAAAATAACGATATTAATTATTTTGATTAGCTATTTATATTTATGGTTTCTATAAAAAAAAATCATGTTTTGTCATACTTTATGGGGATTTACATACATAGGATTCAAAATTTTATCATTTACATATTTTACATCTAAACTTTACTATTCACATATATAGCATCTAAACTGTCAAAACAAAATAAAATAATACCCTTATTGTTAGGATTTGGTACAGACTTATGTTAGTATTTGTTATTGTACTTTCTTTAGGTTCTTGTATAGCTTTATGTTATCTATGAAGTCTATATATAGGTGCTATAGTTTGTAATAAGAAAAAAAACCAATCAATAAAGATTTCTGTTATGAATTGCTCTCTACTATTCTTCCCTCCTCTCTCTCTCTCTCTCTCTCTCTCTCTCTCTCTCTCTCCAAGAAGTTCAAGAAGCTTCATCTTCCTCCCACGATCCTACAATTAGTATTAGAGCAAGGTGGAGGTGGAGGAAGGTTCCGTGTCCAAGGAAAGAAAGAAGGAGGAGGGAGTGCAAGCGTGGCTTCGAGCATCTGATGGGAGGCAGTCCGTCTCTCGTTCGCTTGTGGATCGAGTTTGTAGAGGGAGGCGGAAGACACACGCAGACGGGCTGCGCGGGAGGTCCTGAGCGGGGTGGAGGTCCTGCATGGAGGCGGCCTTGGGTTGGAATCGCAGGAACGTGGGGGCGGAGTAAGTGCACGCGACTAGGCTGGGAATCGCGGGAGGCATGACCTCGAAGGCCTGAGTAGGGCGTGAGCGTGGCATGCCGAGCGGGTGCTTGGGAGTAGTTACGGGGGCACGTGCATACAAAGAAGCTCAAGCGGATCGGACCGGTGCCGCACTGGAGCAGGACGAGCGTGGGTGTGCCTGTGAGCCGGCACACATGGTACAGATGCGCGGATCAGGTGTGTGCGGGAGATGATCCCGTGGCTCGAGTGCACTTGGTCCAGGAGGCACGGGCATACGGGAGATCGTGCATTTGGGGCTAGGTCGGAGGCATGTTGGTGTTGTGGCTTTTGATCGTAGAAGGAAGCAGGGACAAGGCTGGTCAGGCTCGCATGCGAGATGCGCGATCGTGTATAGACGGGTACGGTTCGAGCAGGAGATCACGCGGACGAGCAAGGATGAATGAGGGTTGTGCGGAGCTGGAGCAGTGGCCACGGATTGCGGGCTTGTGTCATTAGAGGCATGGTAGATGTCGTACCGTGCACGCGGATCGACGTGCGGGTGTTCAAAAGGAGTGTACCAACAAATTCTTGATCCAAGAAGTGTGAAGCGACTTGATGCTGCGATCGGGAGGCAGATTCAAGAACTGCGGAGATCAGTTCAGTTGCTATTCCGGATTAAGCGAGTGAAAGTCAATAGCGCGATTGGCTGGGTTGGTGTCGTGAAGCATGGGACTCTCAAAAATGAAGACATAGTGGCATCAGATTCAGTAGATGATTGGATTGATTCAGATGTTATGTAAAGTTTGGACCAAGCTGGAGATTATTAGGATTTGATCCAAACTTATGCTAGTATTTGATATTGTACTTTCTTTAGATTCTTGTATAGCTTTATGTTGCCTATGAAGTCTATAGTTTGTAATAAGAAAAAAGCCAATCAATAAAGATTTCTGTTTTGAATTGCTTGCTCTCTCCTAATCTTCCCTTACCCCCCCTCTCTCTCTCTCTTCCAAGAAACTCAAGGAGCTTTATCTTCCTCCCAGATCCTACACTTATTAAATCCTTAAACCTTTTCATCGTGCCCACCCCTGCTAGTTTCTTCGCCTTTGTTGCCCTCGGTTTTGTTCTTCACATGTCATCGGTTTGGTTCTTCGTCACCTCCAGTCTCATCGCCTATGCCACTGTCAATCCTGCCGTTGTCGCTATCAAGTTCCCTCTTGAAGCCTCAGTAACAACAAATCAAGGAAATCACACAGGAGAGGCTCGTAGGGAGAAAGCATCAATTGGTGATTGCAAGCATAACAACTCTCTTGCAAAAGGGGCAACGTCGAGATCCGACGAGTTTGTTAGAAATGTTAACTAGGGTGCTAGACGATGTAAATAGTGAATCTTAGGTGCTAAATATATAAATGAGGAAGTTTTGAGTGGTATATATGTAAATCCCCATATTTTCTATGATGATCAAAATCATCATATTTGTGTTGTGGTTTGGTCACGTAAAACGGCGGCCTCCCGATGACCCGGTTAGGAAAGTAGAGGTCTTAGATTTGACTTATGTTAAGAAAGGTAGAGGTAGACCTAAAAAGACTTGGTTCGAAAATATTAGAAATGATCTTTCTTTATTAGATTTAAACGAGAATTTGACTTTTAATAGGACACAATGGAGAAAAAGGATTCATGTAGCCGACCCCACATAGTGGGATAAAGGCTTGATATTGTTGTTGTTGTTGTTGTTGTGTTGTGTTTTGTCTCTTTGGTCAATTGATTTTATTTTGACTAATTTTTAATGCAAAAATATAATTTTTATTTTTATTTTAGATTTTTGAATGTTGTCCAATTACATCCAACTAATTTACAAAATCTAGATCATCAATTTCCAAGAAAAAAAAGTTCTAAATTCAAGCAAGTAATTCAAAGTCGTAAAATTTACTTCACATCTCAGTCATACCTTGCCCTGATCGGCTCTCCATCTCTGACCCTCCCGAAGAGTTACTCCCCTCCGATACAACAGAACCCTGCAACGCTGGCGCAACACCTTTCATCAACGTTGACGGCAGCCCAGCTCCGGCGATCCATCTTGATGCCACCGGAGAAGAAACTCCGTTAGCCGGATCACCGCTCCGAATCCACGACCCCTCATTCTCAATCTCAAATCTCCTCAACTTCAAAACAGGCCCTTCTTCCAACTCCTCGTCTACTCTCTCCCCAACTCTTCTAAGATTCCTGCCCTCTTCCCTCTTCCTCTTCGCCTCCATCTTGCTCTGCATCTCATCCACCGGAAGCGAGCATGTGCGGAACAAGGGAAACAGTGGTGGGATCTCGCAGGGGAGGATTGCAGGGATGGAGGCGGATCGCAAGATCCGATTTTTATGACTGTTGGCTGAATTGAAACACCCTCCGAGCGAGAGACCGAGCTCGATCTCGTCTGAGTCGCTGCCATTGGCCTCCGCCGCCTCATCTGGAGAGAACCTGCCAGAGAAGCGTAGGAGGAGGTCTCTTGATCTGGAGGAGGAGAGCATGCACTGAGTTTCTCCTTCACCCTCCTCTGTTTTCATTGGATCTACAGGGAAATGTAAAAAAATTGATGAAGCGGCAAGGGAATTTACTATATTAATCTCTATGAAAATAAGAAGCAGAAGGAGCGTAGAGTACGTTAAAGCACACCTTAAATGATTCTGTTTTCTTGGAGAGAAAGAGGAAGAAACTATGAATTTTGATCAGTTGTTAAGGATGACGGTGGATCTATTAGGAAAGAACACGCCGAACTCGCCGGAAGATCGCCCGCGGCGAGGAACAAATAAGGCTGAGCGAATTCAACAGTTTGAGATCAGAAAGAAGTGACAGCAAAAAGGAGCTTTTTTCATGGAGAGAGAAAGAACAGAGAAATTTCGATTAATAAATAGTAGATAATATCGGGATCTACTGCACGGGAAATACGCCGGAACACGTCGCCGGCTGCGGGAGCACATAAAGCGGAGAGAGTATAGGGAGAAGTGGGAGGAGGAACTTTCTCCGATCGCAGAAAACGAAATGGAAATAACGATAACGCCCCTTCCTCGGGACACGTGTCAGCGAAAAGAGCCGAGGACACGTGGCGACACAGACTACACAGCCGACTCGCGAAACACGCGGCGCCAACGGCTCCATAGCGCCCGTCGCGCCATCACGATCTAATCCGTACACGTGTCGATACAATAGGAATTCCGAATCGACGATACGTGCCGGCGACTGTAACGTTCTAGTCTACATAAATAATTCGTAGTGGTCGGTCGCATCGCGCGATCCGACACACGTGCGAGGAAATTTAGCGGGATAAATTATAATAAAGAAATAAAAAATTGATAATATTTATTGAGATTTTTTTTAATAGTTACAGCAATATAATTTAAATTAAATATGAATAGGCTATTTTGGGAAATTGTGAGCACTTTTTCAAATTAATAATAAATAAATAAATAAATAAATAAATAATAACAAGAGCAATATATCTAAAAATATATATGGAGATGATACTATAATAGAAAAATCTTATATCAATCTAAAATCTTATAAGTAGGTATTTATTCATTAAATTTCATAAAAAACTTAGCATAATTTGCTATAAATTCACGTGCAATCAGTAGTTCGGGTAATTACTTCAGAGCATTTACGAGCATTCAAAAATATCGATATGCCCAAGTCGAAAGTCCCGTAAGTACATAATCAACATATTGCCTCTTTAGATATGATCAATAAATAATAATATGTATCAATCAACTATAAATTAAAAAAAGAAGACTAATATCACAACAAAGCAAACATTTTTGAAAAATAAATAAAAAACAAAAAACTTAACCCAATTTTTCATCTCATGATCTTTTGGCCCATACAAAACTTTATTATGTGTGAAAATATAGTATGCTAGTAGCTTTTGATGTGTATATATTCTAATTAATATTCTTTTCCCACTAAATATTATAGATGACAATGCCCATAACAATTAAATAAATAGAAAAAGTTGGATCAAATTATTCAAATTTTCTATGACGTTTTGGCTTTGTTTTGGAATAGCTTTTAGACTGCTCATGATTAGAAAAACAGTTAGTAAAAAAATAATATATGCTTGCAAGACTGCTTTTTCATCGCTATTTCAAAATTTTACCTTTAAAAGACTATTTTTTGAAAAACAATTTTGAACCTGTGGTTGAGAAATGAGCTTTTGAAAGCAAAAATAGAAAAGCTTAAGCTACTCCAAATAAAGCCTTAGGGTCTATTTGGGACAGCGGTAGCTTTTTATAAAGGAGATTATAAAGTTGTTATGCTGAAAATAACTTTTTTGAAAGCTGCTATAAAAATCAACTTCCTACAATAACCAAATAGAGTTATAATTGTAGTCTGAAAAATCAAAACAGTTAGAAAACTGTCCCAAATTAACCTTTAGTTTACTAATCACTTCCAAATATCTTAATATTCATAATTCTACTATATATTTTATAATAAATATTTCAAAATTTTAAGAATTTATTTATAAATCAAAATCACATAATTGTATATCATTTAAATATAATAAAGAGTTGGAATATTCCATCCAAATTATTTTTTCAAATAAATATTATTAACTAGTGGGTGGTCGTGGCAAGAGGTGCTAAATGGAAGGAGTTTCTTGCAAAGCAAATAAAAAATAAAATAAAATAAAGGAGAATAAGATGCATAAATGACAAGTGGCTATAAAGAAAGATGATAAGAGAGGAAAACGTAGAAGAGATTCCAGTTGTGAGGCAAGACATTCACTGCTAAATCTAATTAATTAAGAGCCATGACTTGTCTAATTAACAAACACATAGCTAAAGCTGAATTATTCAAACAGTCCATGATTTGTTATTTTCAGCCAGCTGTTTGTCATTAATTTAAACCAAGTAGGCTAAAAGTCCATCAACCAAGCAAATTGTGTCAAAAAAAAAAAAAAAAATTAGGGTTAAATGAATGTTTGTTTTTGACAAATCGGATGGATTTCAAATATAGTGAACTCACAACTCCATCCTCTCCATCCTCTCCATCTCTGATCACGGTTGTTAGCATTGGTCTCATTATTACCAACCTTGTTGTCACCAGCCCAACTCTGATTGATCATCGCAAGTGCTGATTAAGTTGTCCCTGACCCAACCCCACACGGTTGTTGCCAGTCCCGATCTTGCTCTCATACCTCACGTTGGCCTTCACGACCTCTCATGACTATTGCCAGCCTAAATCTTATCATCCCTGACCTCACTATCACCAATCCCAGCCTTACATGACTGTGTTGTCCTAATATGACCTTAATCTTGCCATCCACGCACAACCCTATGCCCAACCCTGCAGCTCGTTGCTATCATTATCGTCTGCACCTTCATCGGGCCTCCATCTTATTCCTAAAATAATGTTTTTCATTTTCAATGAATTAAACATTAAAAAATGATCGCACGAATTTTGACATAACCAATCAATCAACATTATCAAAATATAATATTTATTTTCAATTTGGACTGCATCTAAAATACATTTAAATATTTGAAATCTTATGCAACAAAACAAATAACCCCGAAAGGCTCCTCAATTTCAAATTATTGTTCTTAGTACAAAAGAGTATGTATTCTATTAATATACCCTTGAGTTGAGACAACACTTGTCTCCATCTCTCCTTAATGTAATATCCTTCTTCTCATTAGTCCCTCTCAGTGTATTTTTTTTACCAATAATGACAAGCTATTTGTAGAAATAGGCCCAACAATAGAAAAATTACATCCCAAGCATACAATCAATCATTAAAATATAAAAAAAAACTATCCATGATCATCCTAAGTCTTCTCATAGGTTATTAAAGATCTTACATTATGCAATTTGCCCTTCACCAAAGCTTCTATTAGAGGAAGAAGACTAGTTTTATAATTCTATGTTGGATGACCTCCTCAAGTCTTCAACTAATGCCTTGGCAAACTTAACAAGATTAACTATCACCAAAAATGAAGAATTATATAATCTCTAGATAAAATGCTTGTAAATATACAAAGCAAAAAAATAAGCATTCAAATATATCAAAGAGAATACTCTATGAGAATTCAAAATATCTTTTTTGACTGATGAACATATTATTTTATTTTCAAGTTAATACATTGAATAAGAAATTCTCTGGACTTCAGTTTTCATAATTTAGGGATGAATCATGTAAATTATTAGCACGAACATCAAACAATGTTTATAGTATATATTGTTGTCCATAATTTCTCAAAATAACATTATAGTATTGATATGTCTTAAAAAAATTCATTTGATTACCATGAATCTTGAGGTAATATTCAAATTAAAAGTTTTGGAATTAAATTTAGGACTATCCAAACTCTAATTTCAACAAACTTATAGTCGAACCAAAAAGCTTAATGTCATGAATTAAATGACACCACAAATGTTTTGAAATGAGTTCAAATGAACCTAAATCAAGCACTTGAAGCAAATTTGAAAACTTCTAAACATTAATTGAAGGATCAAATGGTTTCTAAATTTTATGTGCCTATAGTCAGATTGAACGGCTTGATGAGACAAATCCAATGAGCCTAAGATAATTTAATTCTTACATCATTAAGGCACTTAAATTCTTAATGAATACTATATAATTAAGATGATCAATATGAATCATTCGATGGAGTGTTTTAGATTCTAGATTTACAAACCCTTCTCAAAAAGGTATAAATAGTGCCTCATTTTTTATGAGGAGGTTTGAGAGTTGAGGGATCCAAAGAACTATATTGCATTTTTTGACAATCACTACCGATGACCATCATTAACAATGCTCTCTACTATCTCTAGAATTTTGTTATCTAACTATTGTCGCTTGATTATTAACATCTAACTCTATTTTTGAGTTTTAGCTATAAGCTTATGGGAACCAGATTTCTATAATATCAATAGTGAAATTTCTATACTTATTCTCGATTGTGTATAATCACATATTCTTCAATGGTGAGGAAGGAAGAATTATTGTATCTTTCATTATTTAGTGGATTCATTCAACTAGGTTGGGCCCTTCCCTTTTTTTTCCTTTCCATATTAGCACACAACAGTTTGATGTATAGGCTAGATATCTATATAAAGTTAAATTATAGCATCTCTTGTAAACTTCTATATGTGCATGCCAGATATTTATATAAAGTTAAGACATTAATGACTCTACCATCATAAATTCATTAGCACACAGCAGTTTGATGCTATTTTTGGGAACATTTCCAACATACTATAAATATTTTCTCAATGGATGACAATCAATCCCTCAATCATGAACAACATAATATAGGTGGTGAAGATCATGCAGCCTCACTTTGAAATACCACTCAAACACTACCTCCTTATAATTTAGCTCCCCCTCCAACATAATATCATCAAGAACTCTTACACATTATCAGAGAAACACATCCTTCTCATGTTGCTCGACCAATTGGAGGACTTAAATCAACACTGCCTCATTGATGTCTCTCGTGATGTTATAAGAGCTGTGTTGCAATGCATTATTCAATAAATTTTTTCTTTGAGGAAAATGATTCAACTTACTTCTCAACACAACTTTCAAGGATTTGCACCAATAATTGATATAATTCTCTAGTATCTTATTCCAATAAGGTTTAAATTGCCTCTAGTTGGTTGATATAATTAGAATTTTGATCTCTATAGGCATATTGATCACTAT
This sequence comes from Dendrobium chrysotoxum, assembly GCA_019925795.1. NCBI lineage: Eukaryota > Viridiplantae > Streptophyta > Magnoliopsida > Asparagales > Orchidaceae > Dendrobium > Dendrobium chrysotoxum. The sequence goes on from CM034301.1 coordinate 57,607,959, forward strand.
TAGACCATCATGCATATTCAACATGCTTATGATGTAGTCCTCCACTAAATCCTCCCTACAACTCGTAAGGGATAATAAGCTAACACATGGGTATGCTCTCTTCTTGGTAAAATTATTAATACTTTTCTTGATATAGTCAGACTTTTCATTAAATAGTTCATTGACAACAAAAAGAATCATCAATGGCTCATCCCCTCTCTTCGGAATTTATAAAAATCATGGAAATATTCTAAAAAAATACTTTAAAAGATTCTCTTTTGAAGCATGCCACATTCCAAGAGTGCATCTAGAGTTTCTAGGAGGTCGGAGGTCTCCACTTTAGACCTTCTAGCCCTCATTGATGTGAGTGATAGCATACTCTTATGTTGATCTCATTCATCAAGTAAAAGTATAAATAATTGTTGATGAGGTCATCAATGATCATTGAAAGCAATTTGAACAATCCTCAAATAAACATATAGATTTTCACTCACTAGAAAGAGCCATGAGAACAAATGGCAGACATGATATCTACTCACAACACCTAGAAGGTACGCCTATGAGGTAGCTTCAAAGATAAGTTAATAGTGGACAGGGTCCTCACTAGAATAACTCAATGAGAGCAAGTGGTTGACAGAGTTTCCACTTAACCAAAAATCTCAAAAGGTAAAATCATTAAAAGGTATATATGTATATTATAAATCTTTGAAGGCATAAGTCTTAGAAGATATAGATACAAGTTTCTTCTATTCTAAAAAAATTCAGAAGTAAATCTTGGAAGGTTTTTAAAAATTGAGATACATATGCTCTAATTTGAAGGGCAAATATCTCAAAGATTTTAAGAACATCTCATAGACATCTAAATGACTTATTTTTCTCTGAGGGGCAAATTTACATAAATTTAAATAACTTTTAAAAAAGGATGAATAGTTTAATACATTTAACAAATTAATTGTGAATATCAATCAAGTTTGTATAAGAAGAAGTATACATTTAAAATTCACACAGAACTTTAGATTTACATGTCAAAACTCCTATACCAGCCTCTAACAAGTGTTCTCTTTACTCTTCAAGTTTGATACAAGAAGGCAAATTTTTCAATGGTATTAATGCCAATGTTAGTGCTTGGTATCACCAATATCAAGACCAAATATCGATATCAAGCTAAAAGTTAAATATCATGAATTGGAGTATTCTAATAGTATACCTTGTATGGGATGAGTCAAATTTTCGCAACTATTACCTCCTTATTAGGAGAAAATTGGAGATTCAAAATTCTTTGAATCATAATCTTTCGAATTAGAGATAATCAACCCTCTTTCAAGATGAAGATCAGAGCTCCACAACAAAGTTAAAAAATTTTGGGTATCACTCGTAGCCCTACTTATAGAGTAGTTTAATACTCATAGTGTGGAATACTAATGCATGTAAGAGTGATATGTATTGTAACATATGATAGTATTTTCATAGTCTATGAAAGGAAAATTTTGTAAATTAAGAGGTATGAAAAATTTCCCATAACTTCGAAGGGCAATTTATTACTCTTGGTGGAGGAGTACTAAAACGTGTAAAAGGGATACACATAAGCTATCCGGATAGTATTTTATTAGTTCTTACAAAGGAAAAATTATAAACCGGCTATATATAAGATAGAGAACAGCCTCTCTTAAGAGAAACAATTTGAGCGTAGAAGAAGGGGAGGAGCAAATTAAGCCCTCTATAAGGGGATATTTATACTTGAAAAGTGGAGATGTGAAGTTACAAAATTAATTTATAATGTTGAGAGAGAGAGAGAGAGAGAAGTTTTCTTTACATAAAAATATCTCAAAAAAAATAAAAAAATATAATTAGTATTAGAGAATGCTTACTCATTTGAGTGCCCAACCTTGCTATAAAATAACCCTTTTTAGGAGAGTTCTGATATATCTAAGTATGCATGAAACAACCTCCAAATGTTTTTCTTTGGATATTGCATGTACTGGCTCATGAACCAAGAACAAAATTTATGTCAGGTATAGTGACAATTAGATCAATCAAAACTATGTCACTTCACCAAGATAGATTCAAAAGATAAATAAACTGCAATACTACTATGTAGGTTAGTCTTGGAGAGATCTTTACCAAAAATTTTAAACCAAGCCTAACAGCCTTTCTTTAGTCCATAGATGATTTTCATGAGAAAACTGTTACGCCGGCCCAGGAGGGGCCGGCTGGACTGGTCCAGCCAGGACCGGTCCTGTGCTACTCCAGGCAGCCCAGGGCTGGCGGAAACAGAGCAAGAGGGGGGGCGGAAGCCCCTGTGGGCCCCAGCAGGGTTTAAATACCGGTTTGAGAGGAAATTTTTGAATGTAAGGGCTGTTTTGGTAATTTATATTTCTCCTTTGGAGTTAATTAGGATTTTAGGAGGGTATTAGGGTTATCTTGAATTTGAAGGTGATTTGAGATCTAGGGTTTGTGTGCTTGGGCTCTTAGTGTTGCAAGAGAGTTGGAGAGTTATTCTTCCTCTCGAATTGAAGAATGTTGTATCGTTTGGTGTGTTCGTTCATCGCTTAGTGGAATACAAGACTCTTGCTTAGGTTGTCTCTCAGATTTTCTTGTTTTTCCACTGTTTACTGACCCAAACATCAGTTTTCTTGCTGTTTGGGTGCTGATTTGGGTTAGGTTTGCTTGCGAACTCAAGTATTCCCTTTGGGTTACTTGCGAACTCAAGTAGTTCCTATCAAATTGGTATCAGAACATCATTTTTGAATCATCGGCGGCTGAAATCCTAAAATTTCAGTGATATTTTTGGGCACCGGGAAGAAGTTTTTTAGAGTTTCTTGAGACGAACGATGGCTAGAAAAAAGGTTGAAGTCTTGGAAGGTGAAATTGGTCAGTTAAAATCAAATTTGGAGGGAAAGTTCTGTGATTTTTAAAATTAAATCACCACCAACAATGAAAGATTGGAGGGGATGTTCACTGCTATGGAAGAAATGATGAAGAAATTATCAGAAATGAAGACCAATCCGGTGACATCGGAAGTAAGAGAGACCACCGACGACCATGGCGTAGGAGGAAATCTGAACCCGTTTCGGGAAAGGAAAAATCCGGAAGTAGAGATCCTTGAGGGGGAGGATGACATGCCTCCTCTAGAACCGCTTTCTAGAGTGGAGATGAGCCAGGGGTACGAACAAATGGGTGCTGATTTTATTAGAAGGAGGGAAGAAATTCACCGCAGGGGTGCTAATTTTGAAGTAAGAATTAGGGAATATGAGGAAGGGTTTGGGTATAATCGTCGGAGGGACGATCAAGACACTTGGGGAGCACCTCCCCTTCGAAGAATGGGAGGTTATGGAGGATACCGAAGGTACGGAGGAGATTCTAAGGTGAGGAAACTGAAGATGCCCATCTTTGAGGGCGAGGATGGCCATGGCTGGATTTATAAGGTGGAACGATATTTTACTGTCAATGGGTTGACAGAAGAGGAGAAACTGACAGCGGCAGGACTGTGGTTGGAAGGGAAGGCATTAGTGTGGTACCAGTGGTGGGACATGAGGCGACCCATTTGAAGTTGGAGGGAGTTTAAGGACTGTCTGCTAGAGCATTTCTGAACCAGTAGAGGAGGAGACTTCTACGAGCAGTTCTTTGCTCTGACGCAGGAGGAGACAGTGGCAGAGTTCTGTGATCGGTTTGAGTACCTATTAGCAGGCTGGATTGCCTTTTTGAGATCGTGCTTGAGGAACTTCATAAAGGGGCTCAAACCAGAGATCAGAGCAGCTGTTAGAGTAATGAGACCACATGACCTGGGGGAGGCCATGGAGTTGGCTGATGTGATTGAAAAATATTGTTTTAAAAAAGGTTTAATTTTCTTTGGAAAATATTTAATTTCTGGAATTTAAATCTTATAATCGAACACTTATTATGAATGATATATCACCTCAAAAGGTGAACATATCATTCTCTAACAGGTTCAGATTACAAATCTTGATTTACCCTAATTATTGTAGTCAAACTCAAGGAGAAATAACATATAATCCCAAAGAATCAAAATGATGTTTAATCTGATGTTTAACTTCAACAATCTAGTAAAGAGATCATTAATTTCATAATTAAAGTTACAATAATAGTACGATATATCTTTTCAAAGAAAGAGGATATTGTCTGTTATCGATCATTTAAAAATGACAATAATAATCGTTGACTTTTGAATTTCCCAAAGATAATTAATTGATGTTTTGAAAAACCTTAATTTTGAAATCTGGTCTGGGTTTCTAAATCTCCTACGAGCGCAAGCCCTCGTAGTTAATTACATCGTAGGAAACCAGAAATTTCCTACGAAAACTCTCGATTAAAATAGCGATACGAATTTTATTAAAGATTCAAAGCTTGATATCAAGAGAGGTAAGGACTGGAATTTCAATAGGGATTGGTTCGAGGTTGAACACTTATTTCTGGAGTCAAAGGAAGAAGAGTAGGAGGTGTCTTGAGATTCTGAATTACTTCAGAAATACCTCAAACTATCCTAAGTGTTGGGCTTGAATTTGTTTGAAAGAGATATTTAGTTTGAATGATCAATTTTATTAGAAAGTGGGAATTAGATTCCCTGAAGGTTGAGGTCTTAGGATTGAACATCTGCCTCAGAACCTAAGTCTAAAGTTGGGTACTGAAAATCAGTGACCCATAACCTAGCTAATGCAATGCAATCTGGACTTACCCCGGCCTGGATTGGGGAGCCAGCTAAACCACCTAAGCGCTTCAAAACCATGTTGTCCGGTCTATTATGCAAGAGTGGTAGAAATATTGATTAAGATTGGTTTAAAGAATTGGGGTCGACATCTAGAGCAGATCCTAATTGACCCCTTAACATATATTGGGTAAAATGATTAAGCTAAAAATGCAATTAAAGATTTAGACTCAAATTTAATTTGTATCTAATGCAATACATGCTAGTTGACTCGATTAAATGCTTAAATCAAAATGTAGCAGTTTTAAAATCAGGCTTAAAAAATAGGTTTTATTCTAGAGATTGCACAACATCCCCTTGAACAGAACTGCACCCTAATAGGTCAGGTGGTCTGCCAAAACCCGCAGGCGGGGAGGTGCCTAACACGGAAGAGAAGTTTTAATATGTATGCATGAAAAACTCCCGGCGAGTCCGGGCTTACTTCTTAAAATCGTTAGAGTTTCTATCCGAGCCTAAAGTTTTTAAATTTTAATTAAAGTAGAAATAGTTCATGACCGTACCCTCACGAGCCTCCGATCGGGTTCCAAGCTAAAATAAAATCGACATGCAATAAGCGTAAAAAAACTACTAAAAGCATGCAAGTCCTTAATCGCAATCAACATCAAACAATCAACATTTAATTAAATCAATTAAATTAAAACTCAAATTGAAAGTCCATAGGCAAGTGCCTTTTAATAATACAACCCAGGGTCTGCAGGAAAAGTAAAGTGGTAGGGTATCACTAACTACAACCTGGATTCTAATCCTAAGACTCAAGTGACTTTGAGATTTGAGATTCTTCTCGTTCTTCAGTTCTTCGTCTTCTTGAAACTCCTTGGATCGTCGGGTCTGGATATCCAAATGAAAAGAAACTCCTCCTGAATAGGGGTGTTATCTTTTCTCTTTGAATATTTGACATTCATCCTAATTTGGATCTCCAAATGGATGGGAACTCTCCTCTAAGGGATGTCCATTCCTCTTTGGATTCCAAATTGGATGTTTAAACATCTCAATCTCAAAGTACTTAACAATTACAACTCAAATACATTTAAATTACACTTGAATGAAATTTAAAATCTAGACTCAACAACCTGCAGGGTTATCCTAATAATCGACAGTTATAGAAACAACCCAAGCAGTTAATACATTTAAAATTTAAAATACTCAAACCAGCCACACTTGGTCATGCTCTTTTAATTATTAAAGGGGGACTTAAGCAAATTTCTGAAGCACTTGTGCAATTTTAATATTAATGATTTTTGCCCCCTTTAATTTATGCCCTGTATGAGCATGGCCACCTGCATAAGATTGAATTAGTGCAGATCATTCCTAACCTAAGGGTAGATCTAACATACAATCAAATCAACACAGAGTACAGTAAATAAATAAATAATCACATCAATATCAATTACTTAAATCTAGCAACCAGCAAGCAATGAAAACCACGGAAAACTCGGCACACGCAAGTAGCAAAAAAGTAAACACCGGCCTAGCCTAAGACTAGAGTTGGTTGTCCTAGCAATCCATCTAAAGTGTGTGAGGTAGGTTGTGTGGTTTTGATATGTCCTAGATAGGGTACTTGATTGAAGTTGCTTGATGTTTTAGTTGGTTGAAGGCTTAAGGGAGTTTTAATTTGAATTTAAATCTTAATGACTTGAAATTGATTTTAAACTTGATTTTAATTGTTTGTTAGATACCACCTTTATTGCACACCGAAGCCGAGAAGTTTATTTCACATTCCTTGGGGCTAACTTAATAGCCTCGTAGGCCTGGGTTACCTAGTGGTACCCGGTAAAATTAAGTGATTTGAGTTTGATTAAGGTTTGAAGATTGATTAATTTTATTCAAATTGATTGATTGCTAGTTTTAAGTTTGAATTAATGTTTTCTGGAATTTTTAATGATTTATTGAATTTTAACATTTTCTGGATTATTTTATTCATTTAATTCAAGGGTCAAAATTTGACTTTTTGATTAAAGTGTTTTATGGAAAGTTAATATTTTATTAAAATACTAGACTATAATACGATCAGTTAGACAGTAAGTATGCTGAAATTGGATTTTTTTACATTTTATTATGAAGGTTTGAAGTTTTGACTTGAATTTGAACTAAGTTTGACCAAAAGTTGACTTTTTCAAATTTGATTGATTTCTGGAAACATAATATTTTAAATAAATATTAGACCTTATTATGAGTTGAATGCCTTTGAGTTTGCTCAATTTGAAGTTTATTTGAATTAGTTATGAGTTTTTGAAGTTTTGAGTATTTATTGAATTTTTAAAATTAGTTTAATTAAGGCCCTTTTTGTGATTTGAATCCAAATGACCTCCAAACTCTTTGAAATCAACTCCAAAGGTCAGGAAGGACCTAAGGCGTGATCTCCAAGTGTTTGAGAAATTTTTGGAATTTTTAATTATTTTTAATTAATTAAATTAATTAAATATTGAATTTCAATTAAAGTTAAATTAAACTTAATTTTCAAGTCCAGTCAATGGGCTTTTATTTTTCATTGATTAAGGGCTCAATTCTGGTCAGTTTGAGGTATTATATATAATTTTTGGATTTTAATTTAATTTATTATAATTTTTGGAAGCTTAATTGGCCTAATTAAAGTTCAAATTTGATTAAGTTAATTGAGGGGTTTAATGATTTCAAAACTCAATGGGAACTTTTCCTAGGGCTGAGAGTGTCACTATGTTCAAATGGTTTGAGTTTTAAGTCAATAGGAGGTTAATCCTAATTATTAAAAATATTCTAAGTCCTCTAAATAAGGTCCTTAATTATTATCCTTAATGATGTCATTAAGTTTAATGGGTTTTAATCAATGTTTCTAACCCTTGACTTAACATATACATTCAAACATAATCACAATCAATCCCTAGATCTAGGAAAATCCTAAAACTAGGTGGTGTGTGCACCTACCCATGCAATACTTTAAAATTTAATTAAAATGATTAACAAAGTGATTAGTGAATAATTAGAACATCATTATTCACTAATCATTCCTCCACAAATTTCATTCATGTACTCAACCTATGCTTAAAGTTTCAAAAGGATCTCTCAAATATTTAAAGGTTTAAAATATATATATTTTTAAAATAGTTTTAAAATAAATATATATATGTATGTAACACTATATATAAAATATAGGTTTTAAAATAAAATAAATTAAAAATATTGTTAAAATAATTTTCAAAGGATTTGAGAGATCTTCAGGTTTTTTTTTTGTAATTTGAAAATAAATTTTAATTTTCAAAGATAATTAAGATAATAATTAATTAAATATTAATTAGATATTAAGTACTTAAATGTTTAAAAGTTATTTAGAATATACCTTAAATTAATTTTTTTTATTATAAAATATATCAAAATGGACTTCTCACTATATATATATATAATAAAAGTTTTAAATTTTAAAACATTTTATTTGATATTTTGATCAAAATAATAATTAATTAAATAATTTGAATTATTTGAAGGATTTTACATATTTTAGTATAGTTTCAAAAAAAAAAAAAATTTATATATCCAAAATGTATTTTTTATTTGATTAAAGATCTTTTTTTTAATTAAATTTTGAATTTATGGCAAATATTTAAATTAATATTTAGATAAATATTAATTAAATATTTAAAAATTAAAAATTTTAAAATTGTTTAAAGTATATGATATATTTTAAAATATTTTTAATTTTAAATTAAAGATCTTTAATTTTCTTTTTTAAAAAATATTATATTAAAATTTTAAATTAATATTTAATTATATATATATATTTTTTAAGGAAAATAGGTTTAAAAATGATTTAAAATTAAATTTTAAACTCATTTAATGAATCCGGCGGTGGGATGGCCACGTGGCGGCCCGTGATTGGGCGCTGCAAACCGCGGTGGCGGCGCCCAATCATTGGTAATGATTGGCGCCGCCGCGAATCATTGCGCGCTGATTAGGAAAGCGCGTGGGCCCCACGCGCTTTCACTTATCCGCATCAGCGGAGCTCGCCCGTCATTGGATCGTACGCTGTTGGATTCAACGGCTATGATTAAGCCGGACAGAGTGCGGAACCAAGGATTTAACCATGCGGTCGGACGGAACCACGGAAGACCTCGATCTGGACCGTTGATCGCGCGATCAATGGTCCAGAAAATGTGCAGTTAAACACAGCCGAACCGAAACCCTATAATTGGTTTTTTGGCTTGTTCTTCCAAACGGATGAACCAAATAAATTGAAATTTTAAATCTAGGTAAAAATAGTGAATAGAAATTATGGGGATTTGTTTGAACGGTTAAATAAGCTGGTAATAGAAAGCTAAATTAACTTAGGTGTCCTAAGCTAGGTTTAAGATTTTACCCCAATTTACTGGACGATTTAACCCGTTTAAGATTTCTCTGAGCTTGTTGACTGTCCACACTTATTTTTCCTCTTGAAATCGCGGTCCGATAAGCTCCCAATGGCGTGCTCTTTGGGTTGGACGGATTTAGCCTTTTGCTCGCCGGAATCTGGTCGCCGGCGAGCTTTGACCGGCCGGGTTGAGCTGGAAATGAGTGGAGGGAGGTTTGAGGAGCTTGAACGAGAGAAGTCTCAGGTCTAAGAGGGTTTGAAAGGTGAGAGAGAGTTCAAGTGAGAATGAAAGCTCTAAATGATGTTTTGCCCTATTCAATCATCCTTGGGCTCAAGGGACGGCTAGGATTGCCTTAGGAGCTGATTAGGATGCTGTCATCTGTCCCCAAACGGTTAGGGAGCAGTAGAATAAAAGGACAACAAGGACATTAGGTGTAAAGGGGAATTTGTCCTTGCCTAAACATCTTGGGACCACAAGCATTGGATTAAGCTCTAATCCAGGGTTTGAATTCAGCTTAGGAACATTCCAGAGAATGTTTAAAGCCCTTGGAGAGATTTAAACATGGGTGATTTGGACTTAAGAGATCATTTGACCATTTGATGGTCATTTGACTAGTCATTTACTGGTTTGACCAGTCAATGGCCCATTAAGGCTGAGGTGGAAGAAAAAAAAATGATTTAAGGAGCTACTTGAAATGGTTTGAGAGGGATTTGAAACAAGTCATTTAAAGTTTGAGTGAATTAATGCATAAAATACCAAGTTGACCATGAGTTGACTTGGTTGAAACCCCATGATATGACTCATGATAGGTTTAGAGATGTTTAAAGTATGCATTTGAATAGGATTGAAGGGCCTTTGAGTTTTGAAAGGTTTAATTGCAATGGGTTTAAATACATACACATGTATGAAGAAAGGTTTAACAAAGTCAATGTAGGTTGACTTGATCCAATCAATCATGGCTATGACTTAGCTCATATTGAGCTTAGATGTACTTGAGCCATGATATGTAATTGGGTTAAAAGCTTGAGGTAGGTTTGATATGGTGTATGTGATGGTAGGACCAAAACATGGAAGTTTGACCAAACTTAGTGGTTTGACTTGGTCAATGCCATTTTGATTTGATTGGCTAAAGTTTGAAGTATATTTAAACCATAATTATGAGTTGATTTGAGACTTGAAAGGGATTAGGAGGTTGAATGGGTTGAAATTGTAACAACTCGGGTTCCTGAGTTTATGATTTTGATGATAACAATATTATTGATTGGCTCTTTATTTCTCATAGTGTTTGTTGTGTATACATATTTGTGTGTTGACTAACATTTCAGATACAACAGGCATCGGTCTTTGAAGATTCAAGGCTCAAGACTAGGTAGAATAGGTTATGTTGAAAGAAAATGTAATTTTCATTTATTTATTTTAACTTCTTGAGTCAAGTCCTGTAAAGGTGCATGATAGCCTGGTGACCGTGCACACACACACAATGGGAGAAAATTTAATGTTAAATATTTTAATTTTTCTGTACATCGTACTGTACGATCTGGATCGTACTGTACGATCTGGTGTTACAGAAATTAATTAAAATATTTTATTTTTCTGAAAAAAATTCTTTCGAAATATAACTAATCGTACAGTACGAACACCACATCGTACTGGACGATCTGGTATAATTAGAAACCCCGTCGATCATTAAATTAGGCAAAAATTTGAATTTGAAAATTGTTCTATTCGTACTGTACGATCTTAATCGTACTGTACGATGCTTAAAATATTGCCTAATTTAATCCTGTGATTATTCAATCGAATCTGCATAATTTTGATATTTAGATCGTACTGTACGAACTGGATCATACTGTACGATGATCAGAGACGATTTTGGTCGTCCCAGGATTCGTTCTGGACGAACTGCACTTCGATTGAACTAATCGTAATGTACGATTCTGAGATCGTACAGTACTAACAGGTCAAATTCTGCACATTGTACTGGACGATCCTGCGATCGTACTGTACGATCTTTGACGGCTGAATTGGGTTTTTAGGGTTTTTTGAAGCCCTCTATTTAAGCTTTCTCATAAGACTTTGTAGGAGTCTTTTTGGGCATTCATTGAGTTGTTTTTCTTCTAAAGAAAGCTTGAAGAGAGAGCTTTGGGCTAGGGAGAGAAAGGGTGGAGTTTGTAAGAGAGGGAGAAGATCCTTGTGGGCTTCAAGGGAGTGTGAGAGGGGGTTTTCACACGGTTGCTCCGGCGAACTTGCACCCGAGTTCCTCCAAGAGTTAAGGTTTATCTTGAGGGAAGCTTTGGGAAGAAGAAGACCTCTTTGGTGTCAAAAGACCCGGCTACTCCGCCGCACCGGGGAAGGTGAAAGTGATTCAAGGTCCTCTGACTCATTGAAGGCTTAAAGGGGTGTTTAGGTCAACCTAGGTTGACTTGGTCAACCAAGTTGACCCAGGGGATGAATTTAGACTGAATCAATTTCAAATGATATTTGAAGTTTGTTAGGGGTGTCTTCGGGGATCAAAATGATTATTTGAACAAAAACACCTATTTAGGCCCTTAATGGGCCTAATGGGTCTACTAGGTTGACTTGGTCAACCAAGTTGACCCAGGGTCATGGACTAGGTTCAATCAGTTCAAAATAAAATTTTGAGTCTACTGGTGGTGGTCTCAAGGTCTAGAGAGGTTGTTTGGTTAAAAATGACTTGTTTTGACCCTAAAGGGTCTTCTAGGTCAACTAGGTTGACTTGGTCAACCAGGTTGACCCTGGGTCTGGGTTTGGGTCAAACAGGATGGGTTTGACATTTGAAAATTGTTGGAAGTGGTTCCAAGCAATTTGGAGGTCATTTGGTTTGAAAATTGTATTTGGACCCCAAAAGGGTATTTTGGTCATTTTGACCCCTGGTCAACTAGGGGTCAAATTGAGTCCAAAAAAATGCAGTTTATTGCTCAATGAGTCATAATCAAGGGTCTGAAAATGATTTGAAGCTTTGGAGAAAGCTCCAGGATCAAAATCCACTGGGTGGCAGGTCCAGTGGCATAGACTGTAAATATTTGAAGATTTTATAGCCTTTGGATTTCAATTCAGTTTCTGGGGTTAGAGACCTCAGAATGAGCTCAAATTTGGACGGTTGCCTCTAGAGACATGTCACATCAGTGTGGAACTGATAGACCTTAAATCAGAGGTCATTTGATAGGGTTTTGAAATGTTCAAAGATTCATTGGAAAAGGCTTTCAGGACTTAGACCTTTGGCCTTGGATTTAAGTCTGGAAATCTGGTTTTGAACTGGATTTTAAGCTTGAATGATAGGGTTTGAATTAAGTCTAGATTGAATTGAAGCTTGGATTGATCTAGAGGAATCCTAGGGTTTAGAGTGGGCCCTGGGGTCCAGATCAGCTTAAAGGAATCCTAGGGTCTAGAATAGATCCTAGGGTCTAAGAAGATCATATGATCTAGAGTCTGACAGAATTCTAGGGTCTAGAATAGATCCTAGGGTCTGGATATATCTAAGGTCTAGGAGAATCCTAAGACCTAAATTGATCTAGGGAAATCCTAGGGTCCAGAGCAGATCCTAGGGACTGAAGTCTAGGAAGATCCTAGAGTCTAGGAAACCCTAAGTTATGGGATCTAGAAGATTCTTAGGATCTAGAATAAATCCTAAAGTCTGGATTCTAGGAAGATCCTAGGGTCTAGAATAGATCCTAGGGTCTGAAGTCTAGGAGGATCCTAGAACCTAGGTTAGTCTGGAGTTTGATTAATATAGGATTAAATCAATTTGAGTCTGGATTGATTTTTAAAGCCTGGATTGATCTAAGATCAGCTTGATCTTAGGGTCAAGATTGATCTTAAGGATTGGAATGGTCCTACTGACCTCATACAAAAATGAGGTCAACATTGGCATAGCTGGTCGAGGATCAGAAGCATCTGGAGAGGGGGGCTCGCGGCAGTAGCTTTGGGGTATCCTACAGGATGACTACTACCTTTCTAGCTCCCAAAGGAGTGGGACAGGGAGGATTACGAGAATTACCAAAGGAGAAGTATGGAGGAGGTGGGTCTAGAGGAAACTTTAAGAAGCTGACGGAGAAGGAGATCCAAGAGAAGCGGGCTAAGGTGTTGTGTTTTCGATGATATGAGAAGTACATGCCAGGGCATAAGTGTAAGGACCGAACTCTTCAGGTTCTCACCGTCTGTGATGACGAGGAAGCTGAAGAGGAAGGTGGAGCGGGCTAGAAACGGAAGAGGAGGAGAAGTTGTATTTGGATGTGACGGAAGTCTCCCTGAACTTAGTAGTGGGGTTCACTCCGAATCACACTATGAAGGTGAAGGGAGAGATAGCTGATAGAGATGTGGTAGTGCTGATAGATAGTGGTGCAACCCACAATTTTATCTCCACCCAGATTATTGATCTTTTGGGGGTGAAACTAGTGGATACAGGAGGGTACGGGGTGATGATGGGCACTGGAAAGGTAGAAATGGGTAGAGGAGTTTGTAGGGAAGTGGTGTTGACCATTCAGAGAATACAGGTGAGGGAGGATTTTCTTCCCTTAGAATTGGGGAGTACATATGTGATTTTTGGGATGAAATGGCTGCAAACTTTGGGGGAGACCAAGGTGAACTGGGGAGCATTGAGGATGGAACTGGTAGTGGGGGGAGGAGAATGGTGATATAGGGAGATGCCGGCCTATCTAGAATGGGGGTGTCTCTCAAGTCCATGATACGAACCATCCAGGAGGTTGGGGGTGGATATTTGGTGGAACTGCAACGATTGGAGAGAGTCAGTGTGGGGGAAGAGGGATACATTCCTCTTGTAGTGCAACCGGTGATACAGCAGTTCAAGGAGGTGTTCAGCCACCTCAGGGGTTACCACCTTCCAGAGAATAGGAGCATGCAATTCTACTAAAGGAGGGGGTGTCACCGATTAGTGTATGACCCTACCGCTACCCCCAGATTCAGAAAGATGAAATTGAGAACTGATTAGAGAGATGTTGGAGGCGAGAATCATCAGACCAAGTGTGAGTCCTTTCTCTAGCCCCATATTACTGGTCAAAAAGAAGGATGGTAGTTGGAGGTTTTGTGTGGACTATAGAGCATTGAATAAGGAGACTATACCGGATAAATTTCCTATCCCGATGATTGAAGAGCTTTTGGATGAACTGTATGGAGCAGTGATATTCTCCAAACTGGATTTGAAGCCAGGATACCATCAGATCCGGATGAGGGAGGAAGACATCTCTAAGACAGTGTTTCGGACACATGAGGGGCATTATGAGTTTCTGGTTATGCCATTTGGGCTTACCAACGCCCCTGCTACATTCCAGTCACTGATGAATAGGGTGTTCAGACAGTATCTCCGAAAGTTTGTGCTGGTATTTTTCGATGACATCTTGATTTATAGCAGAACTGAGGAGGAGCATCTGAAGCACTTGAAGTTGGTATTGGGAGTTCTCCGGGAGCATCAGCTGAGGGCCAACCTGAAGAAGTGTTGCTTTGCCAGACCAGTGTGGAGTACTTAGGTCATATCGTGTCCAAGGAAGGGGTGGCAGCTGATCAGTCAAAGGTGGAGGCGATGTTGAGATGGCCCTTACTTAAGAATCTGAAGGAGTTGAGAGGATTCTTAGGGCTCACAAGATACTATAGGAGATTCGTTAAAGGGTACAGTATTATAGCATGGCCACTAACAGAGTAGTTGAAGAAGGATGGATTCTTATGGGGAGAGGCAACCATAGCAGCCTTCAAGAAACTAAAGAAGGCCATGACCACGGTACCAGTCTTAGATCTACCAGACTTCACTCAGACCTTCATAGTGGAGACAGATGCTTCAGGATACGGATTGTGAGCAGTGCTCATGCAGAACCGGCGACCCATTGCCTACTTCAGCCAGGTATTGGCAGCCAGGGCCAAGCTGAAGTCAGTATATGAGAGGGAGTTGATGGCTATTATTTTAGCCATCCAGAAGTGGAAACCTTACTTGTTAGGTAGGCATTTCATTGTGAGAATAAATCAGAGGAGTCTGAAATACTTGTTGGAATAGCGGATGGTGACTGAAGAGCATCAGCGATGGCTGTCGAAATTGTTGGTGTATGATTTTGAAATTCAGTACCGACTAGGAGGGGAGAACAAGGTGGCTAATGCCTTGTCCAAATGTATGGGAGAGCTACAGACAGTGGTGGTGTTGGTTCCTTTGATGTTAGATTGGGAGGCCATTAAGGAGGAGAGCTCGAGGGATGAGGAGTTGGGAAAGATCAGGGTGGATTTATTGAGAAAAGGTGATAGCCACCCAGGGTACTCGGTAGAGGGGGGCAGACTGCCGTATCAAGGGAGGTTTGTGATGCCCAGGACTTCAATCCACATCCCAAACATACTTCAAGAGTTCAATGGGAGCGCGGTTGGGGGTCATTCGGGGGTGCAGAAGACCTACAGGAGGATCGCTGCTGAGCTTTACTGGAAAGGAATGCGTAGAGATGTAGAGGAGATGTTGTCCAAGTGTGAGATTTGTCAGAGAAACAAATACATGGCTATGTCGCCAGGGCGGCTACTATACCAGAAGGTTTCACGGTGATTCTGGTGCTGGTGGATAGATTGAGAAAGTATGCTCATTTTATTCCCCTTTGACATCCTTACACCGCGGTGACAGTGGCTTCAGCTTTCATCAGAGAGGTGGTCAGATTGCATGGGATACCAGAGGTGATAGTGTCAGATAGAGATAAGGTGTTCCTCAGTCACTTTTGGAGGGAGTTATTCAGGTTACAAGGGACAGTACTGAAGAGGAGCACCGCTTATCACCCACAGATAGATGGCCAAACGGAGGTGGTCAATAGAAGCTTGGAGACTTACTTGAGATGCTTTGTGTCGAAGACACCTAAGCTGTGGGCCAAATGACTATCTTGGGCGGAATACTGGTACAACACCTCATTTCACTCGGCTTCACAGATGACGCCATTGAAAGTATTGTACGGAAGGGACCCTCCTCACTTGGTGCACTTTGGAAGTTGCAGTACTCCAGTTTCCTCAGTGGAGGAGTACTTGGAGGAGAGAGATCGAGTGTTAGAGGAATTTAAGAAACACCTACTAAGAGCTCAACAAATTATGAAGAAGCAAGCAGATGGGCATAGGAAGGACATCCAGTTTGAAATTGGAGAGAGGATGTTCTTGAAGCTCCGACCATACCGACAGAAGACAGTTGCCCACAGGAGAAATGAGAAGCTTGCTCCAAGATACTTTGGATCTTATGTAATATTAGAAAAAATTGGAGCGGTTGCATATCGGTTGAAATTACCAACCACAACGACTATTCATCCAGTCTTTCATGTGTTGCAACTGAGGAGATTCAATGGAGAGTATACCTCCAGCTCGGAGTTACCGGCAATACTTACTGAAAATTTGGAGGTGATTTTGGAACCCTTGGAATTGTTGGGGGTTCGCCAGAAAGAAGACGGAGCTAAAGAAGTGCTGATTAAGTAGAAGAATCTGCCTGACTATGATGCCACGTGGGAACCCTACGACAGGGTGAAATAGCAGTTTCCTAGTTTCCACCTTGAGGACAAGGTGAATCTTTGGGAGGGGAGTAATGTTACGCCGGCCCAGGAGCGGCTGGCTGGACCGGTCCTGTGCTACTCCAGGTGGCCCAGGGAGGGCGGAAACAGAGCAGGAGGGGGGGCGGAAGCCCATGTGGGCCCCAACAGGGTTTAAACAGTGGTTTGAGAGGGAATTTTTGAATGTAAGGACTGTTTTGGTAATTTGTATTTCTGCTTTGGAGTTAATTAGGAGTTTAGGAGGGAATTAGGGTTATCTTGAATTTGAAGGTGATTTGAGATCTAGGGTTTGTGTGTTTGGGCTCTTAGCGTTGCAAGAGAGTTGGAGAGTTATTCTTCCTCTCAAATTGAAGAACATTATATCGTTTGTTGTGTTCATTCATCGCTTAGTGGAATACAAGACTCTTGCTTGGGTTTTCTCTCAGATTTTCCTTTCCACTGTTTACTGTTCCAAAAAGCAGTTTTCTTGCTGTTTGGGTGCCGATTTGGGTTAGGTTTGCTTGCGAACTCAAGTATTGCCTTTGGGTTACTTGCGAACTCAAGTAGTTCCTATCAAATACATATGCAATTCCCCTCTAAGCAATATAAATAGGTGTTTGCTCCATATAAACTGTCTCATTAAGGTTGCCATATTGGAAAGCATTACTCACATCAATCTATATTATAGTCCATCTTTGATTGTTGGCCATGTATAGGAGAATCCAAATGGAGTCTAGTCTGGTTGATTCAATAGGCCTATATGAACCCTTTTGCAATCAGACGAGCTTTGTATCGATTGATTAAATTATGATAAAATTTGACAGTGAACGCCCATTAACAAGGAATTTGATTTCACCATAGAAGGGGGCAATCAAATCTTATATATGACAATTGAGTGAAGCAAATATATCTACAAAAGTTCAAGTTTTGATTTGTAAAGTCCAATTCTTATTAAGGACCTGAAAAAAAAAGGTAAGGAAACAATGTGAAAATAGTGTGTAGCATAACTACAGCAATTATTGGTTGTGAAAACAGGTTGTGAAACAGTCATTTGTGCATTTTTCAACAGTTTTTGGAGTTGCAATATGATGATCTTGTGTTTTAGTTCTGCTATGATTGAGACTATCCAGAGGAAATTAATACATGATTGAATCCTTTTCCCAATTTCATAATAATTTTATCACTCCAGACAATCCTTGGAATCATTTACTTGTGGTTCATGAAAGAATGGGATGAACAGAACTGTCTTGGGCCCTATTTAACAGTTTAGATCCGTCATTGCATGGCCACTCTTCAACAAAGGCTATGCTTTGTCATTCTACAGTCTTTAATGAAGGAAAAGATAAGATCCCCATTCCCGAAGAATCCATAACAAAGACGTCAGAACGAACAGCCAAGGCAATGAATGATATTTGCCACTTGCTTTTAACTGTGTGCTCTGCTCTTGATAAAGGCATGCTCCCTTTTGTCG
Organism: Dendrobium chrysotoxum; assembly: GCA_019925795.1. NCBI lineage: Eukaryota > Viridiplantae > Streptophyta > Magnoliopsida > Asparagales > Orchidaceae > Dendrobium > Dendrobium chrysotoxum. The sequence goes on from CM034301.1 coordinate 57,625,953, forward strand.
TACTTCTGTATTATTATCTTTTCCACCAGTTCTTTAACCATTCAAATGTTTTTATTCACTGGCAAAGTATATATGACAGTTTCTGTATTTATTTCATGTTACCTTGGTATTTATTTCATGACTTTTTATGTACAGAAAGTTTGGCACAGCAGAAAAGCAGGTTGAAATCAACAGTTCAGACATCCTCTACCATTCATATGAATATATGATATTGTATAACACGCATCTTTATGATGGAACCCAACGGTCATTTCTCTTCAAACAACATAAAAATCAAAATTTCTTGGGATACCATGTTGGGTTTCTGTTAGTGTATGAATTCTCTACTTCCCTCTTACAGGATAATGAACAAATCAACTAGTTTTGTAAACATTGCTTGATGTGATTGTGCAAGTAACAACCACCTTAGGCATTTACAAGAGCTAATTCAGGCGTTGCAAAAGGAACAGTTGCATCACTTACAAATTAATTTTAAGTATGATAAAGATTTCTTAAGAATATGGAGTGGTAATCATCGCATCGAAGTAGAGGAAAGTCATGAATGTTGAAGTTCTATTATATTCCAAGTTCAAAATTCTTGATAATCTTGAACAAGTACACTAAATTGCTTAACTTTGTTGTATCATGGACTAAAGACAATCTATCTCTATAGGCTCTCCTTGCCTCGCCTGAGCATCTAGGTGAGCTCTCGATCACCTTTAACATCACATACGGTATGTAAGACATAAATGTCATACAGGTTTTCTTCTGCATGCATTTCTTGCTGTAAAACTATCTCCATAGTCCTAAATTGGGCTTCAATGGCAATAATTCCAATTAATACATTCATTTATACTTTAAAATCAAATTGCCTAAGCTTCATTCTTGTTTAACTTTTAGAATCTATGTTTTTGCTCAGATTTCTGTTCTCATTACAGCTTGATTTTTCTGAAGTAGCACCACAGAAAATAAGCAGCATAGTTGGGGAGTGACAGAAGTCTATCATAGTGTAGTTAACACTTACATAGACTTTCAACTTTAATGCGTACATTTGCCTAGTAACAAGCAATTTACATCTTTTCTTTACAGAATGGGGCTCGAAGCCATGGTTTAGTTTCTTCAACCATGTTCTGGAGATCTTGGATTCAAATCACTAAAACCTCTCTTCAATATTGGTGTGAAACTGCTCACATCAATCATTTTCAAACCCTGCAGTGGCATGTGTAATAAACATATAAACCCATGCAACTCAATGACTAGATTCAACAGTAGCAAACAGTCTGCAATGTCAGGCAAAAGAAATTCAGAACGTGGTCCGATTCTGCATCTTCTACAGCAAAGGAAGGAAGGTATCTCTGTTTGTTCTTCTTCAGAATATTTTCAACAACTGCCTTCCCACATCATTTGTGGGTATTGTCCACTATTCTTTTCCCCAGTGAAATAATTTCTTAACTTGAATTTTGTCAATTGTGAAACAACTTGCAATTATGGAATTTCAACTTGAAAATTTGCTCAATGTCATCAATAATGCAGTCATTGATACCAATCCAGAAAGCAAGAATCTTCAAAATCATATAAAATTTTTTGAAGTTCCTTTATTTCAACCCGTTTTTCATAAAGTCATTCAAGTTAAGCTTAACAAATCCTCAAACGCAATGCAGGTTCCAACTTAGGCTTCATTTGGGACGTCTTTCTTACTGCTTAAAGCAGCTTTCTAATACAAAATTTTTAATTTTTTAACTAAAAAGTTGCTTTAAGAAGTAATAAAAAAACCGTCCTAAATGAAGCCTTATTCTTCAAGAGTTCCACAAATTCCACCTGAATCATATATTGGTCAAGAAGAACTTCAGTAATAGAAAATTTCAGGAATAAGACTATAGGCATAGCTAGCTTTAGTGAAAGTGCTTTATAATGAACATGATGTAGTGCAAGATGCCCATGCAAAAAGAAATGGACCAACAACTAGAGCTAAGGGCTAAAAGGAAGGTGAGAGGATTTAAGGACCATGACAACAAGTAAAATAAAAGCTATTAAGTAGATTTTTTTTTGTTTTATATGTGTGATAATTATTGTAAAAGATTTTGTATTTGCAATTTAAATTTTGTGGTTGCAATTATAATTTGAAAATATGAAATTTTAAATTTTTAAATTTCAATTTTAAAAATTCAAATTTTTGAAAATTTGAAGATTAGATTTTCAAATTTTGAGGGAACGTAAATTTTTTTTAAATGTGAAAATATTTATTTAAATAAAATAATTCAAATAAGCGAGGGTCATGACAAAGTTAGTCAGTCAAAAAAAAAAAGAGTAATTATTTTGGTAATTACCTAACTCTTTCTCCTACTCTGTAGTGTGGTTGATTCCCTCTCCTTTATCTCTCTTTATGCAATTCAAATGAGTAATTGTAAACTTATGTATAATTGGTGGAATGAAGAATGAAAAGATTATTGTTGTTTTGCAAAAGTTGGATTTTTTTCAAAGAAGAGAGTGCGTGATGACCTGCCTCACTATTGCAGGAATTTGGTGATTTTTTTCAATCCTCACTACTTTGGTGAGTGGAAAGAACTCAATCTCCTTAAAACCTATCTATTATTTGCTATATAACTCATCTACACTTATCCCCTTACACTCCCATTCCAATTACCCATCCACTTTTTCACAAAAATCTACTAAAAAAGCCTATATATAAGGGCTCTTAGGCAAGACTAAATTGAATCTAATCTAATTTGGTTCTACACCCCTTTTAATGCATCCAAATCCCTTGAAAAATTATGCATATATCAAAATTAAAGTAGACATGCTCTTTTGTTGTCTGCAAAAGCTTCCAAGGCTTGGAGTTACAACACTTTGAAACCCTAAAACCCTAAATCCCAAGTAGGAAAATTCATCCAAATTCCCTTCTCCCTTCCATGGGAATTTAACACCACCCTCTTAAACCTTCCCAAAGGTTTCTAGATCATCTCTAACACTAGGCCACACAAATTTGGTATTAGGGCTTAGGTTGGAGGAGTATTGGAGATTTCACTATGAAGATTATTGGATGCTTGGAAAAGTATTTGCAATTGGTAAATTTAAATCCACAAAAAAGGACGTTATTCTCTAATTTTGGAATTTTTATACTCTTGTTTGTGGTATTTAATTTTCTATGTAAATGTTAGAGGCAAATTACATATTCGAGCAAATTATATGAACTAGTATAGTTATATCAATTGGTTGCCTCCAATTTCAATTGCCTAACCAATTACCCTTTAACTTATTTTACCATCAAGTTGTTGGCGTGAAATCACATTAGTAAGAGAGTGATCTACTTGCAAAATAAGCTTTTACCTAGCTAAAGATTCCAATCATTAATGCTTCCCTACATTACAAACTTAGATCTTATTGGAGATTTTTATAGGCAATCTTATGTTAATCATTTTTACTTTCTTCTTACGTTAAAGTTAAGGCTTTAGAATTTCTTAAACTTCATTTTAATCATATTTTTAATTTTTTATAGCAAACAGCTTTTTTATATTTTGAATCAACAATGCATCCACATTGGATAAAACATGCCACCAAAATCTGTTAACATGAGTCAAGTGAAAAATTTATCAAAAAAAGGTAAAAGAGGTTGCCTTACATAATGAGAAGACCTTTCGTAAATTATAAGAAATGACAAGCCATGACCAATGGGATGAAAGACTAACCAGCAGCCTAAAATTAAGCTAAAATGGATTCTATAGGATAGGAATTTATGGAAAACCCTAGGAATGACCATCCACCTAGGAGAGATCATTGTAAAAACTATAATAGGAATGAATATCATGCATCATGACCATCTTTATGAAATCACAAAGAAGGTTAAGATAGAAGCACTAACTTATAATGGTGTTCATAATCCCAATAGGCATTTAGATTGGCTCACCCAAATGGAAGAATTATTTAATTAGTGCCAATGGGAACATCAAAGAAATACCTTTATAAATAAGATGAAATCAATAGACCATACCAAAATTTATTGGAATAATATCTTAGAAAAAGAGGATAGAGTATGTAAAACATTTATAACTTGGTTATAAATGAAAGAAATGTCAAGAGCTAAGAATTTTCCTAAAAATCATGAGAAGAACTTGCATGAACAACTGATCATATTAAATCAAGGGAACATGCAGGTAGTCGACTGTATAAACATATTTAAAAACCTTATGGCTAGGACCAATCAAGATTAACAATTAGCCAATACGTCTGTATTTAGTCTTAAAAATGGCATTAAGAATGAAGTAGAGCTTCAAGTTCCCCAAATGTTATAAGATGTTTTTTTTATTATTATGCTTTAATCCTTAAAAACTATAAGAAAACATCATATACATCTAGATATAAGGTTCAAACATCTACATATTAAACTTCCCTATTTCAAGCCCAAATGTCTATCGATATACTTGGCCTTTCATCTTTTAATATCCCACCTAAGAAGATAACCAATGAATGCAAAAGACATTGTTTACTTTAAACAACAACTTAAAGAACACATGCAAAATCATTGTAAAGTATATATATATATATATATATATATATATATATATATATATATATATATATATATATATATATATTCTTAGATAAGATAGAGGATGAAGAAGTGGAGAAATAAGTTGAGGAGATTCATGATGACAATTATTTGTTCGATGAAGACACAGGTCATCTTTTAGAAGACCAATTAAGAGAGTAACATGTTAGTGACTAGTGACGAAGATTAGAGAAATAGAAATATTTTCACCATATATTGAATGTAAAGAGAAGATATGCAAGTTGGCTATTGATTGAGGTGAAACTATAAATGTCATATCTACCAGCTTTATTTCAATTATAAGAAGTACTTCTGTGGTCAAACTGAGGTCATCTTCCTTAATTTTGTAATGTTTGTTAGTGGGTTGAAAAGAACTCTACAAAAATTAAAGCTATTCTAGGTGTATGGACTACATCGACTCACAAAGAGATGGAATAAATAAAAGTTCTCATGATTTCAGCATCTATTTTTAGACTACCAAACTTTAACAAAACATTTGAAGTCACTTTTGATTCTTTTAGTACAGGTATATGACACTTTTTTAGTCTAGAGAATCTTCCAAGAGCTTTTTATAGCAAGAAGTTGAATGATGCAAGACAAATATATTCCACATATGATAGAGAGTTCAATGTCATCATTCAATATCTAAAACATTAGAAACATTACTTATAACACATGGAGTTTATCCTCGATCTAAACCACCGTAAACTTAGAATCATAAATAGTTGGAGGAAGCTAAATTATAGTCATGCTAAGTGGGTTAAATACCTTCATGTTATTGATAGCTAAGCCTTCTACAAGGACATTTTATCATGGAGATACATGTTGAAGGAGTAGTGGGATATTTTTGTAAATTCAAAACTAGACACCTACTTGATAATAGATTTTTTTGGCCTTCTCTCAAGAAAGATATTAGGAGGATATCACTCACTGTCATACATACAGGTAAGCAAGAAGACAACAATTTAGAAAAACACTCTTCTTTTTCTATCCCTTTTAGGTTATGGGAATATATTTCTATGGACTTTTTCCTTAGCCTTCTTAGAAACTCTAGGGGACATTATAACATCTTTGTTGATCTTTAAAATATCTCATTTCGTATTTTTCTAAAAATCCAATGATGCATCACATTTAGCAAGGCTATTCTTCAAGGAGATAGACTTCATGAACTTTCTTCCATAATTATTTATGATAGGGATGATAAATGTGTCATATTTTTTAAAAATACCATGAAAGTTAATGGACACAAAACTAGAATTTTTATCAATATTTTACCATTAGACTGATGAGTGGACTGAGGTAATAAATAGGATATTAGAAAATCTCAAAAAAAAATTTGGTGGGTAAAAGCTTAGGGAATTGAAACTTATGCCTTCCCATAGTAAAGTTTGCACATAATCGTACTATTTCAATATTTACAAATAAAATACCCTATAAAATAGTCTATGGCTACAACCCAAAGAAATCAATTGATCTTGCTAGCTTACCTTCACATTTATTTCATAATTTAGTATTTACTTTTTTAAAGATTTTTAAATCCTTCATGATAATGTTAGACAATAATTGAAAGTGATTAATATAAAAAATATGTTTTTTGAGTAGGTTGTTTATCTAAATCTACAAAAATTTCATCCTCGTTTGTTTTTGAATCAGAAATAATGTATAAATGATAATTTTTTATTTATGCTACAGGTTTTTGGTGGATTTCTGATGGAAAAAATAGTCGGATTAAACGATATGATATTTTTTATATATTATCGTCAAAACCTATAGCTGGAAGATTTCTAGTAGCATTGTCCACCAGAAATACTGACGAAAAATGCTGCATGTAACATTATAAGTTACTGGCAATAAAATTTCATTAATAATTCCATCGATTGATATTATTTATAACATATTACATGGCGTCAGTCCCTCACTTTTTTTACTGGAAATCTGCTGAAAATATTTCCAGTGAAAAACTGTTTGTCAAAACCTCTTTCCTATGAGCCTTTTAGTAGCAAATGCATTTCTGCCAGAAATCCATCAAAAAATAAGTTTTCAAACGAAAAAGGCACTTTTTCAAAAAAAAAAAAAGTCCATCATAATCACTTATTATTCCTGTAGTGTCTAGAAGATTGTTTTTATGTCAAATCTTGTAAGCCTAATTGATGTGTGGAAAATGTGAATAAGATGCTTGGAAATTACTAAAGGAAACTTTGGCGGGACGATTGGAGGGGTTGACAATGGGGCGAGTTTGAAGTGTATTTAAATTGATAAAAGACAAATGAGTTTTAAATACAACAAAAATGAATCAAATAGAATTTATAATTAATTAATTTTTTACTATGTATTCCTTTTTCATCAAATTAATTACTGAAATTCCTAAAATCTCTATATTTGGAATACCTTACACTCACTTCATCAAGCCAAACAGACCTTAAGTAAACATGTAATGCATTGATTATAAAAAGTATGATGATAGTTGTAATACATACATATACAAGCAATTATAATAATGTATACTATTGATACGTCACCAAAAATTATCTTTATCGGGTGTGAACCTTGATGCATTTTGAATTGAGAACTTCCAAATTTAAATTCGGGATCATACAAACTCCAATTTCACTGTACTTATAGTCAAGTTGAACGTCTCGACAAGATGAACCTAATGACACCAAAATCAATCCAATCTGAGCCCCAATGGGCTCAAATCAAAGGCTTAAAGTATATTCAGAAACTTTAGAGTATTAATTGGATGACCAAATGAAATCCAAATATAGAATGCTTATAGTAGAATGGAGCGGCTCGATGAGACGAATCCAACAAGCTCAATATCACTTAATTCTGACATCATTAAAGCAATTAAATAATGAATGAATGCATTATGATTAAGAGAATCAATATGGGTCGTCCGATGGAGCACTATGAATTTGTCCTGGGTCTTCTCTATATTTATAGAGCGAGCTACTCTCAAAATATATAAATAGACATCTATTCTTTACATAAGGTGGGACCTTTAGCTGAAGATTAGAGATAGCTCTGAGGCTTCGAGAGCTCCATCGATCGTAGGTGAACTTCCGTCGACAAACCACCACCAGACCTTATCTGGATAAATATTTTGAATCTTCTTTGAGATGATAAAGTCTTAAGCAATTATATTATTTTCTTAACTTTTTTTCTTTGTGATTTTGAATGAATGATCATTATTTAAGCTATTAGATCAACTAACATATATATATATATATATATATATATATACCCAAAATATCAACTTTTGAACATGCAAATGATTAAAATATCTAAACTATTTTTAAAAATTAGTCTTTCAATGACAATTTCAAATTAATGGAAGATTTTGGCTTCGTTTGGGACAACTTACTTACTGCTTTCTAATGCAGCTTTTTAGTACAAAAAAAATTTGAACTAAATTTTATACTAAAAAGCTACTTTAGAAACAATAAAAAAGCTATCCCAAACAAAATATTTATTTCTATCATAATATAATTATTTTAAATATAAAGTCTATGATACCAATGGTCCTTGCCTTATATGACATACTCCTTAATTTCTAAGTATTGATCTTCATGTTTGAGACCAGGCAAATGTAGAATGAAGCAATTTTCTAGCTCTTAATATGGGCTTAAATTTATAATTGGAATTATGCCCACCTTATCTTAAATAAACATATGAAATAGATTTTTATCATTTAAAAAAATGTAAAATATATTATCCCATATGTAAATTTGTATGTAAGTTGTAAATAACTCAAATGAATTGAATAGAATAAAAATCAAGTTCAATTTCTTTTATAAAAAAGTTAACAATTATACTTAATTAATTAAATAAAATATTATTCAATAATCAATATAGAAAGTTATTTTTAATGTTAATTTGACAACATACATTGCAAATGTTTGCTTGTCTTATTGCATATTAATTTAAGCAAAAGTTTCTATTTTGTTAAAAAAAGAGACTATAAAGGTCAAACAAATAGTTAATAAGTTACAAGTAAAATTTGAAATGAATAAAATTTTTATTTCCATTTATAATAGTTGCTAGTAGAGGTGCGGATGAGCCAAGTTTATTCGTGAACCAACTTGAGCTTAGCTTGATAAATGGCTCGTGAGCCGATCTTGATGAGTTAATGAGCCGAGCTTGAGCCAGTCTTGACTCGGCTCTTTAGCTTGTCACCCAGCTAATTTAAAAAGTATATTAATATAAATACACTTAATTTTTTCCTTAATTTCTCAACTTTTTTATAATTTTATTATAATAATTAATTGAATCAAAATAATTTTCTCTCTTTAATGGTAAAAGAGCCGGTGCGTGAGTTGAACTCGAATAATTAAATTCGAGCTCAAACTCGTTTAATTAATCAAGCTCAATCTCAAGCTAAAAACACGGCTTAACTCGTTTACACCTCGCATTGCTAGTAAAAAAAATATGGGCTGAAGTAGTCAAATTGTGCATGTAAAATCACTATTAATCAAACTTTTAATCTTATTAAAATTATGATTAATATTTTTCTACTTTTTTTAAATGAAATTTTATGACCGGTTTACAAAAATGGGTCGAGTTCAAGTCGTGTCAAATAATGTCGGATCAGTTTCAGGTTCGACCTGAACCCAACCCGCAACCCGATTTTGACACCCTCTGAAAAAATACTAAAACTTAATTAGATATTTTGCTTGTGCTTTTGTTTTTTAATCTCTCTCTATCAAAAGCCTATATCCCTTTTTTCTCACTTGAAAAATACCTATCAAGTATTCATTCAATCAACACCTAAAACTCTCATACTATCTATCATACATGAACTGTATTGCCAGTCTGATCGATGTATTTTAAAACAAAAAACTAAAAAAAAGAAGAAGAAGAAAATCAAATAGAAACAGTTGTTTAAAGCTCTTGCCCATCAAACAGTATATAATACTTTTTGGACCATTTAAGCTTTTGCAGTCAATATTGCGCGCAGAGAACTGTTCACCATTCCTATCTCTATTTCTGTAGATGAGCAGTATCATCACCATCATCATTTACAGGGTATAGTTCCCATGTGAAACCCTAGAAAGGCTATAATTAAGTGGGCAAAACCCTGTAGAAAAATGCAGATAATACTGTAGCAGAAATAGATCAGTGGAACAAATCTTAATAGTATTTTCATGAAAAGTATCAGGTTCTCTTCTGTATATATGTGGTAGTTATTATCCGGCGTTTCCATTTTAAGGAATCAAAGAACCAAAGAGAAAATTTAAAAAGGCAACAAGAGTACAGAAAGATTTCAGTTACCTATAACTCTATAGTTGGTTTCCTATTTTTTGTTCATTCTCTATAGTTGATTTCATGGGAGTATAATGTTAGCTTTCTCTTTTTAAACCTACCTTAGTTCCTTAGAAAAAGGCTAGAGAGAAAGAGAGAGAGAAAGGGGGGAAAGAGACCAGAAATAGTTCAGTTATTTAAAACTCTATAGTTGGTTTCCTTTTTTTGTTCATTCTCTATAGTTGATTTCATGGGAGTATGATGTTCATGGTTTTATAACTCTATAGTTGGTTTTCTATTTTTGCTCAGTCACTATAGTTGATTTCATGGGAGTATAATGTTTATGCTTTCTCTTTAAAAACTACCTTAGTTCTTTAGAAAAAGAGAGAGACAGAAAGAGAGAGAAAGAAAGGGGAGAAGGGAAAGAGAGAGAGAGAGAGTCAGATATATTATTATAGTACTCATCAAATGTTGTGTATTTGATTAAAAAAATATTTAATACATTTTCATTAATGTTGACATAATATACTTTAGAGGATAAAAAAATGTTGTTTTTTTAATTTTTAATTTTTATGTTATAATATACTTTAGAGGATTTACAGACATCCCATAAAATTCATTTTTACATATTTATCATCTAAATCTTTATATTTATTTATATATTATTTAAGTATCTAAATTATATCAAATTTTATACATAAAAAAATGTATTTTATTTTCAGTAAGTTTTTATTAATGATATTTTTAATAAGATTTAGAAATTTTGATAGTATATAAATAAATATAAAAATTTAGGTGCTAAATATGTAAATATTTAAGAATTTTATGATATGCATGTAAATCCGTGTATTGAAAAAAATCTGAGGAATTTGATCTAAACTATCAGACAATAAATATTTACAAATTTTTTGGTTGTATGTTTAGGGAGAAATATGCAGATTAATTATTTACATCAAACTAATGATATCTTATGTGAAGTTGTAAGCAAATAAAGTTATTAGTGCATGAAAATATTGCAATAATTCGTTGAAGTATGACAAAATAAAACTCAATACATCCTAAGGAAACATGAGTGCAAAAGAAATGATTCATATAAGCAAGATGAATGTCATTTAAATTTAAGCTTTGTTCGGAACAATTTTTCGACTGCTTTCGCTGTAAGAAAAGCAGTTAGTAAGAAATAATGTGCGCTTGGAAGACAGCTTTTTCATTATTATTTCAAATTTTTGCCTTTAAAAAATTATTTTTGGAAAATTATTTTTGAAACTATGACTTAAAAAGGAACTTCAAAAGATAAAAATTGAAAAAGCTTAAGTTGTCTCAAACAAAATCTTACTTTTGGAACTCACTAAAAGCATTTACAAATAAGAAAGAAATTAGTGAAGATGAACCCACCTATTTGTAATTTAGGAAATGCAACCAAGCAACCCAATGCTAAGCCAAATATGTATATCAAGAACACTGATAAGATCATTAACAATTGGCCTCCTTTCTGCCAAGGCTCTTTGCTAGGGTTTTTTCCCTAGTAGTCGTTTTCTTTCTTCGACCTCGCCATGCCCATCGATGCTCTGTGATTTCTTCTCCTGGTTTCCTTTTCTTCTTTCTTTGTTAGTTTTTTGGGTTTTCTCATTCAATTGTTCCACCTCTGGTCGTCTTGACTCGGATGGTGGTTAATCGCCTGAATAACCGTGGATTTCTCAATGGGCATAAGAATCCCCATTCCTTCCTTGAAGCCTTGTCCGGGGCTTCTTCATCGAGCAATTTTCCTGATCTCAAAACAACTACTCATCGCAGGCTGGCTTCCGTCCCTGTGGATTTCCGAAGAAGAAATACTTGCTCTTGCTGAACCTTTTGAGTATGCTTTGGTTGGCAAATTTTTGAATCACAAACCTTCTCTCGATTCAATCCGTAAGTTTTTCTTTAACCCCAAGTTAAACGGTGAATTCTCTATGACAGTTTTGAATCAAAGGCATGTTTTAATTAAGCTGATTAACGATTTAGATTACAATAGAGTTTTTTTTTCCATTGTTCTTATTTTGTTTCCAATTACTATATGAAACTGTTTAAGTGGTCACCATTTTTTAATATTACTATGGAATCTCAGATCATTCTAATTTGGGTTTTGTTCTCAAATCACAGGCCGCATCTCTTCTCCCCCCGCCTTCTTCATTTCTTGGGCTCCTTATTTGGTCGCCCTTTGAAAATTGATAATACTACTGCTATTGGATTGCGGCCGTCTGTTGCCCTGATCCTCGTCGAAATGGATATTTCCAAATTACCATGAGTCTGTTTGGATTGGTCCTGATAATTTAGGTTACATTCAACAAGTTATTTTGGAGGATTTTCCTCCCTTTTGTGATCATTGCAAATCTCTAAGGCATTCTAAAACTAGTTGTTGTATTCTTCACCCACAATTAGATCGGGCTCCTCCGATTATTTTTAAGCCTGCTGTTGATACTGTTGGGAATTCCACCGTTGCTCATCGGGTTATCTCTTATGCGAATGTTCAGGAAGCAATTGAAACCGATATTACTAAGGCTTCTAACACTTTCGTGATCCTGAGTTCGTTTTTAAGATGATTGTTGATATTATGGGGAATGGCATTGGTTCTCAAGAAGAAATTGAACCTCATAGTTCTTTGGTTTCTAATCCTTTAATAAACCCTAATGAGGCTTGCCTCAATGAGGATGTTGGTCAGGATGATGAGGAAATTCGTATTATTCCGACTACTCCTTCTTCTATGGCTATTTCTTGTGAAAATAGAGAGGGTATTAATGATGATTTGGGTGCCAATACTGCTTTTAATTGTATGGTAAATCATATAGCTAGCCCCTGCTCAACTCTTACTCCTAATGGTATTCATGTTGGAATTACAATAGCTGATTCTGGTTTAATGCTCCTAATTGCTCTATTAACATGAATGACGTGATCATTGTGAACGGTAATACTCCGGTTGTGATTGTTGGGCCTCAGGAGGGATCTATTATCCCTGAGATTGGTAATTCTCCTTTTAATTCTGCTTGGGATGTTTCTGCATTGGTGCTTGTTATTTCCTTGCCTTTCTCACCTCTTTATGGAGGTGATGGTAAGGCTGATTTAAATGATCCAATTGATTAATTTGATTGGATTATTTGTAATTCTAAAGAAAACTGTGAGTTTGGGGGGTCTTGTGGTGACCTCTCTAATGATTTGTTGGAAGAAAATGACTTAAATGTGGTTCAGGTGATAAATGAGGGCTTCGTTGTGAGTTCTGGTAAGAAAGGAAAGAAAAATAAACGTAAGAGTTATAAATTCATGTATTCTAGTGGCTGATCCACTAGATAGTTGTGGTTTGGGTCTGTCATGTTTTCTGTTTTGTCCGAGTTGTTTGGTGTCTTTTGGTTTTCTTGCCTTTCCAGTATTTTTGTGTCTTTATGTGGTTATTGCCATCTCCTCTGGGGGTTGTGGCTTCTGTTGGTTTTTGGCTTCTTGGGCCTTGGTTTGTTTGAGTTGCCTTCTTGCTTCTCTCCTTCTTTGTCATGTGGGTGTTGTCATTGCCCCTGTTTCGATTTGCTATTTTTTTGCTTGGGAGTCTCTTAACTTTATGTAGATATCTTCATTGCTCGTGCTGATGATCCTGTTTGGAAGTTGCTGCAATCAGTCTTGCAAGTTCTGCTTGGGTTTGCTTTTCGGTTTGCCTTCCTTCCTCTTTTTTTTAATGGATTTATTTATTGTAATAAATAGGATCTCATGCTAATTAGGTTTTGCTTCAAATGATGTATTTTTAGAGAGCTTCTGGTCCAATAAGGACTTGTAACTCCCCTTTTTTTTAATTAACACGTAAGCCCCTTTGTGCCCCCCCCCCCCCCCCCCACCAACAAAAAAAAAGAACATTGATATGATTAATTTTGAGTCTCACGTATCGAGGCATGGGCCTTACTAGGGTTTTCTCTGCCCTAGCCGCCCTCCTCTGCGCCTCTCTACACGAGACCTCCATCACTTAATTCATCATTAGAGAAGATTCTTCTTTTTCGCTTTTCTTTTTGTTTTTTTCTTTCGATTCTTCCACCTTCGGCTAGTAATCTGGTATGAATGGTGGTTAATCATTTGAATGACCCCAATTTTTTGAATGGGAAAAAGAATACTCGTTCTTTTAGAGATGTTCCGTCCAGGGCTTCCCCCTCGTCGAATTTTCTTGACCTAAAGATCACTAATAACCATGAGTTGCAGTCGTTGTGGATTTTGGAAGATGAAATTCTTGTGCTTGTTTCCCCCTTCGAGTTCATATTGGTTGCAAATTTCTCAAGCGTAGATGCTCTCTTAACGCAATTTGCAATTTTTTCTTCAATCCCAAGCTTCTCGGTGAATTTTAAGTTACTTTGCTCAACTTGAAGCATGTGTTGATAAAGTTATTAATGATTTGAATTATTGTAGAGTGTTCTCTCACCATTCTTATTTTGTTTGCAATTGCTACATGAAACTATTCAAGTGGACTCCTCTTTTTGATATTGATGTGGAATCCCCTATCATTTCGATCTAGGTCTAGTTCCCTAACCTTCGACGCCACCTCTTTTCGCTTCGTATCCATCACGGTTTGTGTTTCTTGTTTGGCCGCCCTTTAAAAATGGATAATGCTACCTCTAATGTCTCAAGGCCCTCTGTCGCTCATGTTCTTGTTGAGTTAGATGTCACCAAATGCTATCCTGATAGAGTGTGGCTAGGACCTAAAAATTTGGGATATATTCAGTTTGTGAAAATGGAGTATTTAATTTCCTTCTTATTGTGATCATTGCAAATCTATGGGGCATTCGAAAATGAATTATCATATTTTACACCCTCATCTAGCTGAAGCTCCCATAATTAACCCTATCTCTATAAATGTGGGTGATAAGTTTAAGGATAATGTGCACGATAATGGTTATGCTGAGTTAACATTACAAGAAAATATGGATATTTTGAAAACTATGGTTGTGCATCATTCTTTGTATCCTGTTGGTGATGTGGGGCCTTCTAATGCCCATGATACGGCTGCCCCTCTATTGTCTATTGGTATACCTCTTGCTTTTTCTGATTATGAAAATAGAGAGAGTATTAATAATGCTATGGGTGGCAATACAACTACTATTTGTCTGGTGAATCATACAGCCAGCCTTACTTCAACTCCTGGTACTAATGTACGTTATTGTAGTTGATAATGCTATAGCTGATGATTCTTTTTTAAATTTTGCTTCTAATTGCTCTGACAACTAATTTGCTAATTTTTGTAGATCTCAAGGGTGCTCATGTTTGGAGCTTTGGAAGTTTATGTTGTTCATTTTGGAGGCTATTTCCCTTCTGATGGTTGGCCCTGGTCTTAGTGGATGTTGGCTTCGTCTCCCTGTCGGCTTCTGGCTGTTTTTCTTGTTTCTCTTTTGATTATTGTATTAGATAGGATCATAAGCTTATTAGGTTTTGCTTCAAATAATGTATTTTTAGAGAGCTCTTGATCCTTTTAGGACTTTTATCTTTTTTATTAATTAACGTGTAGGCCGCTTTGTAGATTTTATCTTAAAAATAAAAATAAAAAAAAAATAAAAAGAACACTAATTAATAAGAAACTAAAGAATAATATTTAAATCAAACAAAAACAAAATTTACAAAGTCTTCAACAATAAATGAACAAGAACCCAACACTGCAAGATTTTGATTGTCAGCAATTATGCTGCATCTAAGGGCTTCAAGTAGATTAAGATCTTGATCAGTGGATAATTTGCCTTGATTTGTTAATAATCTTCCATTAATTTCTCCATTAGCTTCATTCTTTTTCGTCTTATCTTTTTTGAATAATGAGCCATGAATTTCAAGCCATGTATTTGGAATTTGTGATTTTACAGAAACAATTTCTCCTTTAGCAACTGTATATATACTTAGATTATATATATATTTATGTGTGTGTGTGGAGTGGTCCTCATAAGACTGTTGCTGATTTAAGAGGTTTAATTGGTCCCTGCTGGCTCTGTTAGCTTTTCTGATTTTCCTAAAACCATTGTATGCATGTATATATATACGGACTTGAAGGTTTTGGTAGCTTTATTTAGTTGTATGACTGTTAGACGTATATTTGTAGTTCATCCATGACAGGTGAGGCCAACTTACCCCTTGTCAATAAAGTGTGGTGGCAGTGATGAACATTCCACAAAATTGATTGACATATAAATATGCACCACATGTTAGCAGATCCTCTGCACAATTTTTCTCAGAGCTCATAAGCTGTTTAGCTTATTTACTGGAACTTCTTCGAGGAAGAAAGCCTCCAGAGATTTGCAGATTTTTGTTTCAAGTAAGTTACTTTGTTTCTTGTTGTTGATTAGGAACTAAAACTGGAAAGTTAGGGAAACCTGAGTTGAATTTACTGCAAATAGAAACTATATATGCAGGCCTTAGAGCTTGAGCATGACATTAAGTGTGTGTGTGTGTGTTTGTCTTGCAGTTTGTGTCTTCAGCTAATGATTCTTTTGCCTGACAACAAATATGATAATTTAGTAATTATATTGCTCCATTTTGTCTTCCTACAAATCATCATGAGTCTTCTTGTTTCTCCATATATATTACATCGTTATGGCGGATTGTGGAGCCAAGTTTTTTACCCATTATGAAAATGCGACATGCAGGCTAAGCTTAATTTGTTGTTCAAAGTTTTAAGAATTTTATTGTACTTTGGATGCCCCAAATTTTTTTATAAATATGAGGGCACCATCTTACATTTTTTATAAGAAGAACAGTAGCTTTAAATCTGCATGATCAAATCAGAGTGAAGTCAATAGCAGTGGCAATATGACAGTTAGTCATAAATTGGGAAAGCCTGTGTAAAATCCTTCTTTTGTACGCTTCTTTTTTCTGATTTATATTCTTTTTCACTCTCTCTATTTGAAAAGCTTTCTCCTATCTCCCAACATACAGAAAATAAGTACAAAATGATTGAACCTTTTGTGAGTCTAAGCATGTATACCGAATCCAATTTTTAGGATCTTGCTTTGATAATTAAGGTAACGTCAACTGAAACCTTTAGAGCTAGGAATTATTGAGTATTGCATTTTTCAAATACTAATTTAATTGTACACATATCAAAGCTATGATGAAAATTTATAAGATGATAAGAGATTCAAGAGAAAAGGAGGTCCAAATAAAACAAGAAGAGGGAACAATTGACTATACCATGCATCAAACGAGCAAGAGGCTATGTTCATCAATTCAAAATCAGAGAATTATGAGAGTATCTCAAGCTGATCATTTTGGCGGAAAAGACAGACATAGCAAGATCAGTACCATAAAAGGATTAAGAGATAGGCGTGTAAGACTGTCAATTCCCACAGCAATACAAGTATATGATCTGCAAGACAAGCTTGGTCTTAATCAACCAAGTAAAGTTGTCGACTGGTTGATCAGCGCAGCTCAAAATGAAATTGATAAGCTCCCTCCTCCACCACTTTCACCTCACGGAAGCAGTTTCATCCAATTTCCACCATCTGCTGTAAGAAATATTGATGAACAGAATTTAAACAGCAACAGTATCAGTTCCCAAGCATTCAGTGTCAATACTGATCCATTAATGATTATTAGCAACAATTATGTTGACGATATAGCATCATTTCCAAAATCAACATTGAATTCATTCAACTCCTATCACCAAATGGAGCCATATAATGTATCTCATGTTGGTAATAATTATTCTCAAGTAGCATTCCAACATGATTTTCACTTGGATACGGCTCCATCATCATTACCTTCATCTTCATCTTCGCCCCTCGCTCTGATGCAAACGGAAACTCAGCTCATGATGCCATCTTTGTTCTCTTCATACTTGACCAGCACAAATAATTTCCAAACACCAAGCACATTTGCTCAACTTCTCCCATGGAATTCTTCGAGCATCAACTTTAAGCAGTATATTCATCATGATGAAGCCGCTCAGCAGCAAGAAAATATGAGAGGGACCAGCACTACAGTCTATAAGGATTCTGGAGCAGGTTATAATGGATACAATGCTGGTGATTTCTTCTAGGAAAGAGGGAGAAAAAAAAATATGTGAAGTATCATTTAAATATTTCATGTACTGTATAATATTATCTGCTATTATTTAGTTTCAGTGTGCAATTTCGTTACTTAATCAAGAAGTGTTCTGTATGAGAACATAAGAAGTGTAGTAGTTTGTCAATGGAGTTAATATTCCTATGTGCATGATTGCAGTATTAATATGATATCAGATGCTTTTTTAGAGCTTTTTTTAGTGCTTGCAAGTTTCTCATCAGTGTATTTATATTGCATAAGCTTGCTTTAGTGTAAGTACTTTGATTATAACCTAAGAAATATTCTATTATTTATCTCTAATTATTCTTCTATTTTTTTTTTCTATTATTTTTTTGTAATATAAGTTTATTCATTAAATGTTATATATATTAAATAATTATTTCTGATATCAAAAGCATGCAGCCTTATTTTTCACTAACTCATGTGAGTGCCCCCATGCTATAATTGATAAGTGCTATCCTTCCACTCACTCTCTCTCTCTCTCTCTCTCTCTCTCTCTCTCTCTCTCTCTCTGAATCATAGCTATTGATTTTTTTTAAAATGATCATTAATGTATGTCTCGTAATAACCAAATATAATTTTTCAATAATCATATGATATCAAATGATAAGTAGATTGAGGAAGTTGGTGTATTTGAGATAGTTTTGGCTGCTTTGTTGTTTAGACAGTAATCATAATTTTTTGTTTGGCCACTGTTTTCTTGCTGCTTTCTCAGGTTTTAAAAATTTTTGTAGTGAAAGCTGATTTCTGCTACCATAATAGCGAAGTTGTTTTCTCCACATCAAATTCACAATCAACTTTATAAAACGCTACAACAATCCCAAACAGTCCCTAAATGACTAAATAATAATTTAAGAAGAGAAAAGAGAAAAATTTATAAAACAAAAGTTTTTTTTTTTGAGGAATAATTTGTACTTATTATTTTAAAATTAATTTAATGACTAAATAATAAATGTTGTAAGACTCTGAGAGCTTTGAACAATTCATTTTAAATATCCATATTGATTCTAATATTTAAAAGGTCTTATGTCTATCAATTTAAATCACTTAATTTGAAAAAGATAATCTCAACTGCTCATATATGAAGCTTATGTCTATATTTTTAGATTAATTTTTAAAGTTAGAATTATAATTTCTTATTTGTTTTATATAATATTCAAAGTGTTGTACGAATACAAAAGCTAATTCCAGTTTTGAATTGTATTTTTTGGATAATTTTGTCACAATTAATTATTTAGAGACTTTGGAGTATATATTTACTCTTAGGATTATTTTAGAATGATAAGTCAAAGTATTTGAGCATAAAAACTCTTTCAAATTTTATTTTTATTTCTCTTATTTAAAATTTTTTGTCATTTTATTTCTCCTAATTTTTATCATATTTTACATGCATTCTTTTTTTTTTCAATTATTTTGAACTAAAAGCATTAATTACTTCTAACTAATAAAAGTTATTCAAAATTTAAAATTATTTAATTTTAATTTTTTTTTCTTGTATATCATGTCATTATGATTATAGGCTAAAATAAATATTTTTAAAATTCATATTGAAGCTTTTGATTATATGAGATTTAAAAATATTAAACTTTTCTTATTTTTTTGTAGATTTTTTAGGTTAATTTGATATTTTAAATATTCTCTACTATACTATTGTTGCGTCCTGGAGTATTCGCGGCGGTAGAGAAATAAAGCTTAACGTCTTAGCATTGTATGAAGATCCAGCACACAATCAGATGAGAGAGAGGGTGTAATATTCATATGAGACACCAGAGTTTTTACGTGGAAACCCCTGAAAGGGGGAAAAACCACGAGGCCTGGCCCAGTTTGAATGAATCCACTAGTATTTGCAGTTGTTTACAAACGAGGTCCTCCGTTTTGGGGAAGGACTTGGCTTGATATAACCAATATACATCATATAGAGTGCATTACATGGTCGGAATTGATATATACACATTTGTTGGGTCGGCTGACCATAGTTGGCAGACGACGGAGGTCAGAATGACCGTACTTGGCAGGAGACAGGGGTCAGAAAGACCGTTGTTTGGTGATGAAAGTCGAAAAGACCGTAGTTGACTGATGTTGCTGGTCATAAAGACCGTAATCAGATGACAGAGGTCGGGAGGACCTTAGTTGGTGAGGCGATGGAGGTCAAAAGGACCGTAGTCAGCTGGCATTGGAGGTCAGAAGGACCTTAATCAGATGTCAGAGGTCAGCAGGACCTGAATTAGTAGGGTGACAGAAGTCGGAAAGACCGTGGT
This sequence comes from Dendrobium chrysotoxum, assembly GCA_019925795.1. Lineage (NCBI taxonomy): Eukaryota > Viridiplantae > Streptophyta > Magnoliopsida > Asparagales > Orchidaceae > Dendrobium > Dendrobium chrysotoxum. The sequence goes on from CM034301.1 coordinate 57,646,023, forward strand.
CGGCTGGCGTTGGAGGTCAGAAGGACCTTAATCTGATGTTAGAGGTCAGGAGGACCTTAGTTGGTGTTCTGATATAACTTTGAACATCAGGTGATGCTTCGGCAGAAGTCCGGACCTCAGGTGGAGGTCCGGCGGAGTGCAGGGACTCAGGCGGTGGTCCGCCGAAGTGCAAGGCCTCAGGTGGTGGTCCGGCGAAGAGCAGGGCCTCAGGTGGTGGTCCGGCGAAGAGCAGGGCCTCAGGTGGTGGTCCGGCGAAGTGCAGAGCCTCAGGTGGTGGTCCGGCGAAGAGCAGGGCCTCAGGTGGTGGTTAGGCAAAGAGTAGGGCCTCAGGTGGTGGTCCGGCGAAGTGCAGGGCCTCAGGTGGTGGTCCGGCAAAGAGCAGAGCCTCAGGTAGTGGTCCGGCGAAGAGCAGAGCCTCAGGTGATGGTCCGGTGAAGAGCAGGGCCTCCGGTGGTGGTCCGGTGAAGAGCAGGGCCTCAGGTGATGGTCCGGCGAAACTCCGGCGGTGGTCGAGGAGGAGCAAGGAGGCAAGAGCTCTCTCTTCTTCTCTTAGGATTAGGTCCCCTTTTCCATGAGAAATGGGGTCTCTATTTATAGATTTTCATGAGTGGCATTGCCCGTAAATAGGTGGAAGATCAAGGGTAGTTAGGGAGTGGTTGAATGGACGTCCGATCTTGAATTCCTTGATCATAGGCCGTTCGCTGGACATTTGAAGGTCTTACAAATGTCAGATTTTGGCGATCTTGGGCTCGTTGGATTCGTCTTGTCGAGACGCTCGATTCGACTATAAGCTTGTCACCTTTGGAGACCGTTTGGTAATCCAGATTATGGTTTGAACTTTCCAACAACGCTTCAGACCCTTGATTTGGACCCATTTGGGCTCGGATTGGGTTGAATTTGGTATCATTGGGTTCGTATTTCTGAGACGCTCAGTTTGACTATAAGTTTGCTGGGATCAGAGTTCGGATAGTCCCAAAATTAATTTCAGAATCTTCCAACTTGATTTTGGCTCGAGATTCGTGCCCGATCAATAGGGGTGTCAGTTCGGGTCGGCGGGTCGGGTTTGGGTCGAACTCGAATTGACCCGGATCTAAATGGGTCAACCCAAACCCGACCCGTTTATGTAAACGGGTCGGACATTTCAACCCAGACCCGACCCGCGCGGGTTGCCGGGTTGACCCGACCCGACCCGTTTATCGCGAATGCTGGCGGATCGCGACTCGCGAGTGAGGGCGAGGGCGGAGTCCAGTCGCGAGTGCGGGCGGAGAGCCGGAGTCGCGCCGCGAGTGAGGGCGGGCGCCAGCGCGGGCGGCGAGCGAGGGCGGAGCGCCGGAGTCGAGTCGCGATTGTCGGAGCGTGGGCGGAGTCGTCACGTTCGCGTCGAAGCGTCCGAGCGTCGGAGCGGGATCGCGATCCGCGAGCGTCGAGCTCGATCCGCAAGCGTCCAGCGAGATCCGCGAGTTGTCGGATTCGGGTTAAACGGGTCGACCCGCGGGTTGTCGGGTCAACCCGGACCCGACCCGTTTTTTAAACGGGTCAGAAATCCGAACCCGAACCCGACCCGTTTAACAAACGGGTTGACCCGAACCCGAATTTTTCGGGTCTGGTTCGGGTCGGGTTTTCGGGTCGTGTCAAAAATTGACACCCCTACCGATCAAGATAATTTTTTGATGACGTATCAGTTGCCCCCCTATTTTCAGACATCGAAGCTCCAGAAGTCCGAAAATATGCGTTACAGTTTTCGGGGAATTTTTCATCGCGACTTGAAATTTGCAAAAATCCGATATTGGGTGTAGAGGTCTCAAATGGCCTTAAAAGTGCCAAAATTGAGTCTGGAACGTCGAAAAATGGTTCCGGGGACCCCAAAAACGTCCAATTTGACCTTTCCGGGCCTGAAATTGGTCCCGGAAACGGGTTGGGGCGGCTCAGCCGCCGCCTCGCTGCCGGACCCGCCCGTGCGCCGCTGCCGCTGCTGCCGCGCGCCCACGCCTGCCCGGCGCGCCTGCCCGCGCGCAAGCGGGCGCCTGCCCGGCTGCCCTGGCTCCCGCGCGGCTCTCTTGAGCCGCGGCTCAGGCGGCTGGCGGTTCAGCCAACTGCTGGCGGTTGGCTAACCGCCAGTTAACCGCCAGCTAACCGCTGGCGGTTAAGGCCCATTTTTATTTTTTAAATAACTTCCCTTGGCCTCCTACTATAAATAGACCCCTAGGGGTCTTAGGCTCTTTGCACCTCCCCTCCTCCTCTTTTTCCTCTCTTTCAATTGAGTCCTTCCCCTGGCCCGGCACAGGCGGCATCCCCTGTCCGGGCCCAGGGCCCCTCTTTGCAAGAAGGAAATTCCTCCCTCTCTTCATTTCTCCCTCACGCTGAGGCATTCCCCTAGGCCTGTTCAGGGCTAGGGCCCCTCACTGAGTAGGAGTCTTCTCCTCCTTTCTTTCAATTGAGGCCTTCCCCTAGCCCGGCATAGGCGGCATCCCCTGTCCGGGTCCAGGGCCCCTCTTTGCAAGAAGGGAAAATCCTCCCTCCTATTCATCTCTCCCTCATGTTGAGGCATTCCTCTAGTCCTGTTCAGACGGTATCCGCTGTCCAGGTTTAGGGTCCCTCACTGAGTAGGAGTTTCCTCCTTTTCTGAGGGATCTCGTGGAAGTCCGACGTTAGTCGGTGGAAGCCCTGTAACAGACGGAAGAAGTCTGGTGACGGGTGAAAAATTGGCGTCGTGTAGAAATCCAACGAGGGTCCGACGACAGGCAGAAGTCCAACGTCGGGTAGAAGTACAGTGTCGGGTTGAAATCCGACCAGGGTCCGACGACGGGCAGAAGTCCGGCGTCGGGTAAAAATATAGTGTCGGGTGGAAATCCAACGAGGGTCCGACGACGGGCAGAAGTCTGGCGTCGGGTTGAAATCTGATCAAGGTCCGACGACGGGCAGAAGTCCGGCGTCGGGTAAAAGTACAGCATCGGGTTGAAATCCGACGAGGGTCCGACGAAGGGCAGAAGTCCGGCGTCGGGTAGAAATCTGACGAGGGTCTGGAGACGAGCATAAGTCCGTCGCAGAGTAGAATTTCAGCGTCGGGTAGAACTTCAATGAGTGCCCGGCGACTGGCAGAAGTGCGGCGTCGGGTAGAAGTCCAGTGTCAGGTAGAACTCCGACGAGGGTCCGACGACGGGTAGAAGTCCGATGTCGGGTCAGTGTCGGGTCGAAGTCCGACGAGGGTCCGGCGATGGGCAGAAGTCCGGCGTCGGGTAGAAGTCTGACGAGGGTCCGACGATAGGCAAAACTCCGGCGTCAGGCAGAAGTTCGACGAATGACCCACGACAGGCAGAAGTCCTTCAACGGGAGGAAGCTCGGTGTCGGGCAGAAGTCCGATGAATGTCCCGCGACGGGCAGAAGTCCTTCAACGGGAGGAAGTTCGGCATCGAGCAGGAGTCCGACGACTGTCCAGTGACGGGCAGAAGTCCGGCGTCGGGTAGAAGTCCGACGAATGTCCTGCGACGGGCAGAAGTCCGGCGTCGGGTAGAAGTTCAACGTCGGGTAGGACTCCGACGAGGGTCCGACGAAGGGCAGAAGTCTGGCGTCGGGTAGAAGTTCAGCGTCGGGTAGGACTCCGATGAGGGTCCGGCGATGGGCAGAAGAGAGCAGGTCAATAGCATCCGCTAGAGATGTGTGACCTTTTTAAGGTTGTATGTCAGAGTCCTTCTCGATGACATTAACTTGTGTGGGAGAGTTCGAGGAAATCCACCAAGGATGTACGACCTATCCGAGGTTGTATATCAGAGCCCTGCTCGATGATGTTAACCTGTGTGGAAGAGGTTGAGAGAATCCACCAAGGATGTATAACCTATCCGAGGTTGTATGTCAGAGCCCTGCTCGATGACGTTAACCTATGTGGAAGAGGTTGAGAGAATCCACCAAGAATGTATGACATATCCGAGGTTATATGTCAGAGCCCTGCTCGATGACGCTAACCTGTGTGGAAGAGGTCGAGAGAATCCACCAAGGATGTATGACCTATCCGAGGTTGTATGTCAGAGCCCTGCTTGATGACGTTAACCTGTGTGGAAGAGGTCGAGAGAATCCACCAAGGATGTATGACCTATCCGAGGTTGTATGTCAGAGCCCTGCTCGATGACGTTAACCTGTGTGGAAGAGGTCGAGAGAATCCACCAAGGATGTATGACCTATCCGAGATTGTATGTCAGAGCCTTACTCGATGACGTTAACCTGTGTGGAAGAGGTCGAGAGAATCCACCAAGGATGTATGACCTATCCGAGGTTGTATGTCAGAGCCTTTACTCAATGACGTTAACCTGTGTGGAAGAGGTCGAATCGAATCCCCCTGGGATTAATTTTGCCTTGATTGGGAGGGGGCGAATGCCATGTGTATCCCGAATCAAGAGTGAAGAATGGTCTATCTTTAGACTGTTACTACCTTTTTGAGGTCAAAATTTAGACCCTGCCCAAGGAGTAGAAATCCGACTAGGGACTGTATGAGGCTTGAAATTTTATTGGATGCATCTTTGCATTTGCTAGGAGTTTCTTGCCTGAAATATCATCTTGATATTGAAAGTATTAGAGGAATTTTCTTGACCATAATTGGAGTCAAGGTTGCCCCCCAGCCCGTATCTAATTTCATGAAATTGACGCAGCGATAATTGATGTAAGGAAGTTAGCAAGAATGATCTTTTGAGGTTGGAGCAAAAATTGCCCCCCAGTCGGGAACCATGTTCCCACACACGGCGCCAAACTGTTGCGTCCTGGAGTATTCCCGGCGGTAGAGAAATATAAAGCTTAACGTCTTAGCATTGTACGAAGATCCAGCACACAATTAGATGAGAGAGAGAGGGTGTAATATTCATATGAGACACCAGAGTTTTTACGTGGAAACCCCTGAAAGGGGGAAAAACCATGAGGCCTGGCCCAGTTTGAATGAATCCACTAGTATTTGTAGTTGTTTACAAACGAGGTCCTCCGTTTTGGGGAAGGACTTGGCTTGATATAACCAATATACATCATATAGAGTGCATTACATGGTCGGAATTGATATATACACATTTGTTGGGTCGGCTGACCATAGTTGGCAGACGACGGAGGTCAGAATGACCGTACTTGGCAAGAGACAGGGGTCAGAAAGACCGTTGTTTGGTGATGAAAGTCGGAAAGACCGTAGTTGACTGATGTTGCTGGTCATAAAGACTGTAATCAGATGACAGAGGTCGGGAGGACCTTAGTTGGTGAGGCGACGGAGGTCAAAAGGACCGTAGTCGGCTGACATTGGAGGTCATAAGGACCTTAATCAGATGTCAGAGGTCAGCAGGACCTGAATTAGTAGGGTGACAAAAGTCGGAAGGACAGTGGCCAGCTGGCTTTGGAGGTCAGAAGGACCTTAATCTGATGTTAGAGGTCAGGAGGACCTTAGTTGGTGTTCTGATATAACTTTGAACATCAGGTGATGCTTCGGCAGAAGTCCGGACCTCAGGTGGAGGTCCGGCAGAGTGCAGGGCCTCAGGCGGTGGTCCGCCGAAGTGCAAGGCCTCAGGTGGTGGTCCGGCGAAGAGCAGGGCCTCAGGTGGTGGTCCGGCGAAGAGCAGGGCCTCAGGTGGTGGTCCGGCGAAGAGCAGGGCCTCGGGTGGTGGTCCGGTGAAGTGCAGGGCCTCATGTGGTGGTCCGGCGAAGAGCAGGGCCTCAGGTGGTGGTGAGGCGAAGAGCAGGGCCTCAAGCGGTGGTCCGGCGAAGAGCAGGGCCTCAGGTGGTGGTCCGGCGAAGTGCAGGGCCTCAGGTGGCAGTCCGGCGAAGAGCAGGGCCTCAGGTGGTGGTTAGGCGAAGAGCAGGGCCTCAGGTGGTGGTCCGGCGAGGTGCAGGGCCTCAGGTGGTGGTCCGGCAAAGAGCAGAGCCTCAGGTGGTGGTCCGGCGAAGAGCAGAGCCTCAGGTGGTGGTCCGGCGAAGAGCAGGGCCTCCGGTGGTGGTCCGGTGAAGAGCAGGACATCAGGTGGTGGTCCGGCGAAACTCCGGCGGTGGTCGAGGAGGAGCAAGGAGGCAAGAGCTCTCTCTTCTTCTCTTAGGATTAGGTCCCCTTTTTCATGAGAAATGGGGTCTCTATTTATAGATTTTCATGAGTGGCATTGCCCGTAAATAGGTGGAAGATCAAGGGTAGTTAGGGAGTGGTTGAATGGACGTCCGATCTTGAATCCCTTGATCATAGACCGTTCGCTGGACATTTGAAGGTCTTACAAATGTCAGATTTTGGCGATCTTGGGCTCGTTGGATTCGTCTCGTCGAGACGCTCGATTCGACTATAAGCTTGTCACCTTTGGAGACCGTTTGGTAATCCAGATTATGGTTTGAACTTTCCAACAACGCTTCAGACCCTTGATTTGGACCCATTTGGGCTCGGATTGGGTTGAATTTGGTATCGTTGGGTTCGTATTTCTGAGATGTTCAGTTTGACTATAAGTTTGCTGGAATCAGAGTTCGGATAGTCCCAAAATTAAGTTTGGAATCTTCCAACTTGTTTTGCCTCGAGATTCGTGCCCGATCAAGATAATTTTTTGATGATGTATCAACTATGTATGAGCAGTTACATAATATATTTGCTTCAAACTCTCTTGAATTCAACGCCTAGTTATCAAAGGATTAAGAGCCTCAGGCTTCGTTTGGGACGATTTTTTTATTTCTTTTTAAAACAGCTTTCTAGTTTAAAAGTTAAAATTTTTATACTAAAAAGTCGTTTTAAGAAGCAGCAAAAAAGCCGTCCCAAACGGAGCCTCCGTTTAGGTTAGATTTTATATTATTTTCTAAAGTAATTTTTTAAAATAAAAATTTCTTTACAATAGTGAAAAAGGCTGTCCCAAAGAAAGCCATAATATACTCTATATAACTTCATGTACTCCATGAGAACTACAGTATATTTTTTTATTTTTCCTGAACCAGCAATGAAAGTGGGATTTGAAAATCTTACCTCACATTTTGTGAGGTGCTTGCAAAAGTGTAACTGAGCTGAATTAGAGTGAGTTTAACTGATTAGAAAAATGAGTATAGTTTTTATATATTTTATTTGTATTTAACTTATTAACTTATTGAGCCGAATATGAATTGTTCACAAATATAATCATCTTGCAAGTCATGTATAAATTATATAATAAATATGTAGCTACCTAAGTTTGCATATGCCTACACAAATATAAATGTATGAATATAAATGTGTAGAGTGTGTAAAAATATATATGCACATAGATATATATAAGTATACACATGCATATATGTACATATTTTTATGTAGATATAATTATAATTTATTAAGCTACTATCGAGTCAAACACAATTGAATAAAGTATTTTTAGTCTTTGGCTTGTTAAATGTAGGAGCAACTAAGAACTAATCAAATTTGAGCTCGATTAAATATGAATGATTAGCTTTAATATTAAGCATGCTATAGAAGAATAAGAGAGAGCAATTAAAGAGTGTTAGAGAGGGAATGAATGAATGTGTAACAATCCGAATTTCTGAAAATAATTGAAAATGAAAAAATCTAAATTCATATTTGAGTTACAGCGCAGTGGAGAGAAAAAGAGAAAGCCGATTTTTAGTGGTCAGATTACTTTGTCGCTTTTGTAGAAATTTCTCAAATCACTGCAGGTGATTCTAATCATGTCTATGTTTTCAAATATTTTGATTTTAATAATTTGATTCTCTATAGAACTAATTTTATTGCATTTTCTCCATATTTTTTGAATTTTGATCGCACAATTTTTTGTGTTTTATCGTAATAATTATCTAGGGCATTTTGACTATAATATTTATTAAATTTCATAAGGTAAAACGGAAGTTACTATATTTTATATTATTTTTATTGATTGAATAACTAATATTTTTACTGTAAACATACTGTTAATATAAACATTAGAAATAAATGTGGGTATGCAGTTGAGTAATAGCAATAGCTGGTAGCTATTATTGTTATAGTATTGTAATAATAATATATATATGAGGACAAGTAAAAATTAGTTTCACTAACGTTGGCTGAAGACTAACTAACATATACAAGATGGTGGGCTGATGGGTTTTTCTTTAAATATTGTGATTTGATGTTATATCCTTTATTGATTTACGTGATACTGATGAGTTATAAGGATTTATTACTATGTCGACGAACAAAGAATGACAACTCTGTTTACTAAGCCAATATGATATCATACAGATTACTGCTTACTAGAGAAACACTGCTTAAATTAGGACTTCTTACTTATTTAGTGTGATTACTAAAATACATGTTATCAATTTATTATTACTATTACTATATGATTTTACTGCTTTAATATTACTATTTATTGATTTATTATCACTGTACAAATTTACTATTACTGCTTTGCTATACTATTATTGCCACAGATTTTACTAACGATGTTGATCTTATACTACTACCGATATGAATATCGATACTGTTTGATACTACTATTGATTCATTGTATTGATTAACGATATTGATTCACTGTACTGATATTGAGTATGTGATATATTGAGCACGTAATTAAGATACTAATTTGATACTGATATAGAATAACTGGATAGTATGTATACACTCTTCTATGATTTTACTGTATTGATATGATTTCGACAGTCTTTACTGATGCTTTAATTTTACCACTTTATATGAGTTCTCTATTGATTTATAGTACTGATACGATGACTACTTCAGTGATTATCTGTACTGGTTTATTGATTTCTCCATTGTATTATTTTACTAGCTTTCGTACCACATCACTTTATTGGTTACAGACTTTATTGCTCTTACATGTCTGTTTTATTGTTTCTGCATTGATTCATGATTATATTAATGCTACTGCTATGATTTGACTGTTGACATGCATATTACTCATTTATCATGTTTTGAGTTCAGTTGTAGATTTTGGTGATCAGCATGACTTTTTAGTTCATTATATGTGGTTTAATGATTTCATATAGAGCAAAGGACCAGGAGTGTGAGATTGATCAACATTCTCCAAGTTTACTGTTATTTTGTTTCTTTCTATTTTGTTGTTTTTCTTTTGTACTTAGGGCTATAAAGATATATCATAATTATAATTCCTGAGTATTCTATATGATTTTGGGAGCAATGATAATAGATATATATTAATATTTTGAATTCTAGAATTATTTCCATTGACATTTAATTGATAAATGAAGTTAGATAGCTCTGATGTTGTGATATTAAAAGATAAAAATAATAATTCTTCCAGATTTGATCTTTGGGCATTACAGAATGTCTCAATCACGCATTCTCCTTTTCATTTCTCTTGAGATATGATCTCTCTCTCTCTCTCTCTCTCTCTCTCTCTCTCTCTCTCTCTCTCTCTCTCTCTCTCTCTCTCTTATGTGTGATATGCATCTACTATGAGTGATATTTATCAAATATTTACTCCTCTATCCATGAAATTATCCAAAACTCAATAGTGAAACTAGGACAGCTACCAGCCAAGCTATTTCAACTTGCAATCACCATCTATAAGCCAAAGAAAAAGGAATTCCCACACATTCACTTGTTGATTCTATGCAAGAAGAGTTGAGGAAAGCTACAGTTCATTCCAAACACAAATCACTATCCATGATGGGAAAGGATATATACATCTGATTGGGATTCTCATCAACAATAAAGGACAAAACTCATTGCAGAAAAGTCTAATATGCTTAGATCAGATACTCCTATTTTTCCAGCAATATTATTCCAATGGCTTGAACCTACCAACTGTTCAAATTTCGTTCTCTAATATCTTCAAAATGTCAGAATAATATTAATATGTCGATGAGATGGTGATGTGAAGGCTCCAACTTAGTTGTTTGTACTAACTGATTCAGGACCATTTTTCTTATATTTTTAGAGCATATTTATTTCATGTGTTATTTAATTGTTTTAATTTTTTTTATTTTTAAAAATAAATCAAATTATTTTTAAAAACATTTAAAATAATTTTAAAATATTTTGAATATTATTAAAAATACTATCATCACAGACCAGCATATCACCATCGCCATCACCCCAAGGGCAATCGCCGTCATCATCACCCTCATCAATCTTCACCCTTGCCCTGTTAAGAGTCGTCGTCATTACCGCAAAAATCAACTTAGTTGAAATTCAACAAAATAAAAATAACATATTTTTAATATGTCAAATATATTTTATTTCATATCATTATATAAAAAAACTTAAATAAAAGTTAAAAAAAAAGTAAGCCCAAACATTCCTTATATAATAAATATTCTAAAAGTTTTTTTTTAATATTTTTAAATAAATCCCATCTATTTAAATTTATGCTTAGTTATTCAAAATTGAAGGAAAAAAAAAAAGAAAAATTGGCTCACAATATCTTGATATATTTTTTACCCAGAATGATCTAAAAAATCATTACATTTGTATTGAGATAAGTATAATATAAATTGATATATATAATATCAATCTCAAAATAAATTTAATGATTCAAAAGCCCATCATAATCAGAATTAATTTTTTTTTTTGCAATTTTCACATTCATTTATTATACCTCTAAATTAAAATATGCAACAAGTGTCATAATAATTCTGAAAGAATCCTTCTCTTAGTAAGCAAAAAAAAAAAAAAAGATTGGCCAGGGATGCTCTCTCTCTCTCTCTCTCTCTCTCTCTCTCTCTCTCTCTCTCTCTCTCTCTCAATCAATGCACAGTTTCCTCTGTTTTTTTACTGTCCTTTTCTTTACTATTCAGAAAATAAATAATATGGTAGCTATGGGCCATTATCAATAAGGAAGAGAGAGAGAGAGAGAGAGCTTCAGTAAGTGACGTACAATGTATCTTCACAATAACAGTGGAAGCTAATAATTTAAGCAGTTGTGTAGAAGAAGCTCTGGAGATCGACTGTTTATATTTTCAAAATGATTGTTCATCGTGCTGAATTTTCATTTCCTTATGTATCATTCATACGATGATGATTACTGCTACCGGCCTCAACAATATTATATATAATTAGGAGTAAATCAGATCAGAATGTTTCTTTAGTGATGCCTTCTTCTAATTGGGTTTCTTTATTAAGAAAATGTTGGTGTTTTATTAAATATTAAACAATTGTTTCATGCAATAATGATGGTGTTCATCGACAGAGCAACGACAGTACCGGTCGAGAGAATGATTGTAACAATGGTGGTTAGAGGCGGTTGGCAATAGCTAGAGATGGCAACCAGCGATGATCGATTGTAGATGAAGGTGGTGGTTACATGGCAGCTGACGGTGGTGACGGAGATGACTACCAGCAATGATGATAATGGCCGGTGATCTCAAAATTATTTTTAAGTGTGCTTAAAATCTCTGTGATCTTTGCCTTCAATAGAAACGGGTGATTTGTGCTTGACCTGTTAATTATACAGATACATGGCTTGTGCAGAAAGATTGGAATATTACGAACTGTTTCCAAGCATAAAACAAAAAGGAAAAGTCAGCTATGAACAGCTTGCCGGTTCCACGAAATTTTCACAAGCTTTTATTTTATTTTATTTTTAACATCATCTCCTGGCATTCCAGGATCATTTTATTTTTAACATCATCTCCTGGCATTCCAGGATCATACAAACTGTTGAGGACAGGAAGCAGAAGTTAATGGCTCCCTGTAGTAAGTAGCACAGCTTCCAATGCTACAAGCTGCCAGCTTATAGCTTTCAGAAAATGTCTATAAATTGATGACTACTAGCAGGATAAACAATTTCATTCTTTTACACACTCTAGTTCATTCTTTTACACATCTTAATATAAATTTAATGACTTAAAAAAAGAAGATAATTTAAGTTTCATAATAGTTATATTAATTCAAAATAGGAGAATTTTCGGTTTTTTTGAGATAATTTTCTTATTACTCTGATTTTTAGACTGCAATCATAGTTTTAATTTGATCATTATTTTTTCACTATTTTCAAAAAATTTTTATATTAAGAAGTTAATTATTTCCTACAATAGCTTTGAAAAAAGCTATTTTCTCCATAAAAATTTTATTTATAACCATCTTTATAAAAAATTATAATCCTCCCAAACACTCAAAGAAATATCATTTTCTAATATGGTAGTTTCATAAAGAAAAGTGTTAGTCCATCTTAGTTAATGATACACCAAGTGTTAAAGGAGTACTTGTATGAGTTGTAGTGGATTGGGTAGAAAGAAGCAGATATGGAGAGGGAAGAACAACCTCCAACGAGAAAATGCCATCATTCAATGGGATTTGGTGCATTCTTTGCCTAACAAGCATGAATAGGTAGTTGAGTGGAGATAAGAAAACTAGTCACCTGGATTCTGTCAGTTTGAAGAATGAATTACCCATTAGAGTCGGAGGACTTGGAGAAAGGGAAAGAAAAAGCATAGATGCAACAGTGTTAGTCAGAATCATTTGAGGGAGAAGATCTGATTGTGCTCATCAGGGAACATATGTGTTAATGGTAGTCCCAACAACCTGATTGAGTACTTGTTCAAATCTTGTTGTTGATTCAATCACCATTCTTTGCCTGTACTCATTAGCCTTTTGAATCAATCTAGATTAAGGACTCGTTTGGGACCGCTTTCTTACTACTTAAAATAACTTTCTAGTAACAAAATTTTAATTTTTTAACTAAAAAGCTACTTTAAGAAGCAGTAATAAAGCCACCCCAAACGACCTAATTTGAAAGTTATTGAGTTACCAGATTTGAACAGCTACTCAATCAATCTAAATTTTTTTTACTAAAATTTTTTAACTAAAAAACAAGTAATAAAAAAGCTATCCCAAACAAAATTTTAAGCACTTATCTTCAATAAAAATGTTTCTTAGCATCTCCCTAATATAACCCTCGTTTAAGTACCACTGGAACTTCTCAATTAACTGATTTACCTATTTCATATCTAATTCAATTCACATATATCATCTTATCATTTTCAACAATAATAATATATATTACATGTAAAATATAGCATAAGTGCATTATCTACATGGGTGCATTATGATATGCAGCAAAAGAATTTACCATGCTCTAAACAATATAAGGATTGATTGAACTCAACAATTTATAAATGGGGAGAAAAATTAGTTTAAGATATTATAGGCTATGCTTTCAACAATCAGTTAATAAAGCAGCAAACTCAAAGAGAACGAGAAGATTCACTTTCAATTAAAAGTTGAACTGAAAAATAGATGTGGCTGTGACCAAACAGAATCAAAACAACATCACATGATTTATATTCCATGAAAGTTTGGGGAAGAAAAAGTTCGAACTTGTAAAAAAATCTAATTGGCAAAACTGGCACCCAATAGAAAAGAAAGAACACAAATCAATACTTGATTGGCGCAAGGATTTCAATTTCAGAACCAAGTTTCTCTTCGGCTGTCTTTTCAGCCTTGGAGCGCAGTTTTGCCAATTGCTTCTTCCTCTCGTAAGCAACCTTTGCACGCTGCTTCCTCTTCTCTTCTAACTCCTGCAAGCCAAATAATTAATGATTTTTTTTTTCTTTAGTAACATGCAGTAATGTTTACATTTAGATCTTGACTATATTATTCACTAAAAAATATGATAAATTGCATTTTAGACCAAGCAAAAACATCCTGGTTTAAAGTGAAACAAGAACTCTGCACCTAAAGAATGTCGAAAACGTAAGTGCTACTCGAGCTAAAATTGTTCACAAGCACGCGGGCATTAAAATTCTTGATTTGGCACATGTAATTAGTACAACGAACTATCCTAGCTTGGGCAATTTTTGCAGCCATTACTTCCCTCATCCTCACTTATCCCAACTATTTGGAGACCATTCTATTAATTGTCAAATTTCACTCACTTCTTATGAGTAATGCCAACAGCCAAGGGCATTAAATTTATTCTTGGAAAATCATTTTGAACATTACCTTAGATTTATTATTTCTCCTCCTTAATCCTCTAACACTAAGCTCACTTATTCAATGGATGCAATATTTAAATCACCCAAGTCAATTACTTTACTTTAATAGAAGAAATCAAATTATTTCTCTAATTTAATAATTCATTAATTCATCATTCTTAGTTATGTTGCACATCCATCTTAACACTCATTTCCACAATACTTAATATAACTATTATAGAAAAGTAGAAAAATTAAAAAAACTATTTTGAGTATGAAAATATTTATAGACCTTTCTAAAAAACTTACAATGAAAATAAATCAAAGCTATTTAAAAAAAATCCTCAAGAGGGGGCACTGGCTAGAATATGAAGAGAAGGCACATGAATTTGTTATCCAAGAGTCATAAGAGTATTGATCCAATAAGTAGAACCCTTAATCCATCCATTTAATGCCTAACAAAATTGATTAATTTGTGGGTCTGACGATGCTTCAACAATTATCAATAACTTATTATTGCCCAATGCTCAAATATGTCCAATATCATTGTCTTAATTACAATTGCTTGAAAGTTAACTTTAAGTAATCTTGATATATTCTTATAACCAAGTATCTTGAAGCACTTCACAATTTTAACTACCATACATATCAATGACACAAAATTGTATGCCATGAAGTATGGCATAGCGTGGTGTATAGTGCCATTTGTACGGCGCAATTCACATGCTCAAAATAACGTGTACTATCTACTTCATACACAAGCAATAGCGCAAAAGCCACATAGCATGTGCTATTTTATTTTAAATGTTTAAAATTTAAATTAAATATTTATTTTTATATTTATTAATTATCATATGTTTAATTAATTGATAGTGCCCTGATAGTGCCTTAGATATCGAATTAACAAACACACACATGATCCAGGCTCAGGAAGGCGATCCAAGTGGGTCTTTGACGGTATAGGTAAATTAATCCAAGATTGGCTTTGACAACCTCAAGAAGGCGATCTAATCTCAGCTTCCACGATCGCATATCCTTTCCCTCTAGAGCCACATTCAAACCCTCAGGATCGTGATCCAGCTAGGTTCGAATCCTTGGCAACCGATACGCAACCACCTCCCCTATTGCTCATGCAAGAAGAAACAATGCCCATGTTCTCAAGGCAAGCATTCCCTTGTGGCTATTTATGAAAATAAGCCCCTTAGCCACATCCAAATCAATCCACATCATCTATAACAAATTCTTTTGCCCACAATTCATTAAAACAATTGATGCCCGTTACTTTGGTTGTTTAAAATGGAAATTATTTTGAGTGATTGAGGTATTGATTACTTCAACGTAAGCATCACTTTGGTTATTTTTATTATCATGATAGTTTATCTTTCAATGTTGTGCACACTACATTGTGCCCTATGTGCTATGGCTCTATAGGAAACTGTGTGTCATGATGCATCATTCGCCTTTGACAAATATGTAAACTACCAAACCTTATCTCAAGTAATATGCTCATTTATATCCCTATTATTTTTATAATATATCCATCTATAACATATCCAACAACAACAACAACAAGCCTTTGTCCCACTACGTGGGGTCGGCAGCCCGGGTGAGATGGGAGGAACGTGTTTTATCAACCACTTGGCCGCAGACCCGATCTATAACATATCCAATAGAATAAATTCAATTTCATCCAAATTAAATCTCCATAGCATTATATTCAATGCTTACTCTATTAACTTCAAAATCTCGTCTTTTAAATAATTTTCCCATTGTTCTAATATATCTCTTATTTCACAAATGTCTCACTAGTTAGACCTTCACTTACAAAAAGCACACATCAAGGCACCTTACTTTGATTGCCCTTCATAACCAATAAAAAGAAAAGATATTTACTCAATGTTGATCATAAATAAAACCCAATTATAATTGAAAAATCCTTGGTCACTCAACAAATACTTTTAACACTAATCAAAACTCCATTATGCAAATTTTTAATAACTTCAACATGTATTTAGCATGATCATTTATTTTTTAATGTGCAAAGAATCAATTTTTATGGTACTCAATCATATGGCTTCTCAATGTCAATAAAGATCATTTTTTCGCTTCCTATACTCTTCTAGTGACAGTCAAAACACAAATTTTAATTTCATAGTAGATATTCCTAGCATGAAGCCAAAATGCTTATTTTCCAATCATTTGGCATCTATCTAGTTTAAAAATTATATTAAATAGATTAATTAATCAAACCACTATAATCTTACTGATAACTCTTTAAAACTCAATAGATATATTACATAAACCTAAATATTACCACATATATATTTTTTTAGAACTCCACGTCACCTTTTGGATTAATTTATCATTGACTTATTATTATGTTGATTATACCCTTCTAAAATAATTTCTTCAAAATTTCATTTATTAATTTTTTCACGCACTTCAAATTTTCCTTGATATCTTTATTTTTTGATAATATCTTATTATATTCACATCTAAAACACCTAACTTGATCAAAATGTCCAAATCTCTTATCCATAACTGAAATTTTAAATATCTATCTATCTATCTATCTATCTATAACAATAGTTTTGCTTTTCTTGATCATTATAAATTTGATGCTATTCAATTTAATTTTTTTTCTTTCTTATAATAATTATAAACCAGAGAATCAATATTATTAATTTTTTCCCACTCTTTATGTTAAGACATAAGATATTTGGTTCAACAAGTATAATGGTATAGAAATACCCCGTAGTTGGTTCCCACCAATAAGCTTAAGTTTTTGGATTGAAGTTGAATAAGATCCAGTGTATCAAAGCCCAATTTTAGCCTCCCTTTGGTCATTACATGCTAACAAGTGCAAAGCTAATTTTTAGGCTAGAATCAAATAGCTTATATGAAAGTGGCTCACATAGGTCTTGGTTGCTTCTAGCATGAACAAGATAATTTCCAGAATGGGTGACACCTACAACGAAGCAGTGTGATTGAGGTGGCTCTTTATGTATACTAGTTAATAACATGGCAAAACTTTCTAAGAGAAGTGCTGGCTTATATAGAGAGCTCTCATGTGAAGAAGAGATTGTTAAATTACATGAGTATTTGGTTTATTTCCACAACAGATATTAAAAAAACAAGTACAAAATAACATGTCATTAATCCATATAATGGAGTTAAAAACTGATTTTTTAAACCTAACTTTCTTCTCCCTTTGGTCTATACTTTCTAAAACTTTAAAAGAACAATCTTTATAGAAATAACATTTTCATACCTTCTCGCTTAGCCACCAATTCTCATTTTCAATGAACAATCTATTTTTATATTATCATAAGACTTTTATGATTAAAGGATTCAGTCATGATTATTCGGCAAATTTTATGCTGGTTGTCGACTACCTAATGCAATCCTCTACTTTTCTCATCTAGAATTTGTGACCTAACAATGACAATGTTGAAGTGGAGGAATGCATTGGGCCTGTTGTGCGATAGAGAAATACCCCTCAAACTTAAGGGAAAATTCTATAAGATGGTGGTGAGGTTTGCAATGCTTTATGGCATAGAATGTTGGCTAAGAAAAGAGAAGCAGACAATTAAGTTAAGTGTTCCAGAGATGAGGATACTCAAGTCGATGAGTGGATTTACTCTTAGAGATAGAATGTGAACGAGCATATACGTTAAAAGGTTAGAGTAGCTCTAGTGGAAAATAAGATTAGAGAGAGTCGCCTTAGATGGTTTGGTCACATAAAATGTCAGCCTTCTAATGACTCGATTACAATGTATTAGATTTGGTCTATGTTAAGAGAGATAGAAGTAGACCTAAAAAGACTTGATTGCAAAATATTAGAAATGACCTTTTTCATTAAATTTAAATGAGAATTTGACTCTTAACAGAACACAATGGAGAAAAAAGATTCATGTTACTAACCCCGTGTAGTGGGATAAAGGCTTGATGTTGTTGTTATATAAGACTTCTATGATTCTTCTAAATTGAAAACCGTTCGGTTTATCTCATAATAAATTTAGTTAAACTAAAGAATTGCAATTTTCCTCTTTTCCCAACCTATCTTTACAACAACAACAACAACAACAACATCAAGCCTTTATCCCACTACGTGGGGTCGGCTACATGAATCCTTTTTCTCCATTGTGTCCTATTAAAAGTCAAATTCTCATTTAAATCTAATAAAGAAAGATCATTTCTAACATTTTCTAACCAAATCTTTTTAGGTCTACCTCTACCTCTACCTTTCTTAACATAAGTCAAATCTAAGACCTCTACTTTCCTAACCGGGTCATCGGGAGGCTGCTGTTTTATGTGACCAAACCATCTAAGGCGACTCTCTCTAATCTTATCTTCCACTGGAGCTACTACAACCTTTTCACGAATATGCTCATTTCGTATCCTATCTCTAAGGGTAAAGCCACTCATCCACCTGAGCATCCTCATCTCTGCAACACTTAACTTAGAATTATGCTTCTCTTTTAATGGCCAACATTCGGCACCATAAAGCATTGCAGGTCTCACCAACATCTTATAGAATTTTCTCTTAAGTTTGAGGGGTACTTTTCTATCACACAATAAGCCCGATGCATTCCTCCACTTCAGTCATCCAACTTGGATTCTGCTGATAATATCCCCATCTATTTCACCATCACTCTGAACAATAGATCCAAGATATCTAAAACGTGTACTCTTATTAATGACTTGATCGCCCAAAGTCACAATCCCCTCACTAGGTCTATTATTACTAAAATTACACTCCATATATTCCGTTTTAGATCTACTCAAGAGAAAACATTTAGACTCTAAGGTTGACCTCCACAATTCTAGTTTACCTTCAGCTCCCTCTCTAGTCTTATCAACAAGAAGAATATCATCAGCAAAAAGCATACACCAAGGTACATCCTCTTGCAAATATCTAGTGAGAACATCCATGACTAAAGTAAAAAGATATGAGCTTACGGCTGATCCTTGATGTAATCCAACCGAAATAGGGAAATACTTAGTCAAACCACCTTGTGTTTGAACACAAGTAATAGCTCCTGCATACATATCTTTAATGATTTGAATATAAGCGTTATTAACTCCTTTCTTTTCAAGAGCTCTCCATAGCACTTCTCTTGGAACTTTATCATATGCTTTTTCTAAATCAATAAATATCATATGTAAATCCTCCTTAATCTCTCTATATTTCTCCATCAAACCTCTTAATAAATGTATGGCTTCCATAGTAGACCTACCTGGCATGAATCCAAATTGATTTTGAGAAACATTAGTATCACGCCGCAACCTATGCTCCATAACTTGTTCCCATAGTTTTAAAGTATGACACATTAACTTAATTCCTCTATAATTCGCACAATCTTGTGCATCACCTTTATTCTTAAAAATAGGGATTAACACACTCATTCTCCACTCATCTGGCATCTTTTTAGTCTTCAAAACAATATTAAAAAGTTTAGTAAGCCAAGAAATTCCTTCATCTCCTAAGCATTTCCACACCTCTATTGGAATATCATCAGGCCAACAGCTTTTCCACCCTTCATTTTCTTTAAAGCCTCTTTAACTTCGGTTTTACTAATACGTCGATAAAAACAGAAATCTTTATTTTCATTTAGGATGCTAAGGTCACCACAGTTAATTTTATTTTCACATTCTTCATTAAAAAGTTTAGCAAAATATCTCATCCGCCTTTGTTGAATATCATCTTCTAAAAAAAGTACTTTTTTATCTTCATCCTTAATACGCTTCACTTGAACTAAATCCTTACTACTCATATCTCTTTGTTTGGCTAACTTATACATATATCCTTCTCCCTCCTTAGTATCTAATCTATTATATAAATAACTAAAAGCTAAACTCTTAGCATCGCATATTGCTTTCTTAGATTCCTTACATGCCTCTTTATATATTTTCTAATTATCAGAATTACCCTAAAATAATTATTTTTTAATTGATCACTTTAAAGTCCTGAAATAAACATCCATATCTACTATTCTATGATGTGTAATCAAACTCTCCCAAGGAATGAATTTATAATCTTTGCAAAAACAAATTCTTTTCTTAAGTAAAAAAAAAAAAATCTTTTCTTAAGTAAAAAAAGTCTACTTATAAAGTAGGTGGTACCACTTTTGAAAATAACCAAGTATTCAAAGTTTCTTAAAACATGTATTTACTACCGCAAGGTCACAAGTTATCACAAATAGTTTTGCTTCTCCAATGTATTAATATATCCTATTTCATACTCTTCTCATAACTAATCATACTATAATATATATGTTCATTTAAACCACCTCCAATATAAATCAATTTTCTCAAGCCTATGTAGTAATATTTCATCCATCTATCTTCTAATCCAACTTGAAGAGCATGAGCAACAATAACATTTATAATATCCTCATCAATAATTATCATATTAACAATCACACTATCAATAACTTTATTAGCCACAAATATTTTTAACTAGTCACAATTCAATACAAACCAACGTTAATATTAATTTAAATATAGTACCATATAACCTTGCCCAATATTCCTTTTATATTTGTTCATTTAAATTTAATATCTTGTAAACAAGAAATATTGGTTCTTCTTCAAATAGCTGTCTACAAATTCTTTTTATTTTGAATTGAAATATAATATTAATTTTTAGAAATAGTGCTAGAGCTACATCACAATAGGAATCCACGATTTAGCTGGTTGGAGTTGCATTTGTGGAGGCTAATTCTAAATTTATTTTTGCCATTATTGTTTTGTCATTTGTAGCCTCTCCTATCCATATATATGTTAAGGTGTCATATTCTGAGGGGAATTTTTTTTTGATTGATTTTACTTTCTTGTGGCCAGAAAGAGAGGGCCCCTAAAACTTTTGCAAATAGGCAGACTTTGGGTATGCATGGTTATTTTTATAAGAGAACAAAAAAAGCTTCATATGTGCATTTCATTTATGTTTATCTGGATTGCATTGGGCATGGTTGTTGTGGAGGCTTGGCTCTATCACAAAAATCATTGCATCATTTTTGGCAACAAAGATAGGTTGTTCTTGGGAAATGCCATTATATCATGGAGCTGATGTAACAATATTTTTTTTTCTTTTTTAGATGACATATTCAGTCGTAATGATCTGGCTCAATTGCAAGCAGATTCAAATTCTTAACCAACAATTTCAAACAATGCAGCCACCATCTAAACAATCAGTGTTGAATCGTAGACTACTAACAGTGATTTGGTCAAGAATCCATTTGCTTCAAATCAAGATCAACTACAGGATGTTTCTCATTGGTGGGAGGCAGGATTCAAGATTGATATTCTAGAAATTCAGGGTTATGTTTTTATTGATTGGATGCATGTGGAGGAAATTCTTGATTTCGAAGAAATTCTGGAGGTCTGCCATGTATCGCTCATCAGTAACTCTCCCTTGTAATCAAGTGCAAGCATGGTGGCAAGAACATAAATCTACTCATGCTTGTGCGAGTAAGATGAAAATTACTTCATAGTTCTTCCACATAGTTATGAACAAAAGTTAAATCAACATTTCCGAAATCTCCGGCAAGGCTTCCATTAGGTTGATGAGTATACAACTGATTAATATCATTTTCTTGTTTGAATAAAAATTATTGAGTCATCCATTCAGCTTGCGGTGTGATAGATTGGAGTTCTACATTTACCATTTCAAAGTGTCCGCAACATATTTGATCCTTTGTCCGTCACCGAAGCTCATCAGCATTCAAAAGATGCACTACCTTTCGGACAGCCAACAAATAGAGTCTCTACCTGCTGTGCCACTTTATTTCAATGTTTCCCTTAAGCTAGGGATAGGTTCTACTAATCCAAACCACCCAACACTGAATGTCAAATGCTTAAAGTGTGGTGAATTGGCTCCTAGGTTTGTGGAATCTAAACCGAAGCAGCAAAGAATGTTGGTGACTGATCCTGCACGAGAATATGACTGCTGCATTTAGCGATGAAGAAACAGAGATTATTGAGGACCGTCACAATGGTGACATTGTTTTTATACTCATCTTGCTGCAAACATTATCCTCCCAAAGGTTTTGGATGGTTTAGCACAACGTTCTACAATTTTTCAATCCACTTGTACCATTAATGGCAAAATGTCATTTTATTATTGATTTAGGGAGTTGTGAAAATTTGTTAGTTGAATCTGTGCTCGAGAAACTTGACCTTCCAGTTCAATCTCATCTAAAACCGTGTAAGTTATCATGGCTAAGCTAAGCTGCAGGAATTACGATCTCTCGTCGGTTGGTTTCTTTTGACGAATTCTTCTAGGGTGTTGTACCAAGGGATGCGTGTCATCGACTTCTTGGTCGACCATGGCAATTTGATCGAGTGGCAATTCATGGGTGTGCTAACACATACACCTACCTCTTTCAAGGACAAAATCATCTTATTACCTTAAATAATCCATTGGCCATAACAAGGCCCATCTCTGGCACAATTTGATGTCTCCCAATCCCTTTGAAAGAACTGTCAGAATCCAATATTGTTTAAATGTTTATCAGTAAGTTCCAACATAGACATGTGCTAAGCGAACCAATCATTCAGCCTTATTTGATGAATTTCATGATGCGTTTCCAACATGTTTGGCTAATGAGCTGCCTCCACCCCGTGACATATAGCATCAAGTCAATAACATTCTAGGGGAAACTATTCCTAATTGACCACAATATTGAACGAATCCCCGATAACATTTTGAGCTATAGAGCCAAGTAGAAGACCTTCTCGCAAAAGGGCACATTTAGGAGAGCCTCAACCCATCAACAGTGCCCCCTCTTCTGACACAAAAAGGATGGGTCATCGTTGTTATGCACAGACAGTCGTGCAATAAATAAAAAATCACAATACGTTAACGTTTTCCTATTCCCGGCTTAGATGATTTATTGCACCAACTCAGCATTGCTGAAATCTTTGCAAAGTCAAATTTAAAAAGTGGATATCATCACATTTATATTGATTCGGGAGATGAATGGAGAATTGCATTCAAGACACAAGAGGGCTTATATGTATAGCTTGTCATGCCATTTGGTCTTCCTAATGTGCACTTTTATGTCTGTTTGCATCAAGTTTTTCATCGTTTTATTGGCAATTTTGTGCTTATTTATTTTGACAATATTCTTGTCTATAGTTCAGATCTTGAACCTCATATGTACCATCTAAGAGATGTTTTATTTCTCTTGTGTAAGGAGAAATTTTATGCCGCCATTCAAATATGTGCTTTCTCCCTAAGCAAATGAAAATTTTAGGTTATATCATTTCTCAAAATGGCCTTGCTATTTATCCATCTAAGGTTATGGAAATTCAATAATGACCACAAGCGAGAACCCCTGATGTTTGTAGCTTTCACAAATTTGATTCATTTTATCGTTGATTCATTGCACATTTTAGTACTATTATAACCCCTTCACTACAGAGATTCTCAAAGAAAAATCATTTGTATGGACTGTCACCACTAGTTTTGCCTTTCAGTACATCAAACATCTACATACAACAACTCCTATACTTGTTTTGTCGAATTTAATAATTTCATTTAAGCTACATTTTGCATCAATCAATCTGATCGACTACTAAGCTTATTTTAGTGCCAACTATGCAGGTGCTAAACTTCCTTCCAGCACCTATGATCTTGAATTTTATGTGGTTCGTCAAGCATTGGTGTCATCACTTGTTCCATAGGAGTTCTTTTCGCACACCGACCATGAGCTGCTAAAATATATTTACGAATCAAGATGAAGTTCCTACAGACAAATATCATCGGCCACGTATCTACAACACTTTACATATGTTATTAAACATAAGGCCAATACACTGACCGGGTGGAGGATACTTTGAAATGCATATTTTAGTTCATGGTTTTGAATTTATTCATGATTTATATAGCAATGATCCATCTTTTTACAAGGTTTTGTTACAAATGCATGCAAATATCACTTCCAATTTCTTGTTTCAAGAAGGATTTCTTTTCAAAAGGTTGCAATTATGTATTCTTATGTATAGCTTATTATATAAAATTTGCCAGGGATTACAATAGGAAGGCCATGTTGGTCATTATCGCACCCTAAAATGGGTGGTGGCTCATTCCTATTTCAAGCTAACAATGCAAAAGGAGATAGAAAAATTTATTGACCATTGTTATTGATATGTCACCAAAAATTGCCTTGATCGAGCACAAATCTTGAAGCATATTCAAGTTAGCGACTTCCAAATTTAAAATCGGGACCATCTGAACTTCAATTTCAACAAACTTATTGTCAAATTGAACATCTCAGTGAGACAAGCAAAACGACACTAAAATCAATCAAATCAGAGTCCAAATGGGTCCAAATCAGTGGCTTGAAACACATTTAAAATCTCAAAAGCATTAATTGGATGACCAAATGATATCCAAATATGACATATTTATAGTCAAATTGAACGGCTCGATGAGACGAATCCAACATGCCCAAGATCGCTTAATTTTGACATCAATACGGCACTTAAATGCTAAACAAACGCTCCACGATTGAGGGAATCAATATGGGTCGTCTGATGGAGCAATCCGAATTTACCCTAGATCTTCTCCATATTTATGGGGCATGCTACTCTCAAAATCTATAAATAAACCCCCTATTCCCACATGGAAAAGGGCTAGGACTTTTGGAGGCTTAAACTTTGGGCTAAAGACTCAATAGAACTCTGAGGCCTGAAGAATCCCAGAGCTCCATCCCATCACCATCGTCAGCGAACCCTCGCCACTAGGCCGTCATTGTTGGACCTCTGTCTGACCATTGTCAACGGACCTTCATTCGGCGGCCACATCCGAGCCTTAATCCGACCTCCATCACCCGTCGACTACAGGCCATCTAACCTCCGTCGCCCACCGACTAAGGTCCATTTGGCATCTGTCTCCCACCAACTACGATCCCTCAGACCACCACCGTCAGCTGACTACGGTCCCTAAGACCAAAGTTGCCCGCTGAATACAGTCCCTCCAACCTCTGACGCCTGCCGACTACAGTCCCTCCAACCACCATCGCCGGCCGACAACGGTCCCTTCAACCTCCATCACCAGCCGATTATGATCCCTCTGACCTCTATCACTAGACAATGATCCCCTCAACCTCAGTCGCCAAATTACAATCGCTCCATCCTTTGTCGTCAAATTCCTAATCTTACCATCGCAACTCCCCTTCCATAGCCTACTCTAACTGTTGTGTCATCGACCTTTCATTCTTTGCCTCACTCGCCCCTTCCATGGGTGTTGCCTAAAACTTCACTCATTGCCCTAGCCCCATCCCATCCAACCATGTAATGTGCTTTACATGATGTATATTTTCTACATTGAGTCAATGCCTTCCCCCGAAGAAGAGCATCATTTGTAATCAACAACAAACACTAGTAGAATCATTTTAACTGGGTTAGGCCTTTTATGTAAAAATCTTGGAACCAATAATGATGATGAAACAAATCATATCTTTTCTACTATTCAAAACTGAATCATACTACAATTCACATCCAACTACTACGCCAAATATGAGATATGCAAAGCTACCACCAAATTAAAAGGTTAAATCTCTAAAGTAGAGGAGTCTGAGATGATAATTGGAAGAACTTATGTATTATGTATTGTAACTCTATAGTTAGCATTATTAGCATTTCGAAATTGCAACTGACAAAATTCCAAACCTTAGAAACCCCTCTAATTATCAAACACCCAGACCCCCCCCCCCTACGCACACAATCTTCTACCTTGCTTGTCACCAAATTCCTAATCTTACCATCGCAACTCCCCTTCCACAACCTACTCTAATTGTTGTGTCATCACCCTTTCATTCTTTACCTCACTCGCCCCTTCCATCGTTGTTGCCTAAAACTTCACTCATCGCCCTAGCCCCATCCCATTCCATCCCACCCTACCCCACATTGTCTCATCAGTAGGGGCATCAAGTTGTTTGAGATCTATAACATGGATTATAGAAGATTGATGACTAAGGGTGATACATAAGAGTTAATGTAGCATCTAACCAAATAGGAAAAAAATAATTTCATTGCATGCCCTTTACATTCAACCAAACAATTTAAAATAAACAAAAAAAACTACATTTGGGTAACAAGATGCATGCATTATAAATACATCTAACCAAACAGACCATTAGAGCAATGAAAGGATACTTGATGATTTGGAAATGGTTGATATGCTGAAGAGAGTGTTGCCATGAAAGTCGCATTGAAAGCATAAAGATTTTTTTTTGTTTGCTTAATCAAAAGCCAGAATGGGTTATATGCTCAAATTCCCAATATTGAGATAAATATACAACATAAATTAACCAACATGATGGCACTTCATCCTTTCATTATAATAGTCAGGACTGTTAAAATACCATCCGTCTCAAAAATGACTGTAAAGCACTACCGTGCCCAAAGCTCACCTTGATAGTATCGTAGTAGCCCCATCCGACCTCACTGGACAGCCTGCCCAAAAGGCAGTACTTGTGACCTGGCTGGAGCCTCAGAACCCTAAGAACAACCAAATCCCCACAAAAACACAGCAGCGAAGCGCCATCAAGAACTAATCAACTTTAAGAATCAAAAGAAAAAGAGAAAAAAAAACTCACTTGAGCGCATCAGGGATCACCATCCTCTTCTTCTTGTCATACGGGGGCGGAATGCCCTCATAGGCCTTAAGCCTCCCCAGAGCCGCAGCTCCTCTCTTAGTCTTATGCGGAATCATTCTATGCAAAAGACGAGATTTTTCTTAAGCAAAAGAAACCAAAACGAATAAATAAATAACCTAGAAAAGGGAGAAGGGTATTCACCCGCGAATAGTGCGCCAGAGAATTTTAGCGGGAGCGCGGAAGTGGATCGGACCATGAGATGGCTTGGTGTTCATGCGCTTGCGAAGGAAGCGTAGAAACTTCATCTTCTGGCGAACGAGGCCCCCGGACATGCAAATCTCTTCGCAGCGGACGACGACAATGTGCTGGCCATTGAGGAGCTCTTTCGCCACGATCGATGCCAGGCGGCCGAGCATGTGGTGGCGGGCATCCACCACAATTCGCCGCTGGCTTATCGCCGATCCCGATACCATTTCTACTCGCCGCCGCTAGGGTTAGGGTTTATGCTTGGGAGCAAAGCTGCTTCCCTGTCGCTACGAAGACAATGGGCATTAGGGTTAATTGTCAAACCTTATACTTCTTAACTGCACGGGCTGGGCTTTTGAATGGGCTATATTTCGCTAAGTGATCCTCCTGGTTGGCCAATAAAATGATTAAGGCTTTATTTGATTGTTCTAATATAAATAAGAACATCAATTATTTTAAAAATTATTATTTCTTTTAACAAATAAATTTGATTTTTCATATAATAATATTACATCATTTCAATAAATTAAAGTAATAAAAAAATAAAATTTACAAATACCTTATCTTATCAATAGATTTATAAATAACTTATATATTTTTAAATATTAACATTATTGGTTAAAAGAATTAAACATGGTGATACATATTTGCCCTAATTGGCTTAATTAAATTTGAGGGAATGTAAATAAACTTTATTTTGAAAATTTTTTCCATTTGATTTCAATATAATTAAAAAAATGAAATTTATTTTAAATAAATAATTTTTTTTTCAATTATAATTATTTAGCCAAGTTGAGTGAAAATTAAGAAAAAAATTTATTAGATTATAGATGTAAATCACATATCTTCTGTTTGAAAAAAATAAAAAACTAATTTCTTATGCTTTAAGCAAAAATATAAAAATATTTTTCATTTAATTTCAGATCAATCAAATAAGTCAGCACAAATTTCACTTTAGCCTGACAAATGGGTGAAAATAAATTTCATTTCAGTTTTTTAATCATTTTGATTTCCTTTTTATTTTCTCTCTTTTAAATCATCTAAATCAAGCTAAGCATTAACAACTAATTTTGATATATCATTAGAAAATTCATCAACAAAGTATAGATTTTGACCCAAAAAAAAAAAACCTTCATGATTGCCTTCAGAATCATCTGAACTCTGAATTCAGTAGACTTATAGTTAAATTGAATATCTTGATGAGACAAACACATAGACATTAAAATTGATCCAAGATAAATCCTGAAAACCTAAATCAAGTGTTTGAAACCTATTTAAAATTTTGTGACATTAATTGGATGACTAAATGATTCCAAATTTTGTGTGCTTAACATCAAAATAAGCAGTTCAATAAGAGAAATCGAATAAGCTTAAGATCACTCAATTCTAAGAATGTTAAGACACTTAAATATTGAAAAATAACCTTTAATCAATGAAATCAACACATGCCATATGATAGAATTTTTAGGGATTTTGGCAAAAAAAATTAAAATGACACTCTTAAAAATTATAAATAGACCCACAATATTCGCATTAAGAGGAAGCTTAAACCTTGACCTGAAATTGGAGAGAGATTGAAAATCCAGATAACTAGAACCTTTCTTGATGTTTGATATTGATAATCACCACCAGTAATAATTGTTTCCTAATGATCATCTGAACATCATTACAACACCATCATCATCCAACTGTACTCACTCAACCACCATCTCTCATATACTATAGCCTGATAGGCATCAACCAATAGCTATTGTCCAACCTGATCACCATCACCCTCCACTAGTTCTCAAGTAATCTCTAGAAGAAATATAGAAGACCAAGATAGCTTTTATAACTTGGTAATTCCCTCTTATCTAAATTGAGAGGTATAGCTGACTTCTATAATTTTGGTTATATGGTAGATCATTTTCAACTAGGTTAGGCCACATGATTTTTAAAGTTTTAATGTAAAAAATTTGTTGTCTCCCATATAACACTTTTATTTTTTTTGTGAATTAGATATTTATGTAAAACTAAGTTGTTAAAATCTCACTATACTCTTATGAATATTCCGGCACACAACAAGTTTAATATATAACATAATAAGTTAAGTTTCTTGCTCTAAAATTCAATTAGTTCATATTAACATGCATGAAATAAGTTGAGATCCCTAAAAATGCCACATTTATAGAGTTCATAGAGTATTTGATTAAAATTGTCACACTTTAAGTAAAATCATTCATAATCCACCCAAGAAAATATTTATACTAACATCTTACATTGAAAATGTGTTGCTTGTTATAAAAGTTGTGGCTAGGGAAATTAAGTGTAGCATCATATATTACATGAAGATCTTGCATACACAAACATAATGAAAGATAAAAATGCACATATGTAGAGTATAATAATTTCTATGTTGAAAACCTTCAAAAGAAAAAAAAGCCACATTGTCTGCTCAATTGCAAAAGATCCACTAGTCTTGATTCAATATTACAAATATTTGCATTTCCAATATACAAAGGATGGAGAGAACTTAATGAAAAAATTGAATTGAAAATCGTCTCCTCAAATAATAGCATGAGGTGGTGACCTCAATAAAGGATAACAAGCGAGCGCCAATCAACGATGATGGCAGTTGATGATAGTGGGCATTAGGAGTTAGTAAACAAATGCAAATCATCTTTAAACATCAAGTGATGTTAGTCAGCAACACCTGGTATTAAGGGCTGACTAATATATGGTAGTATAGATTTTACAAACATCGGGAGGTAATTAACCTAAACATTTTTCTTATATCAATAGAAACTTGTTGGCAAACATCAAGTGAAAGCTGACGCAAAATTTTGGCAATGATTTATGATTGTCATCGTTCAATAATAAGTATTAAGCCATGTTGATTGGCGAACATTTGAAATTCTAGTTCAATATAACAACATACAGTATTAAGTGTTCACTAATATTAACATAGGTTTGACAGACATCAGGAGGTGATCGAACTAAACATTTTCTTATGCGAGGGGCGATCATGTGACCTAAGAGGCAAGCATCGAATATTAACAATTGACAAACATTAGAAATTTGTTGTTGGCAGAAATTGAGTGAAAGTTGATACATAATGTTTGTTGTTATCAATCAATAATAAGAATTGGGCCATGTTGGTTGGCAACCATCTGAAATTGTGGGTCGACATGCATCTATGAAGGGCTATGGATGGTGTTGAGAGTTTTGCATTAGCATATATTGAGAGTTGGGCATTAAGCAATTGTGTGTATAAGTCAAAATTGCTTAGTGAAATAATGGTTTTGTGGGTTAGTGATCATTGAGAGTTGGATGTCAATACACTACAAGTATTGGCCAACATTAATCGAAGGGTACTCAATGTTGTGGGATAATAGCTAGCATAAAGCAATAGCTGACATCTAGTGTAGCCCATTAATGGATGTTGTTTAAACTAGAGTCAAGCGACAATATTGAATAAATATTTTATGTAAATAATGGTTTGAATAGTACATAAGGAGTCATACATTATTCGAGCATTTAATTGCTACTTATGTTGAGCGATGTTGGTTGATTGAATCCTTAAACCTCAAAGCCATTACTTCAAATGACATATATAATATCTTTTTTTTTTTTTTTTGTCAATATGGGATAAACTCTCCAATCAAATTTTTTAGGTTCAAGGTTATAAACTAATGATGTTAACAAGGGGATGGCAGGTCATAGTTAATAATGGTGGCAGGGGTTTGGGTGTTACTTATTAGGTGAATGTGGAATGTTTGGGATCAATCAACAATGATATTCCAATTTTTTTGATATCAAATATTAGGAGGCATTTGACTCGATGGTTCTCCATATAATAAGGAGACCATGCAATCTGGTAGGTAGTGATCAAACATTGGGTTGGGGGTGACCGAGCAGGCAAATGTAGAATGTTTGAGATCAATCATCATTAAATGTCGATGGTTGGTCAAATAAAAAATGTTAGGCAATTGACTAAGTCGTTCTCCATATAATAGAGATATCAGAAAATTTGGTAGGCAGGCATCAAATATGGGAGATAATTGACTTGATCTTTCTTTAAGTAGGAAGGGGACCAATCAACTTGACAAGCAAATGTTGAATGTAGGATGTTTGTTGCTAGTGAACATCTAACATTAGTGACTGTTAAATACCATGTGGTGATCAACTAGGTTATTATTCTTATAAGAGGGGAATCAATGACTTGGCAAGTGAACATCAAACATCATATATCTATTGTTAGCAACAATCAAATGCTGGTGAACATTAGATGTTGATCTTGAAAGCAAACATCTAATTGGTTGATGGCTCAATTGTTCTCTTTGCAGGACGAGAATATGCTATCTAACAGGTAGACATCAAACATTAATGGTTGGTAAATGTTGGACATTTATTATTGATAGAAATTGAACATTAAAAAATATCAAGGGTGTCAACTTAGTTGTTCCTCGTATAAAAGGAGAGACTTGGTGACTTGTTAAGTGATATTGCACATTAATGGTTGGCAAACATCATATGTATATTGTTAGCGGATGCAAACATTGACAGGCGTTGGACATCGATAGATAGATGTTGGTAAATGTTGGAATTTGAATATCTGTAAATGTCGATCAATAATTAGGCGGATAAAATCAATCAACAAACATATAACAAGTACATGAGTGTTGGGTTGTGACTCTATAAACTATCAAGACTATAGGATTCTCTACGATTCCTATCAACTCCATTTAAAACGTAAATTAATAATTAAAATTTAGGTTTATGTATATATTTTATTTACATTACTAAGAATGCACCCTATCACAATCTCCATTGATCAACATGTGATTCAATGATCTCACCCTAAAGTTGACTAACATACTAAAATACTCAACTTGGTTAATAGTAGACATGAGTTTTATTATCCTCTTCATCAAACATTTTTTTATTGAATATGAATCAACAATTCCACTCAAATACTCTAGTAATACTTCTAGATTCATCTAAAATCTTTCTCATTCTCATGTGCTATTTTTTATCTCTACTACTACATTGCAAGCTTACTAATGCTCTGAATTTAACGTGAAATTTAACAATCACTCAAATATCTGATTAATTTTTGACTTAAATTGAATTGAGATTACATAAAAAAATGACTAATAAGCCAAATTTTACTTATATCTAATTTGAAATTGAGTTGAACTTGAAATTAATTGCATAAGATTGAGACTGTGAGAGTGTATGTATGCTTGTTAGAGTAAGAACTGCCTTTAAAGATAGAAACTACTCAAGATCAGATAAATTATTGCATTGAATTGAATTCAATAATGAATCAAAGCTATTGAACTATGTCTAGCTCAAATCAAGATTGAATCAAACCAACCATAACTTATATATATTTGGAAAGAGATATATATATATATATATATATATACATCTCTCTCTCTAGTTGCTTAAAATAATCTCATTTAATAGATTAAATTTATGGTACTTTGGTTTCCTGCAAATAAAAAAGAATTTTTTGAACATAATAATTTGAATGAAGCTTTTGTCAAAAAAATTTTAATTTCTTCTTATTCAAATTTCCAACATCCAAACATAACAAAAGAATACAAAGAAAGATATGCTTGAATGATTTTATGTTTTGATGATTTTGGTTTGATTTCAATCCCAATCCCATTAATATTTTTGATTTCAACCAATTTTGGGAGTTACAATTGAAACTAAAGATTTTGCGGTTGAGTTTCGCCTAAATTTTAAATATTTTGATAAATTTTCATCAAAACTCTTTAGATAGTTGCCAAAATTCTATTTGAACTCTTTAGATAAACATCAATTAAATAAACCTTATTATTGCATGCCTTAATAAAAAAGTAACAAAGTTCACAACCAAAGCTTAAATTATCAAAATAAAAGACATTATGAAAATTGAGTTTTAAAATATTGCTCATTTCTTTTAAAAATAAGAAAAAGCTATAGAAAATAATGATTTAGTTTTCTTTTATTTTAAGTATGAAAATAAAATCACCACTTTTGAGGGGAAATTATTATATATTAAGGTAAGTGGAAAAAATAATAATAATTAGAGGTAGTTGAAAAGAAAAGATTTTTTTTCTATTTTTATTTAAATATAGTTAGTTTTGAGTTTTTTTTTACATTTTATTATTGAAAATTTTTTGTGATGATCGCAAAAATATGTTACTTTTAAGAATCCCTCATCCTTTGAAAAATGAACTAACAAGCTCATGCATATGAAATGATCATTCTACGGCATCCACTACAATGATAAGTGACCCTCTATAGTATCTAAATAAATTGATTTATCTTTGAACAATTAACAAATTATTTTTTAATCAATTGTTTAAATTGATGAAGTGGTTTTTTTGACATATTTTATATATATGCATGTTTAATTAACGTGATATTCGGGTCTGCATATCAAAGTATTTTGCTACAAATAATTATCTCTGGATTATTGTACATACAATTGCCCAAGTGTTTGTACGATACATTGAAATGTCATACGATATGATTGATCTATACATGTGTAATTAACTTTTTTGCATCTGGTTTATACTTGTTTTATAAACTTTCTTCAGTTATGTTGAATTATTCTCTTTAGCCAAGCTAGCCCATTTCGTATGAGACTAAGGCTTCGTTTGGGACGACTTTCTTTTTAATTTTTATACTAGAAAGCTGCTTTAAAAAGCAGTAAGAAAGCGGTCCCAAATAAAACCTAAACCTCATAAATTTATACTTAGTTATATAATTTCTCAGGAGATCATACATCCTATGATCCTTACTTTGAGTACGTTTAACTGTGGGGCTTCCAAAGATATTATGTATTATACCAAAATGTGTCTAGCATATTTGACCAAACATCCAATCATCTATCAATGTGGGATTTAGTTCATTTTTGCTCCCATTTTTATTAGCAGTCTATTAAAAATTGCTCTTTATTTGGGTCTATCCCAATTACTGTCACATATGCTCATCAAATCACCATCTTCAAATTTGAGATATCATGTAACTCATTAAGAATTTGGCAAAAACAAAAAAATAAAAAATCCAAGCCCTAATTTTTTTATGAATTGTGATATTTAGGTACCACTTTAACTAGAAGTTGTAAATTTAGCTAATAATATCTTGACAACTTGCTCTGACATAAAATCAAATGATAAATTCAACCAACTTTATTATTTATCAAAACATAATGTGTAACATCAAATAATCAAATGAGCCATCATATATCATCATCTTGAATGTTAAATATTTGTACTTTGGAAAAATATTACAACTAAAGTTACATGGAATGTAGGGTATATTATTGATAAGCCCATGTTAGCACTGATATCATTCTCCTTTAGGGCTGGAAAGTTTATGTAACATTAAATGCCATTCATAAATAATGTGAACACATGACAAAGGCATAAAGAAAAAGGCTCCAAATTCATTATTTCTTTATAATAATGTGTTCTTCAAGAGGCAATTAAGATTTCGTTTGAGACAACTTTCTTACTAGTTTTTAAATAGCTTTTTAGTATAAAAAATTTTAGTTCAAAAAAATTTTGTACTAAAAAACTTCTTCAGAAAGCAGTAAGAAAGCTATCTCAAACGAAACCTGCTCATGTTACTTTGGGAGTACCTTAGGATAATCATATCTCCATTTGATTCACATTAATAATGCAAATGACTATGATGGTTTTGAAAAAGGCAAATTGTAGCCCCCACAAATAATTGATAAGCATGTGGAATATAAGAATAATGAGATCTAATATTCTATATGTGACCATCACAACTATTTTGTTGGAATGTGTGTAATTATTTTAACTTTCTTGTAGAAATTATTTTGAAAATAAATTAATAGTTTATTGCCCAATTGATACACAAGGATTTGCAATTAACAAATTGACTAAGGGGCTGATTGATTTGTTAAAAAAAAAATGCAAAGGATTTTAAATGTAGCATATTTCAAACTTTGGGTGTTTAGTTTGATAAAGAATGAATAAAGTACAAATGTTTAGTGATTTTATTTTTCATTGTAAGTTGACTATATTGTTACCACTCGTTGTCGCCCTCGCCGTCGGCTTCCTACCGACGTCCGCCATCGCTCGTCACCCTCTATCATTGTAGCTAACATCATCATTGCAGGACACCAGCACAATTGCTAACCTCTGCCACCGATCATGACACCAACACCGACCATTGTTGTATCCACTGCAGGCAACCAACTATCATTACCGGCCACCACTATCATGACTTTATATTATATTCATTTTACTTCGTGCAAACATAATAATAATAATAATAATAATAATAATAATAATAATAAAACTATAGAAAATAATGATTTAGTTTTCTTTTATTTTAAGTATGAAAATAAAATCACCACTTTTGAGGGGAAATTATTATATATTAAGGTAAGTGAAAAAAATAATAAAAATTAGAGGTAGTTGAAAAGAAAAGATTTTTTTTCTATATTTATTTAAATATAGTTAGTTTTGAGTTTTTTTTACATTTTATTATTGAAATTTTTTTTGTGATGATTGCAAAAAAATTTAATTAAATAATTAGTTCCACCCTTATTTTTGAGTGATATAGATCATTAAAATTTTTTTAGCCATCTCTTAAAAAGATATTACATTTTTTATATCACTATATTGATGTTAAATTGTTGAAAATATTAAGGAGAGGTTGTACATAAATTGATAGAATAATCCCACATCATAAAATCAAATAATTATAACTAAAATAAGATGGAAACTTCCTAATCCCTCTACTAATTATCTTTTTTTTATCAATAGCTAGTTCATAAAAAAGTCTTAATTAAAACGAAATTTAATATTTCAGTAATAATAATCTTGATAATTTGGACTTTATATTGCACAATTTGATTAATTAATCCTTGTTTTATGTTGCAAGGAAGTCAAAAAATTATATTTTAAAATCATACAAAAAATGATTTTCTACCGGCTCTTCACTCTTTAAATTAGGGGTGTAAGTGAGTCAATGTGACTTGATAAATGGCTCGTGAGCGGAGCTCAATGAGCTAACTGGCGAAGTTTGAGCTAGCCCTGACTCAATGCATTAGTCCGCGAGCCGAGTCATCTAAAAAAAATTAATATAAAATATAATTCATAAGTTCAAGTACAAAATTATTAAAAATAATTAAATTAATATTTTACTTGACTATATTAAATAATTCTTTATTATTTTTCTTCTAATTTCTTATTTTTTTATCATTTTACTATAATAATTGCTTAAACCATAATCATTTTCTCTTGGTCACAATAAACAATCCAGCTCAAACTCATAGAATAAAGTTTGAACTTTAGCTCGAACTCGATTAATCAAGCTCATGCTCAAACCAGAAGTGACTCGAGCTCGGCTCAAGTCTTTTACACGCCTACTTAAAACTCTAATCAAAATGATTTTAAGTTTTTTAATTTTGTGTCTGATAATTTTATTTGTTAATATTTATGATGATAGATATGTGAAGAGTTTAGGGTATTATTCTAAAAAAAAAAGGAAAATTTTAAAATAGTAATTTTCTATTGATTTTTGACACTCACTACAGGAAAGTCAGCTATTACCGGTGGTATTTATTTTTTTTCCGGCGGTTTTAGAAATTACCGGCGGTTCCTAAACCGCCGGTATTAGGCGCGTAGGAAACGATTTCCGGCGGTCATTTTCCGGCGGTTTGACGAACCGGCGGCTGTAACCGCCGGTTAATCACCGGCGGCTTTCCGGCCGCCAAAAATGCCGATTTTACTGACGGTTTTACCGGCGTCCTTTTTATATTTCCGAAGCTAAAAAAGCCGTCTGGTATCGATGTTTCCGGCGGGGAAACCACCGGCGACTGCTGGTAAACCGCCGGTCATTACCGACGGCTTAATTATGAATCCGGCGGTTATACTTAGCCATCCGGTAACGAAGATTCCGACGGCCGCCGGCGGTCTAACCGCCGGTGACCGCCGGTATTTTTCCGGCGGCTAATGTATATTACCGGCGATCGCCTAAAGCCGTCTGGTATCGAAGATTCCCGGCGGCCAAACCGCCGGAAAGCCGCCGGAAACCTGTAGCATCTGAAAAAAAAAATTGACAGCCCCTCTATTTATTCAGATTTCCACAAACCTACACAGCAAATATTTATCACAGTTTATATTGGGCAACACGCCACTATAATCAATCCACAAATATAGACAACACGCCACAGTTTATATTGGGCAACAAGCCACTAATCCACTTGAGCATCCTAATCTTTGCAATACTTAACTTAATATTATGCTTCTCTTTTAATGGCAAAAATTCTGCACCATAAAGTATTGCAAGTCTCACCAACATTTTATAGAATTTTTCCGTAAAATTAAGGGGGACTTATCAACAAGAAGAATATCATCAACAAAAAGGATACACCAGGGTACAACCTCATGCAAATTTTTAGTGAGAACATCCATGACTAAAGAAAAAAGATATGGGCTTAAGACTGATCCTTAATATAATCCAATTGAAATAGGAAAATACTTGGTCAAACCACCTTGTATTCGAACACAAGTAATAGCTCCTACATACATATCCCTAATGACTTGAATATTATAAGCATTATTAACTGTTCGAATTTTATTATATGCTTTCTCTAAATGAATAAAAATCATATTTAGATCCTCCTCATTCTCTCTATACTTCTCCATCAAACCTCTCAATAAATGTATAGCCTTCATAATAGACCTACATGGCATGAATCCAAATTGATTTTGAGAAACAAGAACATCCATTTCTAGTGAGAATAGCTAAAAATCAAGTTCAACTTGAACTCCCTCTCTAATCTTATCAACAAGAAGAATATCATGAGCAATAAGCAAACACCAAGGTACATCCTCTTCAAAATGTCTAGTGAGAACATCCATGAATAAAGCAAAAAGATATGGGCTTAAGACTGATCCTTAATGTAATCCAATTGAAATAGGAAAAAGCTTGGTCAAAACACCTTGTGTTCGAACACAAGTAATAGCTCCTACATACATATCCCTAATGACTTGAATATTATAAGCATTATTAACTGTTCAAATTTTATTATATGCTTTCTCTAAATGAATAAAAATCATATGTAGATCCTCCTCATTCTCTCTATACTTCTCCATCAAACCTCTCAATAAATGTATAGCCTCCATAGTAGACCTACTTGGCATGAATCCAAATTGATTTTGAGAAACAAGAACATCCATGTCTAGTGAGAATAGCTAAAAATCAAGTTCAACTTGAACTCCCTTTCTAATCTTATCAACAAGAAGAATATCATGAGCAATAAGCAAACACCAAGGTACATCCTCTTCAAAATGTCTAGTGAGAACATCCATGAATAAAGCAAAAACAAATGACTTATTGGTATTGCAAATTTCAGAAAAAATAAAACCAAACCGAAGGGAGCTCGTCAGCGGAGGGAACTCGTCGGCGGCCGAACAATGTGCGAGATTGTCGGCTGGAGGGAGCTCGACGGTGGCCGGATTCCTGCGCAGTTAGCCGGAGGTGCGATCGCGAGCGAGCGTACGCAGGGAGAGCAAACCGAAAAAATGAAGAGGAAGGGCTCGGGATGGCCAATATTAGGTCTATTTCCGGCGGTTCTCCGACGGTTATGACCGCCGGAAAAATTTACTTAACACCGGCGGCCTACGCCGCCGGTATTAGCGACGGTAAAACATAAAATCGGCGGTCTTACTGGAGGTTACCATAGCGCCGCTAATGCCGGCGGTTTTTAATACAAAACCGCCGGTTAATACCGGGGGTTAGACCGCCAGTTAAACTGCCGTTATTACCGACAACTAGCGAACCGCTGGTAATAGCCGCCAGTAAAACCTGAATTTCCTGTAGTGACTTTAAACTCTAAGCTTAATGATTTAAAATTATTTTTTGTCTCATAATTTTATTTATTAATATGATATGAATTAAATATTCCTATCTTTAATTTTTTTTTTAAAAAAAATTAGAGGATAAGAATCATTTTCGAGTATTATAACTAAAAAATAAAATAAAAAATTAGTCATTCCAATAAAAGATTATACATATACATTTATCCTTTCCATTTAAAATCCCTTACCCACAAATAATACAAAAACAATTAAATATTTGATATTTATATCGACTGGTTTATAAATAAAAAATATATTATTTTTAACAAAATATATTATAAATTTATTCGTTTTTTTTTTCTTATTTACATGCGTTAATGATGGAGATTGGTCTGCCATTAGAGACAATGCCATATGGAAGATGAGGTGAGAGCATATAGGCTGAGATACTTTCAAGCTTAGGGGAAGGAGATGAGGTGGGCTTGTTGATTCATTCTATTAAAAGAGACCAAGTAAATATTAGGAAAAGATTCATCTCTCCTAAGGACGGCCGATGAACAGCCGATGAACTAGGTAGAAAGAGAGGGGGGGAAAAAGAACAAAAATAAGATGAAGAAGAAGACTTACCAAGATGGTGTTTTGTGTGCTTCAACATTATAGACAACATATACGTCATAATGTGAGAGAGAGTCTCAATAAAATTTTAGAGAAATATTATATAATATAGGAAGGTTCACATCATCCCGTCGAGTAAACTTGGAGGATGAGGGAGTAGGGAGTAGAGAGTAAGGAGCGGAGGCCCTTGAAGATGAGGCCGCGTCTTCTTTTTTACATGAGTTCCATCTCAACCATTGCTTGTTCTCCTCATTATATTAGTTTTGTTATGCTTTTTTGAAGAGGGATGGTAACCTAGCTACTATTGGATTATTGTGGGCTAAACATATTTTGATTGGTTCATTGGTGGACAATGATATGTTGGGGAATTGATTTGGGTGGTCAAATCGACTTGTTCATGAAATTAAGAGGTCAACGAACTAGATTAGTACTAGGATGGACATGTTTTGACTTGTTTGCACGTGAGTGATGATATGTTGGTGGCTTGATAGAGCTAATCAGACTAACTCACTCAAGTAATTAAGAGAAAAATTAGCAACAATGAATTAGCTAGAGGGGTGATCAGAAGTTAAGGGTGATGATAAGAGTTCAGAAGTGATTTCATTTATTGGCAAATAATAATCTTTGTGAGATGGCAACTAGCTTCAATATATATGGCCCAAATTAGAGAGGGGGAGGGGGTGGGGCAAGGAGAGAGAGAGAGAGAGAGAGAGGGAAGGGGTGAACCAAACATTACACTTTTTTTTCTTTTAAACACTATAAATGTATAAATTTAAAATGATAATAACACTCAATTTCAAGCCCTCTCTTCTTCAATCATCTTTTTTCATGTATCATAAGGAAATATGAAGAAAATTTACTCTCTGATCCATGAGAAGCAAAGCTAGAGGTAAGAATAATAGTTGTAAGAACATCAGCCATGCAAGAGCAAGGAGAGATAACAATGATCATGCTGAATAACCTCATAAGATAGGGCTCTCTAAGGTCAATGCATATTTAGCTTTAACCTTTAAGTTATTTTCATTGTCTAATTATGGAGAAATTTTTCTGTGCGGACACCGGACAGGAGAACCGTCCAATTTATGCTTAGGTACCGAGCGGTACCGAGCCTCTCTCGGTATCAAGCTCGGTACCAGCCAGTGGCGCATTTTTATTAGAGTATGGACTCCGCACAGAATAATTTCTCCTAATTATGAGAGCTCTCAGTCCATTATTCTACAATAAGTCTTCAAATTTATCTTTTTTATGTGAAAGGGAGGAGGAGGTTGTATTCTTTTTGACCAATTTATATAAAATATATTCTTATTTCTTCTAAATGCTTGATTTCACAGCAAGAACATTCAATGATAGTTTAGGTAAAAAAACTAGCCATCATTTTTTTAATGTGAACACTAACTCTATTTAATAAAAAAAAATTTTCCAATAGTTTTTCTTCTTGATAGCATAATGTATACTAGAAATCACTAATATTTTTGCATAAGCATATTTTAATTAAAAAATTATCTCTCAAGAAATATCATATATAACTACATCTTTTTCATATAAAAATTTCAATGAATTTATAAGAGACTTTAGATAAGCATTTATGTGCACTTTGAATTGTGAAGATCAGAATCATAAGTGTTGCCATATACATCTCACGCAAAAAAATTATACAATATATTTATGACTAGCCAACATGCTTAAGATCAGATATAACATAATATAACATAAAGCATCAGCACATAAGCTAGGCCTTTTTTTTTGGTTTAAATGCGAACTTTAAATATATGAGATCAGTGGCGGAGCCAGGATTTTTTAATAGGAGGGCATAATTTATTTTTTAAAATTTTTCCTCAATTTTATCTTCTCGGTTTAGGACCGATATTGGTAGTTTTAAAAATTTTGTTTATTAAATTTATTAATTTAAAAAGATAGAATATTACATATAAGATGAAAATTTTTAGCATTTATTCTTCATATTTTGAAAGAGTTAAATAAAAACTTTATTATCAATACAATTCAATATTTCTTTCTCAATGTATGCAACTAAAGTATCATTCATCCACTTATTTCTAATTCTATTCCGTAATCAATTTTTTATGATAAACTGCATGTCTATGATATAAGTTTCCAACTGATTATCAAGATTGTCAGATCAATAGAGCTAAAATCATATGGATAAAGATATCCTAGTCGAATCAGTCTCTCTTTATTGAATGTAGAAAAGGAATTGTTTGGATTCAAGCAAGCAATAGATCGAAGTAACTCAGCATTTGTCTCTGCAAAATGTTGTAATACCAACAATATTAAAAAGTGGGCTACCAAGGATACATTTAGGCAATCTATCTGTAGTAAAACAAAACAATAACATCAACTAGGGCTGCAAGTGAACCAAACGTTCGACAAGCTACTCGATGCTCTGTTCGATTAAAGCTCGTTTGTGATCGTTTAACTAACTAAACAAACAAACTTGAACAATATTTTAAATACTTGATCCTTAAATAAACAAGCTTGAACACTAATGCGTTTGGTTCATTTATGTTCACGAACAAAATCATTTGAAGTTCGTGAACAAGCTCGATAAAAAGCTCGATAAAAGCTCGATTCATGAGACTGACTGTGACATTCAGTAGTTCATTTAGGAAGAAAATCTAGTAGTTCATTTTGATTGCTTAGAATGGTGGAAGGCTAACTTCTTATTATTGTTTATTCAATTTATTGTTTGCTAAATATGTTCACGAATATAGCTCGTTAAGGCTTGTTTGTTTAAAGCTCGATAAGCACTAAACGAACCAAACATGAACTGAACATGAACCAAACATGAACACCCTTAAATTAAATGAACCAAACATGAACACAAACAATAAAGCTCGAATCAAATACGAACCAAACTTGAACAGGCTAATGATAAACGAACTCAAACATGAACACTCACATACTCGGCTCGGCTCGGTTCGTTTGCAGCCCTAACATCAACAACTTATCATCACTATTTGAAACAATAAAGTGCTTTGAAAGCAAGTGTTTTATAAACACAAATAACTTAGATATCTAAATAACGTGCTTTATTGAGACAAAAACATCATTATTTTTGATTATGTGAAGGCATTAGGATTAGATATGGGTGCATTAATCATAAAGGAAACAAATTATATAACCAAGCAA
Source organism: Dendrobium chrysotoxum (assembly GCA_019925795.1). Taxonomy (NCBI): domain Eukaryota; kingdom Viridiplantae; phylum Streptophyta; class Magnoliopsida; order Asparagales; family Orchidaceae; genus Dendrobium; species Dendrobium chrysotoxum. The sequence goes on from CM034301.1 coordinate 57,688,303, forward strand.
AGCAATGTACAATTTAATCATTCCTATACATGAACTCTGACAGAAGAACAGAGCAAAACTTCAAAACAAATAAATAAATAAATAAATAATACCTAAAGTTATGAAAGAAATCCCTTCCTGATCATAGTGTCCACTCCAGAAGATGCGTCTCGTTCCTTTTTGGCAGAGAGATCAAGTGTCGAGCCGCGAGAGTACAAGATGGAAGATGAGCAAAAAAATTAGGGTCGGCTAGGCTATTCAACAAAAAACACACAAGAAATTTTTTTGTTTTTTTGGGGAATAAGGTGGGAGATGAAATTAGAAATCATAATTTTTTGAGGGGGCTGCATGCGATTAAAGAGCTAGTATACTTTAACATTGTATGAATAACATAATACACATGATTCTTACTTTTTTCTCATGACTCCATCTCATATGATTAATATAGCTCATAAATGCATATAATATCCTTATATTCATATCATATTTGGATGTAGAGTTTGTACCTGGATGCTCCATAAATTTAACATTCATTACTTATCATATAATTTTTATAATGAATCCCTCCTTTGTACATTTAGAGTTAATTTGGGCATAAATTTTTTGGTCCTACAAAAATTAATTAGTATAAGACTATTTGCCAAAGCACATAAAAATCTATTTTAATTTATGATCAATTTATTGTCATCAAATGTGAAATTAAAATCCCAATAAATTGATTGAACTAATCTCAAAGGTTATTTGCCACCTCTCTATGCCTTTCACACCACAACCATAAACCTAACTCGACTACAACAACATTAACATATATAACATCATTTTCACTAGTAAAGTTGTTGCATAGACCCATCACTAGTACTAGATCATAGGGGAGGTGACAAATCTTTAAAATTGTTAGTATAGTTTTATTTTCTTTTATCCTAGCCTTTCATTTACATTTAGTTTAGGGTTTAGGTGGTATAAAATCAATAAAAATGCCAAGCAACATGTGTGCTAACTTTTTAGTCTAAGGAAGTCAAATTATGCCACATCACCTTATCACCCAATTTGTCAGTTCATTAAAGTCTAAGGCTTCATTTGGGATAGCTTTCTTACTGCTTTATAAAGTTGTTATAGAGAAAGTAACTTTTTAAAGTTATTGCAGTTATTGTAGAAAGCAGTTTTCTATTATAATTTTTTTAAGCAATAAAAAACAGTGGCCAAATAAAAATTATGGTTGCAATTTGAAATGCAAAGCAGTAAGAAAGCTGTCCCAAATGAAGCCTAAATCAAAACAATTATTCACAAAGCTTGTAACATGACATTTCTTCTTCCAAGAGTGGCAATCAATAGGTCAAACACTCTTTGGGTTTCTATGAAGAAATAAATATTGAAGCATTAAGCTAGTTCTAACATGTTTGACCACCTCTTCAATTCCTTGTGATATTTTAACTTCTCTTTTACTTATAATTCTTATAAATGTCAAGAATGCTGAAATGTAATAATCCTTTGTTCAATTGAAATAGGAATTTTAGAGAAGCATTCTCCTTCCTTCTAAAAACTTAGTGTTATTTTCTTGGTTTTTTAGCTTGGTGGTCAAAATCAATCATTTTTTGTGAGAAAATTTTAATATTATTATTATTTTTCTTTTTGGTGTTTTCTTTATTTTATTGGCATCCCTACACCCCCTCAAGTGTTCTAGAACTTCTCAGTATATTTTTTAGGTTTTATTCATCATTTTCTCTAACATTATTGAACATTATAAAAAACTACTACCCAAAAATCCCTTGCAACATCTCATCAACATCTTGAACTATTCATAAATAGCATCATTCCATCATTTATACTTTCAAAATCATCTCCGAAGCTCCACATAATATTAACCACCAAAATTAGCCTACACCCCAAAGAACCTCTTTATCTCCCTTTGATCTTCACCATCCTAAAGGCCCACAATCCTCTTAAAACTTTTAATACATTCCCTTAACTCTTCTAACATCAAATAAAATTATTTACGTCCATCCTCTACTCCAATGCCTACCACTACATCATCTTAGGATGCAAAGGGAGGAGAAGGATAAGTATATATGTGATTAGATGAATGAGAGACTCGCGGATGATCAACATCTTACTCTAACTTTCAATCTAGGAATGCGTGGGTTAGAGGGATATCATTAGGGTGTTGCCTATCCAAATTGAGGCTTAGAGGGGGTTCAAATTAGAGGGATTTACATATCATTTTTTTCATGCTATTTATATATCTAACATCTAAAATTTTAATATTACATGTCTATCATCCATAGGACAAATATGAGTATATGAAATGAAATATTAAAATTTATATGATGGTATTGGTGGTATGAATGAAATATAGGAGTGATATATTTGATATTAAAATTTTATATGAGTGGTAGAAATGTAATATTAAAATTTTAGATATTAGATATATAAATAACACGTAATAAAGAGGTATGTATGTAAATCACCCAAATTAAAAACAAAAAATATTGCAATTTGAAAAAATATTTCTTATTTTAAAAAACATATCTTCCTTTGAAACTATCTCACACAGTTCACACCCTATCCTCTAAGAAGTTGCAATAACCAAAATCACTGGGACTCATCTGAACACTATTGCCTACCTTCTTGGAAATATCTGGCAGCGTGCCACAACCCAGCTCCGTCATCTTCCTCTCCCCCTCCTCTTCCCGTCAAACAAACGCAAACGACCGGCAAAGAAACCAGACGTAAGCTTTGACCCATAGAAATCATTAAAAAACATTATTTTAGCTATATTCCTTTCTGATCCAATAAAGGAGCATCTTTCCCAATCCCCAGAAAACAAATTTCTTTCTCCCTCTTCTCGTTTCTTCTCAATGGGAGGTATAATGTCATGCTTCCATGAGCCGGACTCACCGAAGGGGCTGGCGGCAAGGCGAAAAAAGCGCGGCGCGCAGCAAGATGCCACCGTTACAGCGGTGGTCGGATCGAGCAAGAGATGGGAGAAAGGGAGATCGGTGAGGGCTGCGGAGGAGTCTCTGATCCAGGAGGCTGCTGCTCTGCTGCTTTTGCAGCAGCAGCCGAACGGAGGAACAGCGATTTCTTTCGATAGGTCCACATCGCTGAGGTACCCAGGTATGGGAGTGAAGAAGCAACAGGGGTTGCCAAGGAGTTCGAGCTCCAGGGCGAGGTCGCTCACTGACCCTGTTGTTGCGCCGCAGCAGCTTTTGAATCAGGTGAGTTATTGTAAAAGTGCTTGCTTTTTGGTTGTGAGTTCGATTTTGGGTGGATAGTTGGGTGAATGGTTTGGTAAAGATGCGGTTTTTAGTTTGCATGGATTTCGTTTCTTTTTATTGTTTGATCTATCTGTATGAATGCATATTTCATTTTCTATGCCACTTTGATTTTATTGGATTCGGTATCAGTCATCTAAAGTGGAATGAACATCCGGGATTGTGGTAATTTTGCAATTACCACCTCGATTGGAGAGAATCCAAAACCAGAAGTTGGGGACTTGGGTTTATTAAGTTGATGAACAGCCTGTATAAGAAGGAAAAGGGCATCCTGTTCTTTTTTCCCCTCATTTCTTTCAATTTCCTTGATGATTAACTTTTTTAAAAAGGGGGTTTGCATCATGCTAGGACAGTCCAAGCTGCGCTAGATCTTAACCTGTTACATAAATAGTTTTGGAATGATGAGTTGTTATATGGATTTGATGAATTTGATTTGTCCTTTTTTTTGTTTGACTTACTCAACTTTGATAGTACTATCTATTTGTTTTTTTTACTTCCCTCAAGTACCTATCTGATGTGGTTTGACCGGGCTTTGTTGCATTGCCCTTTCTGAATACTAGTTGGAATGGTTCTTACCAGATTTGCTATATTTGCTATATCTATTCCTAAAGAATCTGCCATTTTTGTGCTTGCAGAGCCCTTTCTGCTTATGGAATATTAGACATAGCCCATACCCAAATGATAATTGCTTTGAATTTCTCTATTTAAGTTTGCACAAATAATAATATGACTCTTTCAAGGTAATAATTTTTTACTTTAAAAGAGGATGATTTTGACAACGTTGTGTTTTTTTCCCTGCCAATAAGTGGCAGCTAATGTGGAATTCTCTTAGCCTTCCAAAGATATTTGACGGGTTTAAATACTCTCAAATGAAAATGACTGTCCTTACCGATTGCTGTATATGAGTATCAAGAATCGTCTACACATACAAATATTCAGGAATTATAGAGTCTTATCTCTAAGGTTTCTCTTTACTTTCGGCATTCCCATATAGGAGAGTTGTGAGGTTCTGATAATATTATTTTGCCCATGATATTAGAGATTGGAAAAGTAACTACCCATTATATTACTTTTTTGTGTTATCAATCACTTTTGATGGAAAATGAAGAAATATGTAAGCTGGATGTGTTTAATTAATTTGGATTTAAATATACAAAATAATATAGATATAGATGGGGATATAGCTTTTAGAATCAAAGCGGGTGATTGAAGTGGATTGTCATAGGGAGTACATATGATAAGATATATCATGGATGCTGTTAAGATGGATGCTTGATAGGTGTGAATGATAACTATTGAAGAAATTATAATGGGAAGTAAGCTTAGGATATTTAAAAGGGGATATGAGATGTATTAATATGATTGGTACTTGTTATAAATGATTAATGTTAAATATTTACTATTAGGGAGTATGGACCAAAGAATGACTAAATTGGTCATTATATTACATGTGGTCAATTGGTTTACTATGCAAGAACTTAAGTCCATAGGGAGAGCCAATTACTTAGTATTTTTATACTAATATATTTTTCGCCCGTCCAACCTTACATTAACCTAATGCCATGTTAGTCACCCGCTTTTAAACTTTTCTCAACCATGGTAAAAGACACTAAAGACCTATGGGATCCACAAAATGCATGAATCACTCAATACCAACCAAACATTTTGATTTTGATACCACTTGTTGTTATGAACTAAATGAGAACTAAAGTTGGGCTCAATATACCAGTGATTAAGCTTATTTTTAACCCAAAAGTTTAATAATATGGGAGAGGGCTAATCATGTCGTTTTTTTATATCAACATGTTTTTCATGTATTTGTGTGGGACTAAACCCAATGCTCTCACACATCTTAACATTTAGGAATTTAAAGGGATAGCAAAAAGGTAAAATAGCTAGAAGTTTTGCAGAAAGACTCAAACAGTTAATTACTCATCCATCACTCAAAAGAAAAAAAAAGGGTGAATCATAAAACCAACACAACTTATTTAGAGCAAGGCTACTGATGTCTTAATGCTTCACTTGTTTATATTAATCCTCTTATGAAGTAGATGATATATCTAAACTAAGATTACCTTTGTTTGTAATTATTTTCTTCACACTGAGGAGATTTATGAACGCTCAGGAGATTGGCTTCTGCACATTTGATGAATTTCAATTTTTTTTTTAAATTTTTCTGTTTTTCTAGGTTTAAATATTATTTTCTCAGTTTTGTATAATCTTTTCTCTCCTTAAGTGTCTCTTCAGTAATTTCTCTTCCTTTAGTTGCATCCACTTTAAATCTTCTGGTTCTTACATGATTCTGTCCAAATTATTCCCGTACAGGAAACAAAAATAGATGATTTAGAAACCAACCATTTTGTGCTGGTTCATGGAGGTGGTTTCGGGGCATGGTGTTGGTACAAAACTATAGCACTACTACAAGATGCTGGATTCAAAGTCAATGCAATAGACCTTACTGGTTCTGGAATTAATTCTTTTGACACAAACAACATTACAAGTCTTTCCCAATATGTAAAACCACTAACAAATTTGCTTGAAAAACTTGGTGATTCAGACAAGGTTTGATTTCTTTTTTCTTCATTAAGCTTGATTATCCTGCACATTTAGTACTTGCAAATTTATGTGACTGGTTTTAATGTCTTGATTTTGTTTTATTATTAAGATGGCTATTCATGTTGTGTCAGTGATTGTTTTATTCACAATTTGGTCATTATTTTTTGCTCCAAGTTTGTTAAGATTTTAAGTGTCAATATCTGCAAAATATATATATATATTGTGAAATCCCAACTCCCAAATATGTAATTTCTTGTTAGCATTATGAGGGTCGAGATTCAACCTTATGTGATAACCTAACTCAACATG